>JABXJD010000519.1:2500-317868 GCA_013375575.1 Percina caprodes | reverse complement strand
GGGGTGGTCAACAACTGGCCTCCTTCCTTGCCAGCAGCCTTACAACGATGGGGCACCACTCAGCCCAAGAGCCCATGTCTGACGGCACTCGACAATGCTGGCAAACCTGTCTACACACTCACTTATGGTAGGTATCAACCTGCAAATGACTGGCTCAGAATTTGCAATGGAGACGGAAAACAATATCAACTCCTGTCATCCATTCTTTGTGGGTTTTCTTAGTGCAAATAATGGATAAGCAAGTACCTGCAAGATACCTTATTTTGTAAACTACTGTTATTTTCAGCTATTTTGTGTGTTTGTATATTGATTTGTGATTTGACACTGTATCTTCACCTCTGTAGGTAAACTATGGACCCGCAGTCAGAAACTGGCCTACACTCTTCTGAACAAGCTGAGCACCAGAAATGAGCCTTTGCTCATGCCCGGAGACAGAGTAAGTCATGAGATAAAATTAGGGTGTCCAGTGGTGGTCAGTTGTATATAACAGTTCTTGTTGTATTTCAGGCATTTGGCTGAGGCTCCTAATACGATATTTAGCATGTGCAAGACTGCATTTCTCTAAACATGAAGTGTTGAAAATGAAATGGGTTGAAAAAAACCCAACTAAGAAGCTTTAACTGAGATCATATCAGCCTACTTGAAATCTAGATATCTGATTGCTCCCTTACAGAAGGCTGCTTCTCAGTGCTCACTTTTTAACCAATAATTTATCATGTGTTATTTCTTTACAAATATGATAAAATGTCATTACTTGAGAGAGGAAGCACATGTTTGGTTTCAGATCTTGTCCATGATTGTTGCTGCACACCATGCCCCTTGCCTTCCTTTCTTTAACTTAAAGCAGGAACTGCATAACATTGTACCATAACGTGTGTGTGTGTGTGTGTGTGTGTGTGTGTGTGTGTGTGTGTGTGTGTGTGTGTGTGTGTGTGTGTGTGTGTGTGTGTGTGTGTGTGTGTGTGTGTGTGTGTGTGTGTGTGTGTGTGTGTGTGTAGGTTGCACTTGTTTTCCCCAACAACGACCCAGTGATGTTCATGGTGGCCTTCTACGGCTGTCTCCTGGCAGAGCTGGTTCCTGTGCCTATCGAAGTGCCACTTACCAGAAAGGTAAAGGCAAATACAATCTCCTTGGAATGTGTGGACATTTTTAATATGTGTGATTCTACATAGACAGTGAAGAGCAGGAGTGACCCCTGCTGGACATTTGACCTATAAATCAGACCCTTAAAAGTTGTGCACAGTTTAAATGTAGATATTTAAAATTTATTCCAATATCCCAGAATATCTGTTTGAACCGAAGAAGATTTTTCTTCTTGGTAATGCGCTGCATGATTACATCCCCAGCCGCAGCATTGTCTTTCAAATGTTCTAATTACAGAGTATTATGTTTCCAGCACATCTATGAGCCAAAAACTAAACCAAATACACCCACATTCGTTACACAGGCTAAATATTCATGCTTGTTCTTGTTTACCCTTCATGAGCATGCTGTTAAATGACACTGTGCTGTAATTAATGAGATTTAAGTGAGATGAAATTATGTGTAATTCCAGTTAAAATGTTAGATCACAGACCAACTGTTATCGTGAGTCAGAAACTCATTTGCTATTTTTCCTGCCTCTCTCTTTCAAGCCCTCTTTATTTTTCTATCCCCTTTTTCTTCCTCTTTTTGTTTTTTCTCCCACCCAGTATCTCACATTTCCCCCCTCTTTTCTGCACAGCATGGTTTGCTCAGCACGAGTCTAGCTGTAAGCTAATTTGCACAGCCAATCAAATATGAGTGAGTCTGTATCAGATCTTGGCCTCCATTCCTGCTACGATTGGGCTTTGATGCTCAGCGGTAGAGTTTTCAATAGTGATTAGCCGTCACTCTGCTTTCTTACCTGCTGCTTCTTTAATGTAAGATGCTCTGAGGGTTCTTTTTAAGTCATCTTCCTTCTTTGTTAGAATTCCCAAATTCTCTCTTTCCACAAAGCTTTCATGTTCTGAATTCTTAATAGTTGATTGTTTGTGACAGACACTGTTTGCCAAAGTTTTTTCTAGTATGAACTTAACTTTTTCATCCTTTTTGGTCCCCCAGGATGCAGGAAGTCAACAGATTGGCTTTCTGTTGGGCAGCTGTGGCGTCACATTGGCACTAACCACTGACGCTTGTCAGAAAGGCTTGCCCAAAGCACAAACGGGGGAGGTTGCCACTTTCAAAGGTACAGTTTTATTTTCATTTTGACTCTGTGTTGGTATAGTTACATTCGGTTTGAACTGGCATAATGTCTCCATCTCTGCAGGCTGGCCGCGGTTGCTGTGGTTTGTGTCAGATGGAAAACACGTTGTGAAGCCTCCGAAAGACTGGCATCCTCCAATACTGGAAGCCAGTAATGACATAGCCTACATAGAGGTAAGTGTAGTTTAATTGATGTTACCAATAAAGCACACATTGATTGATTATATTTTGTAGCTACTATTCATTAGGTACTCTTCTTTTTCATATTATCCATGCCTTTTTTATGGAACTGTTACAATGTTTCTAACATCCAGTATAAAACCAGCAAGGAGGGCAGCACCATGGGGATCACAGTGTCCCATTCAGTCATGTTGGCTCACTGTCACGCCCTTACACAGGCCTGCGGCTACACTGAAGGTGAGAAGGGCACTATGCATATTTTGTATTGCTCTGTGGAGAAAGGCATCCAGTTGGTGGTGGTAGCGTATGCTAAAGAGAGCAATAGAGAGATGCACTTAACCAGATTTAGTAATGATAAAAATGTAAGAATATGCAAACAAAAAGCATACATTGGGCCCTTTTGGGGATTGCTGTGTTGCTTTCTTGTTATTTATACTGCAGGTTTATAATGCAGAGCACATTCATAAAAAAAAACAACTATTTTATAATTTATGATATTATAGAATTTTCCCTTCAGGTTGCTCACAGATCCTATCAGAGTGTAATTACAGTCTAGTTTGATAAATGCAGCTGTTCAGCTGTGTTTCCTTCTGAGAATGTAAGGCTGGGCACCTTCTCTCCTCAAGTTTTTCCGGTTTTGCCCTAAATAACTCCTAACTGCACCAGCAGCCTTGAGAAAACTCTCCAGGTCTGTTTCTGAAACTTAGTTTGGGGCTTCACTGAACTAATAATGTTACAGTACTGTTCTCCTCATTTCAGAGCTTGTCTTGTGTTCAATAAGATGATGCGTGATTGCTCTAGTGAAGAATAAGAATTAGTCAGATTAAATGTCTCATTTTTTTGATTTGCAGCTGAGACCATAACAAACGTCCTGGACTTCAAGAGAGAAGCTGGATTATGGCATGGTGTTCTTGCTGTGAGTGGCCTTGAATCATTCGGCAAAGCTAATAGGAGGGTTATTAGAAATAGAATATATCCATGCTCAGTTGGCTGATGCAATGTTTGACTTATATGACTGACTTCTTTCCTATGAGGACTTTATCAATATGTAAACACATTCAAACTAATAAGCTCCTGATGAGCCAAAGCATTATTACTCATCATTCTGTGTCTTCTAACACATACTTAACCCAGCTCTGGTTTCAAACATGCCATGGAATTTATATACAGCCCATATATCACCTGCTACGTTTACGTTTCTACGTTTAAATTCCTAAAATGACCCAACAGTAGCAGAAACAATGATTTATTTACGCTTTCTGCAGTAAGTGATAAAATCTTGTCATAACTCGCATCTTGTTTACAGTGACATCATGTAGTGAAGATACCCTTCCGACATATTTTTTTGCTCATGCGATGCTTGTCTGTTTTCATGGCAGAGTGTCATGAATCGGATGCACGTGATTAGCATTCCTTACTCCCTGATGAAAGTCAACCCCCTCTCCTGGATACAGAAGGTGCACACATACAAAGGTGAGGGTCAATTGTAACTTTTCTCTGTTACTCTGCTTGCTGCATTTCAGCCCTATGAAGAGGGCATTAATACAGGATAAACAAATCAAATTTGTTCTTATTGTAGGGTAAACCCATTTGTTGTTATTCAGTATGGGAAATGTATTATGTTTTTAGTATAGTGCATTGTATCATACTTATAAAAAGTGGCACACATACATGACAGTACAGGTTATTCACAACTTATACTTGCTAGATGGTGAAATGATAGTTTACCCAACATTTTGTTATTGTTTTGAGTGTTTGTAAGCCTGAATAAGACCAAGTTTTACTTCCAGAGGGAGGGAGTGTGTTTTTTAAAACCGTTTGATTCTCACTGCATGTTTGACAGGGGAGCATAGATTAAAGCAATAGTTTGTTGGACTTATTGATTTCTAGTTGAATTGTATTAGCCTGGTGGAGGTCAAGGACGGAGGCCTGCTTCCCTGCAGAAATACATCTCCTTTCTGTTCTGAGCTTTGCTTAGTCACCTGTTGGCAACTGAGTCAGACAGTGCTGCTATTTGCTTTCAGATTTTGTTATCTGTGATTGGCTGTCAAGCTGAATGACAGAGGTGTTGATTGGGTGATTCTATTGTGAGCCTGTCTCTTTTATCTTTGTGTCCCTTGCACAGCGCGGGTTGCAGTAGTGAAGTCGAGGGACATGCACTGGTCTCTGCTGGCCCAGAGAGACCAGAGAGATATCAGCCTGAGCTCGCTGCGCATGCTCATCGTAGCCGACGGAGCTAACCCATGTCAGTCCACCTGCAGATTCTCATTCAATAAAATAATCTTTATAATCACCCTGAAGCCACAAGAGATTATTATTGATTTGTTGTTTGTATTTGGTTTGACTGGATCTGTGTGTGTGTGTGTGTGTGTGTGTGTGTGTGTGTGTGTGTGTGTGTGTGTGTGTGTGTGTGTGTTATCACAGGGTCGATATCCTCCTGCGACGCCTTCCTTAATGTGTTTCAAGCACGTGGGCTGCGACCTGAGGTGATCTGTCCATGTGCCAGCTCTTCAGAAGCCATGACTGTCGCAATCCGCAGGTGAGCTGCCTTTACTGCACCCTGTAGGAACAAAAGCAAACTGTCACCACTTTGTCACCACTTACTGTGCTATTAAATCACACTGCGTTTGCAACATTAGCTGGATTCTGCAGCACGAGGAGGGAGATTTGTGCTTCTTTAACACGGAGAGGAAGTATAGGATGTCTCAGCTTTTTTCTGATCACTGGGCTTAGTCATGGAGAAGGATTAGGGTGACAGACAGACTAAAAACACATGGCTAGACTTATATAAATAAATACATGAAAGTCTAAAAATGTTGTAATGGATCCAGATTCTTTATCTCACAGATTCACATGGTCGTCAATATTCCACCAAGACCATATGCTTTCTTTTTAAGGTGTCTACTGCTGCAATAAAGATGTACTAAGGCAATGGATGGCTCAGTCTTCTATTTAAAAAAACAAACAAAACAGATGCATTGAACTGCAAGTCTTTCCATGTGTGTCACTGTGTTCCCTAATAACGAGTGTAATAATGCAATAATGTCTATGTCATGAAGACCTCCAGAAATGGGTGTTCCTCCTCCTGGGAAAGCGGTGCTGTCTATGGGTGGGCTGAGCCACAGTGTGATCCGTGTGGACACAGAGGAGAAACTCTCCGTTCTCACAGTTCAGGATGTGGGACAGGTCATGCCTGGAGGTACAGTACATTGCGCTGCTTGTTAATATTTTTGCTGCCGTTAATGAGTAAAATGCTGAAGATGACACCCACCACGTGTTCCCAGAGAATCGACGTGATCAGATAAGATTTTGTAGGATATAAATGGAAAGAAAAAAATTATGACATTAAAAACTTTAAATATGCTTTTACTATCATATTTAATGGCCTCATAAGCATCTGTTGATGTCCATCTGCTGATATTAAGTTGTCAAGCTTTTTATGACAAAACATTAGGCAGCTCAAAGGTGATATAATAATATGTGTTAATTACAAAACACCAAGCAGACAATTCTAAAAATATAATTTTGCTGAAATAAACGTGAACTAATAATGAACATTTCCTTATTAAAATTTTTTAACTTTTTCCTCATAAGTCAGTCAACAGAAATCTATGGAACAATTTAGACATCTACTTTAAATGATATTTTATTACGTCCCACCCTCCTGTCATCATCATGTGTCTGCAGCTCTGGTTTGTGTGGTACGGGTGGAGGGGACACCCTATCTCTGTCAGACAGACGAGGTTGGAGAGATCTGCGTCAACTCAGGTAGCACGGGTGTAGCTTACTACGGCCTCCCGGGCATGACCAAGAACATCTTTGAGGTTAGTGAGTTATTTCTGGAACTCTTGCAAATGAGTGCAAATGCTTATGTGCACTTTCTCATGTATGAGATAAGTAGAGGCATAGGACATTTTTTTCTTCATCTACAAATGTGTGTTTTTAACATTGTTATTTCTGCTTGCAGACCATTCCAGTAACATCATCTGGTATTCCTGTCAGCGACAGACCATTTACCAGGACCTCACTGCTGGGCTTTGTGGGGCCCGTATGTTCCATCTTATTATGCAGTTTTTTACCCTCACTTCACGTTGATGTCTTATAGCATTTAGATAGCCCTGTTTCAAACATGGTTGTGATATGTTGTAGTTTTAGCAGCACATGCTACCTTAGGATATACCACATAAACCTCAAATAGACTTTAGAATTTGTATTAAATCATCAATCTGTGACATTCAGATCTTTTTTATATTCTCTCAGCGTGCCCCTGTCCCAGGTAAAGAGTTAGTACACTCAAATCACAAACACTAACCTTCAGGAGTATCTAGCCATGCAAATAGTTTAAGTTGTATGTTTGAGATATTCGGTGTGCATCTGAGGCTTCTGCTAGGACCTCAATAAAA
Organism: Percina caprodes; assembly: GCA_013375575.1. Lineage (NCBI taxonomy): Eukaryota > Metazoa > Chordata > Actinopteri > Perciformes > Percidae > Percina > Percina caprodes. The sequence continues at coordinate 311,062 of JABXJD010000519.1, read as the reverse complement.
TGGAGGAAAATAGAAGCTCATTTCAGCTGGAAAATAATTTCAACAAAGAAATTAAACTTCAGTGCCTTTCCAGAAACAACATCCCAGTTACTCTTGGTAATTCACAGACCTCTCTGTTCTCCAGTAGTATATACTATAGTTCCAATGAAAACTGTCCACTGTGAGGTCTGATTACTTAGAAACCTTACATTTGTTTAGACAAACCGCTGTCATTGTTTTTTTACACTTTTATCAGCAAGGAGAGAATCATATTTTATACAGCTGACCTGCAATGAGATCTGTCACAAGCTACATTCATCTAGGGCCAGACCACAATGAGTGAAGCAGAAAATTGGGGATAAAAAAGGTTAATTATGAGTCAACAAATTGTAATGTTTTTCATTACTGAGCTAAAAGCGGAGTTATTTCCCTTTTTAAGGAATCTTTTGATGCCTTCAATTTCTAATGTACCACTACCTCACGTGATACTTGTATGTATATGTATGTGCACTGTACTTTAAATTAGAGTAAATATCAAGATCTACCCATCTAACAGTACTATGTGCTTTGTGTTTCCCACCAGGACAGCCTTGTGTTTGTTGTGGGGAAGATGGATGGGCTGATGGTGGTCAGTGGGCGGAGACACAATGCCGATGATGTTGTTGCCACAGCACTGGCAGTGGAGCCCATGAAGTTTGTGTACAGGGGGAGGTAAAAGAAAAACTCTGCACTTCTCTACATATCTCTCATATAGAAAATTATATTCTAACTCTCCACTGACCGTTTAACTGGATGAGTACAGTCCAGCTGTAACAGTGTTTTTTATGTTGTGTGTTCCAGGATAGCAGTGTTTTCTTTGTCTGTGCTGCATGATGAGAGGATTGTTGTTGTGGCAGAGCAGAGGCCAGACGCCTCCGAGGAAGACAGCTTCCAGTGGATGAGCCGCGTCCTTCAGGTGCTCACTGTGCTTTGTCTTTTTCACATCTTATCACTTAGTTTTTTTTTGTTTTTTTGTTTTTTAAATCTTGGATGTTAAAACTCCTTGAATGCTTTAAGAAGAATACACAACAACTGTTATGGTCCCTTTAAGCCCCAATCAAAGCTGAAGAAATATACTTATAAGTCTATTTTTTCCTTGATTTGATTTATTTTCTAATCAACATGTGCAAATAAACAAGATTAATATTAAAATAAGAATAATTGCCAGTGAAAACATCCCTTATGGGGTTAAGGGAAACCAGTTTTGTTTTATTTTTATGATAAAACTGAAAAACTTTCCTCTGCTTTACTTGACAGTTTGCTGATCTCCAGTTCTCTGTTTTTGCATGTATTACTTGTCTGTTTCCAGGCCATAGACAGCATTCACCAGGTTGGGGTGTACTGCCTGGCTCTGGTGCCTGCTAATACACTTCCCAAAGCTCCCCTGGGGGGGATTCATATATCTGAGACTAAACAGCGCTTCCTGGAGGGCGCCTTGCACCCCTGCAATGTCCTCATGTGCCCTCACACATGTGTCACCAACCTGCCCAAGCCAAGACAAAAACAGCCAGGTAGACCAACAGATGTCCATGCATGGTTATGGTTTAGAAACTTAGCATTAAGACTCGTTTACATACATTTTTCATTTCTTTAATTGTGGTGTTTATATTTATGTTGAACGTAAGACCTAACATCACTGAATGTGGTTGTGCTGGACAGAGGTCGGTCCTGCTTCTATGATAGTGGGCAACCTGGTGGCAGGCAAGAGGATAGCACAGGCCTGTGGGAGAGACGTGGCACAGCTAGAGGACAATGACCAGGCACGTAAGGTAGATAGTCTTCCTCATTTCATCCACTCATCACCTGCACACAATCACTTCAGACACAGGTAAGGATGTCTACTGGAGGGAGTGGAATCTGAAATATATAGCTTATGGAGATGATGGACATGATTTTGACTTCCTGCTGTCTGAGATGTCTGTATTAACACAGGTGTTGTGTAATTCAGATTCAGCTGTCATCATGTTTTGCATCCATCACTCTTTTTCTAACCTTGTTTCACATATATTGTACCCTATCACATCTGTCACCCCTTCATTACAAAAACCCATCTTGTGCCACCATGCTCCATTAATTCTTCATTGTTTGTTTAACGATTCATCAATTTCTCAGTTTGTGTCTGTCTTTTTTGTGCGTTACTCTCATGTCTCTGTAGTTAAACTTGTGTGTGCCTCTCTCCCCTATAGTTCCTATACATACAGGATGTGCTGCAATGGAGAGCTCAGGCCACTCCAGACCACCCTCTGTTCCTTGTTCTCAATGCTAAGGTATTGCTTTTTTGTCATAGTATATAGAATTTAGTTTTGCCACGGCAATATGTATTCATATGTAGTTAAAAAATGTATTTGTTTGCAATATGGGCCTAATACAAGAGGAGATATTAAAATGAAAGCTTGATGGAAATCTCTACTGGTTGATGAATCATAAGGACAATGAAGCCTGGCCATTTTCTTGAACTTACAACTCTGATATCTGTTAAACAAAGTGTAGCATAGCGTTGTAAATGAATGTAACTTGTGTTCTTATCTTTTGCTTCTCAGGGCACGGTGGCTAGTACAGCCTCCTGTCTGCAGCTGCACAAGCGGGCAGAGCGGGTGGCTGCAGCACTGATGGGTCGCCTCAACACTGGAGACCACGTGGCACTCGTCTACCCACCAGGTAAGAGGTGCTACCGGGCTACTTTCCCTTTCAGATCTGTTCTTTATTGTCACAGCTGGTTCTTCACTATCTCTGTCTTCACCTTTTAAGTCTGGTAATCATAATCACACATCAGAAGAGACTCAATAAAGTTCTTAATATTATTGAGTATAAACATTTATGTGCAGGAATCGACCTGATTGCTACCTTCTACGGCTGCCTTTATGCTGGCTGTGTGCCAGTCACTGTCAGACCCCCGCATCCCCAGAACCTGGCGACCACCCTGCCCACAGTTAAGATGATTGTTGAGGTAACAGAGTCCGCTGACCTGCATCAAAATGCTAATTTAATTCCTCTCTGCACAGTTCTAACAAATATTTATTTTATTTAAAATTAGATAATTATTATTTATTAATATTTATTTTTTAAATAATAAACTAAATTATATTCAAGGTCAGCTCTGCTCTGTGCAGGGGTGCAAATTGTGTGAATAATTAAAGTAATGTAATATATACATGTAGTAATACTCTAGTATCTGTGTGTTAAAGGTCAGTAAGTCGGTGTGTATCCTGACCACTCAAGCAATAATGAAGCTCCTGAAATCCAAAGAGGCTGCTGTTGCGGTGGACACCAAGAGCTGGCCCATGGTGCTGGACACAGGTGAATTATACACACATACCCAACACACTTTATGTTCTCAAGTTGCCATCAAAGAATATATAGTTTTTAAGTAAAAAGACATGGGATTTCTGGGATCTGGGATTTCTATACCTGCTTTAAAAACTATTATACTATTCCTCCTCTCCCTCTGTTCATCCTCCAGATGACCTCCCCAGGAAGAAGAGTTACCAGATGTACAAGCCCCCGACCCCAGAGATGTTAGCTTACCTGGACTTCAGCGTGTCCACAACAGGCATCCTAGCAGGAGTCAAAGTATGTTGAATGTTGAAAGACTCACATGATCAATCTGGGTCTAAATTTGGGTGTGGCTGTCATGTCAGGATGCTACCAGGCTTTCAGATAGAGAAAAATGACATGGTTTCTGTCATTGCAAGCTAACAAAATATCTGGTAAACCTCTGGACATTTAAGTCCACAGTTTGTGGCTGTAAGTTATCCAAAGAGTGGTTTGTTTTACTGGCTAACAGTACAATTTTGTTCCATCCACACACTGCTGAGGTGTCTGATAATGAACCCCTAAAAGCTCAAGGAATTGTTTTTAAGTTGAATTTCACACTAGGATCCAGTTTTGATGCATCATTCTTGTCTCCGTGTGTCATCATCTCCTCAAGATGTCTCACACTGCCACCAGTGCCTTGTGTCGCTCCATCAAACTGCAGTGTGAGCTCTACCCTTCCCGGCAGATCGCCATCTGTCTGGACCCCTACTGCGGCCTGGGCTTCGCTCTCTGGTGCCTGTGCAGGTAAACAGCAGCTCTGAACAAGTGCATGACAGTAAAATTGTCAGTGTTAAAGTTCTAGTGCTAATGGAATAAACATTAAGTTATTTTCTGGTGGAGCCTTTTTTCTGGCATGTATGTTTCTGGTTGCAGTGTGTACTCGGGCCACCAGTCAATCCTGGTTCCTCCTCTGGAGCTGGAGAGCAATGCGTCCCTGTGGCTTGCGGCAGTCAGCCAGTACAAAGTGCGCGTCACCTTCTGCTCATATTCAGTCATGGAGATGTGCACCAAGGGCTTGGGTTCACAGACAGAAGCACTGCGGGTCAGTTTGTCTCTTCAGGTGTTGAGTGGTGTCACTGGGGAAGCAACAAACTGCTGTTTATTCTTCCACTAAATTTAAGGGTTTTCTTCAATGACTCCTTTTCCCTGTGGTGTTGTTGCTACAGATTATTGAGACAAAGTCAGGGTCCTCAGGGCTGAGCCACTTCACTCTGTATCTGCGTGCTGATTGCGGTCAGCAGCACTTGAGACTGGGATTTTTTTTTTTTTTTTTTTACAAATCATATCTGCAGTTTAATGAATATAAACTATCTAATAAAACGGTTCTATTAATATGAAAATACAACCATTACATTTATCTTGTCAGCTCCTATTTACATGCAGCCACAGTTGTCTTTGCAAATTGAGAAAGAATGTTACATTATTACTTTCACTTCAGTGTTATCACACAAATTGCACTTAATTTATTTTATAGTTTTTACTAATCCAACTCTTATTTTTTCAATCTCCAGTTGCGAAACGTGAACCTGTCTTGCGTGCGTACGTGCATGGTGGTAGCAGAGGAGAGGCCCCGCATAGCACTCACTCAGTCCTTCTCAAAGATCTTTAAGGACTTGGGGCTTTCATCACGCGCTGTCAGCACCACCTTCGGCTGTAGGGTGAATGTGGCGATATGTTTGCAGGTAAGCAGGAGGAGGGTTGGAGAGGTCCATGGTGGTCAATGTTTTCGGGGCATAACTGGCAGTGGCTCTATGCAACAATTCAAATAAACATTCAAGAAATCCTTGCAGCATTGGCAGAACTTTAAAAGACTGAATGTTTCAAGTGGCTTACTATAAAATAGGAAACTTTTATTTTTTTACCAACTAATTTGAAGTAAAGGAAATTTATAATGCTTTATATTTTATATATACAGTATAAGGTTTTTGAATGAATGGGAAAAACACCATTCAACACCATTCATATTTTTTTCTTTTCTCCTGTGGCCCTTTGAATTGTTTTGTTTTGTTTCTCCCTATCCCGGTCTAATTTGTGTGTGTGTGTGTGTGTGCGCGCATGTGTATCCACCTATAAAATACATATATATATATATATATATCTTTATTTATCTGTCCTGCCCTGTCCCGTCAGCCCAACAGGTTAGGGAAACTGGCCGAGCAGGTAACCGTAGGATAAATGTTGCTGTTTGCTCATTGGGCTGCCGCTGTGTGTGTGTGTGTGTGTGTGTGTGTGTGTGTGTGTGTGTGTGTGTGTGTGTGTGTGTGTGTGTGTGTGTGTGTGTGTGTGTGTGTGTGTGTGTGTGTGTGTGTGTGCGCGCGTGCGTGCGCGTGCGTGCGTGCGCGTGCGTGCGCGCGCTCACACGCGTCTGTGTTCATGTGCAGGTTTGTTTATTTTGCATGATTTCTGAATGTGCTTAACCTTAATTCACTCATTTTTTTTCTCCTGGTTTTCCTTTTTTCTGAAAGGCTTCAGCTTTACTTTACCGCTATTCATTTTCTGTCAACCATTTATGATTATTATGGTTATATGTGACGTGCTACTACATTAAACCATGAGCTAGCAGCACAAACTCTGCCGTGATTAAGTTAATTTGGGAATGCCGTATCAAACCTTATGATCATTATTCCACACAATGTTTCTTTTTTTACCAGTGAAAAGACGGTTAATCATTTTAGACAATCCCAATATTTCAGCATTATACCACACTTAGTGTTTGTGTAGTGGATAGAATGATTATTTACTTATTTATATATTGAATATTGTGTTGTTCTGTTGCCTTTTCTTTCACACTAGTAGCCATTTAGTGAGAGAAGTTATTTCATCCCTTTATTTCTTTTCCCCTTTAAATTACTGATATTTCACTTTGGAATGAAACTCCTCATTAACAAATACACACAGCTTTGACTTTTTAGTTGTATTGGAGTCAGATCATGTTGACCAGGTTCATTAAAGGAAAGAATGTTTGATTGATGCATTTTTATTCAGGCTAATCAGACAGCTGGCTTTGGATTTATGGCAAAGACTAATCTCTGGATTGAGTCTCGTTGATGTTCAGCCTGCTCTGTGTTTGGCTTTTACCTCACAGGCGACCATACAGCGCAACAATTATAGCTTGTGCTCTGCCTACACACTGGCAAAGGAGGGATGGAAACCATAATGTTTTGTGACTAGTCTAACAGCAGTAAGGATGAATAGGAATCAATAGGTGACAATCATAATCAGTACTTGAAAAATAGAATTAGAATTTAAGTGCATTGTAGAGCTATAGACATTTAATCAAAACAAATGGTGCTCATTTAGTGCACATTTTCTGACATTATGTGACTTTTTGTCATATAAGATAAACATTTGAAGGAAATAAACTAAAGCTCATTTATATTTTTTGTTGGCTTCTAATAACTGGCACTGTAGTGTTTCCCAACCATTCTATACGTGTATAAAAACAAACTGACAGCATTAGAGCAGGTGAATTTAACTGTGTGGGTCCTTACAGTGTTTGTAGCTACATGGTTGTTTTATCAACGTCCTAACAATTGCAGCCTGGCTGGTTTGCTTCTGGCCCCGCTTTGTCAACATTTGTATCATAAGCAGCTTCCACCGCCACTCAGGCAACATGCAGCATTAATGTCAGACCTGTAACAGTTACATTATCCACTCATGTCCCACTCTGCTTGTTTTTTCTCAAGGGCACAGCCGGACCAGACCCTACTACTGTTTATGTGGACATGAGAGCTCTACGACATGATAGGTAGGGGGCGCCACTGCAGCTAACTGGACTGACCACAGACAACAAGAGTTTTCTTTAAAGACAATCTGATGCATTTTGTCATTTTAATGTGTCATTGTGGTTTTCTTCTTTCAGTTCAGTCTTCTAGAACTTTGAATAAATAACCACTAACTAAATTTGTAGGAACCAGACACTGAGGTGCAGACAAACACAACTCTATTTCTTAAGTACAAAGTGTTTTAATCTTCGGATTTAGCATAATACAGATAAAATGCAGACACATCATAATTCATTCTACACAATATTTTTAACCTTTGTTAACCTATGTTACGCTCCTCCTAAGTCAGATGGGATGTTCCTGATTGGTCCAGTAATCAAATCAGGAAAGTTCAATTCAAATAATTACATCATGTGCCATTAGAGTTTTACCCACTTGGAGGTGCTATTGCATAAGGAAACTTTGAAAGAACACACTTCCTGTAGTCAGCAACAGGCTTCTGTAATTTCACCCAAGGTCATCTCTTATCGTTACATATCCTTTCCCACCAGCTAAACCCTCCAACACTTTTACACACACATTTCTTTGTTAAGGTACTACATATGTGAAGATTTTCCACTATCAATATGGAAACAGGGAGGTTTCCCTCTCACTTTAAGGCTAGTTTCTTTAATAATTGGCCTTCTTGTATTCAGTTTCAAAGCAACTTTAAACATTGTTATTAAATTCCTGCTGGATCTATGAGACACCTCTACTGTTTTCATGTAAGCATAAATATAATAACAGGAATCCCCCTCAAACATCCTTTTTTTTATAATTAAAGTTTTTATTGTTTTTCCATGTGAGAAACACCACATTTAACAACATGTAACAGCAATAAACACACACTATACAGCAATCTGGGCTGGAAAGACAGGAAAACAACAACAAAAATTCACAGTTAAAACACATACACCTAAATATTAACTAAAATAGAAAGAAAAAACTTAAATGGGGGGAGGGTGTTGGCTGAGATTGAGTTTGGCTTGATAATAATAATAATAATTATGGGGCACTAGTCAGTTCAAATTGAATAAAATGCAGGAAATGAGACCAGACCTGGTAGAATTTACCCTTACGATCATTCAGTCTTGCAATAAGATCTTCAAATGAGGCTGTGTCTGTCATTCACTTCAGCCAGTCTGTAAAACTAGGCCTTACTTGGCTTTTCCAATGTTTAAGATTCGTACTGCAGTAATAAACCCAGCTAGTGTCAAAGTGGACTCCGCTTTCGAAATCTCTGGTGGCAAAAGGGACCTATAACCAAGTAGACGCAGCTGGGGAGACTCTGGCAATGGTGTGGCTAGCCAAACCCTCAAACACCCTTGTGGTGGAGAAGGTGTTGGTTGAATGAGCCCAAGCTTAAGAATGCCTCGGTGTAGTTGCTTAAATGAGTTTGCATTTACTACAGATAGTCTGTTAAGAACTGGAGAAGAAGGAGATTTCCTAAAATGGTGTTTTGTATGTACTGGAATAAAAACAAACACTAAAACTCAGTTATGAATAACTCAGTTTTCTTCAACAAATGCTAGTACATAATTTTCTAGCCTATACATCATCAAATCTTAAACATTAACCTTTTTGACTCTTTGTCACACTTGTTTTTTACATGTTGACAAATTGAATAAAAATGGAGATATATTATATTGCTCACTTTGCCCTTTTATTTCTTTAGGGTTCGCCTGGTAGAGAGAGGGTCACCCCACAGCTTGCCACTGATGGAGTCTGGGAAGGTACAACATCACATAAAACACTAAAAACAACTGTGACCCTACAATGCAATAAGGTTGCTCCTTTTTTTTTTTTTTTTTTAAAGCTTTGGGATATCAATATGTGTCTGTGTGCTGTTGTAGATCCTACCAGGAGTGAAGGTGATCATTGCCAACACAGAAACTAAAGGACCCTTGGGAGACTCCCATCTAGGAGAGGTAAGTCACAACGTCATCTTTATTTTTCACGTTTCACCCTCACCTGTTCTGCCTGGTTTTGACCTGCAATCAGTGCGCTAACATGCACTTATGTTATAAAGTTACAATTGTCTTCCTCCGGTAAAGTGATCTCTAAAACCTTACACAAATGAAACAACTCATTTCAGTAATGAGAGTAAGGGATTTAGAATAACCTGCTAGACACAAACTGTTTATTTTCAAAGCAGAAAAGGAACAACACAACAGTTGCAATCATTTGTATTTGTAATTGTATTGCCAATGAATTTGTAATAGGTCTGGGTGAGCAGTCCTCACAATGCCACAGGCTACTACACAGTTTACGGTGAGGAGGCGCTGCATGCTGACCACTTCAACACCAAGCTCAGCTTTGGCGACACCCAGACTGTGTGGGCGAGGACGGGCTATCTGGGCTTCCTGCGGCGCACGGACCTGACTGATGCCAGTGGAGGTGAGAATTGCAAGTGCTCGCTCTAACTCACAGTTAGTACATTGCTTTTAGTGTGAGCTGGACTCGTACTTAGATTTTTGTCACCACAGACAACTAAAGATATTTTCTACCCCCTGCTTTTCTCTCCCACATTACCTTCAAACTATATCAGAGCGCCATGACGCCCTCTATGTAGTGGGCTCACTTGATGAGACTCTGGAGCTGAGGGGAATGAGGTATCACCCAATTGATATCGAGACCTCTGTTATCCGTTCTCACAAGAGCATAGCTGAATGGTGAGAAATTTACATCAGTTATTAGATCACTACTTTATTGCTATTTAGTTTGAATTATTCATTATATAGTCACATTTACCCATGTTATATTCAAAATAAAGATTACAATATCAGTTCTGCCCTTTTTTTGCTTTTCCTCTTCTGTCTTTCCCTAATGCTCATCTCCTTTCCTCCTCCTTTCATCTTTTCTTTGTATTTGTCTCCCCTTCCTTTCTTCCTTCACTCCATGCATTCACCACTACCTCCTCCCTCCCTCCAGTGCGGTGTTCACATGGACCAACCTGCTGGTGGTGGTTGTGGAGCTGGGGGGCTCAGAGCAGGAGGCCCTGGACCTGGTGGCCCTGGTCACCAACGTGGTGCTTGAGGAGCACTACCTCATCGTAGGGGTGGTGGTGGTGGTCGACCCCGGTGTCATCCCCATCAACTCCAGAGGGGAGAAGCAACGCATGCACCTCAGAGATGGATTCCTGGCTGACCAGCTGGACCCCATATACGTGGCTTACAATATGTGAGCGCTCCCCTCCATGTGGTTTATCACATAACAGGAGGCAGCAGAACAGTCAATGTGAGGCTCGTAATTGTAGCAGGCCCGGGGTCAGTATTGCTTCTGTTGAAATAAAGTGAGCTCTTTTTTCAGCTCACAGAGGGGAAATATGAAAAAAAACATGGATGCAAAACTTCACATCAAAATTTAGAGAAAATTCCAAGAGAAATCAAATCGACACAAACCTCATGCCTGTTTCTCCCTGGGATTTCTTGCCTCAACAAATAATCTTTTAAAAGTGTTTTGGTTTTGTTGAAGATCATTTGTTTATGTATGATAGAGCATCTGACTACTTAAACCCAGCACATCCAATAGCAGTATAGCAGGTGGTTAAGGTAAAATACTACACTGTGCCATTAACATAATTTACTTTGTCAATCTCCAATTTCATGAATGTTAGTTGTTTGCCATTCACTTGTGCCGTAGAACAGGACTGACGCCAGTACCCTAACCCTGGTTCAAACTAGCTCTAATATGTTTTGTATTCACAGAGCCTCCTGTGCAGCTGCAGATCTGACCTGCTTTTCATAAAAAATGTCTATCCCACCTACATTTTCATTACATCTGTAGGAGGAGCTCTCCTGATAAGATTGCACCCTAATGTGAACACAGATTTTCGTGTTCCAACTCAGTTCTGATCAGGTTATTGCATCAACAAAGAAGCACACAGCAGTGGTGTCGGAGGGGCAGTTGGTGTTATTCGTTGCTCATTCCAGCAGAAGTCCTTTTAGTTTTGATGTCAGTAACATAACGTGTAGGAAATAGAATTAGATTTTTTGTGACTCAATCTCATTCTTTTCTAAATCTAAAATGTGTAATATAGTTATTTTATGTGAACAAAATGCAATATGAGTGATGTGAAAGCCGTTGCTCTGAATGACTGCAGAAAGTAAGAGTTGATGGCAAGGAATAAAATGGTTTCTTACTATTGGCAACGTGCCAAATAATTATATGAATTAAGCCTTAAGTGTTTGCCTGTTCCTATCCCAGCTCCTGTTTAACTCAATTTTGTGATGTTTATCAGCTGTTGGATAGGGAGGGAATATGCAGAGGGGGGTTAGGTATTGTTAATCTTGCTCTTCTTTCACCCAGTCTTTCATCTTTTTGGCTAAGATGAATATACTTGATTGTAACATCAGCCATTACAAACACTCTTACTCCAATAATATTTTATTGTCTGTCTCTGTTGTCAGTTGTGTTGAATGTGTGTTTTAAAGCAAAAGACTGGAAAAAATTGCAGTTGGTATGGTTTTGATGGAGAATGTCATAGCCTCGTTTTGAGTGCCATAAGGTTGAATGTGAGTTGAACAATGTTATGAGTTGCATGTACTGTATGAAGGCAAGTGTCTAATATGCTCGTTACACCTTGACCTCCCACCTTATTACATTGACTTTGTAAAGATGCACTTCACTGTATGTTGCTTCTTTTTTCTATGTGTGCATCCCTTCAGAAACGGGCTCCAGCCTGCTGTAAGTATGTACAGGTTTGGTGTAAATTATTAATAGGTAGAGGAGGCGACATGAAGCATAACACAAAGACTGAATCTGGTATATATGTGAACTTCTCCCCCACAAACAAAGATTATTTGAAATATATTCTCATGTGTGGACATTGGGTAGAGAAATGAAAAGCCTTCTAAACATTTTATAATATGAAAGAACAGTTGGAACCAGCCACTTCAGGATGAGACGAAGCACACTCTGAGACAGTTATGTTCTGGTGACAGCTGAGATCCTCCAGAGCAAACTTTTGTTGTTAGCATAACGGAAAGATACATTCGTCTGAAATATGGTTAGTTGTCATTATTTTCATAACATGATTTCTTAATGAATAAAAAAAGTGCTTTTAACTTGAAATGTTTGTCTTCACTGGCAACTGAACATTCAGTTGTCCTGTCCTATAAGAATATTCAAAGTCCGGGGCGCCCTGCTAGCTCACCTGGTAGAGCGTGCACCGTATGGATCAAGGTTCAGTCCCTACCGCAGCAGCCCAAAGTTTGATTCTGACCTGCTGCCTTTTGCTGCATGTCTTACCCCTCTCTCCCCCCTTTCCTGTATACAGCTTTCCCATTGATTAAAGGATGCCCAAAAATTATCTTAAACAAAGTATTCACAGTTTGTGGGGTATTATCATCCATTATCCACAAAGCTACCAAGAGTCAATGGCATATCAATTAACTGCGGTCTATGTACAATCAGTTCTGTGAAGATATAATCAGCCAAAATAATTTGTGTAGTTTTATCATTGGTGCCTTAAAGCTCAGTTTGAAAATATCTCCAAAACCCCATACTGAGTTTTCATAAATTGTGCTGAAACAACCTTTACAGTTGTTATATAACTCTGAAAAGGTCTGCCATCCTAGCCTACAGATTTAATTTAATCTTTTACTATTGGAAGTATAATATTGCAGAAATCTAAAAAAAAAAGTAATGGATTATAGTACCTTTAAAGATGTCGAGTAAATACAATCATTAGGTAAAGGACAGAGCAAGTGATAGTGTCACAGCTGATTGTGGTATTCAAAAACAGCAAATGCAGTTTTATGTTTTAGTGAATTTCATTTTATTTCCAACGGTAAACTAACAAAATTAACTATGATGACATGTCCCCTAAATTCTTTAATATTTGCATTGTCACAGTAGTCATAAATGAATCAACATTTTGTTTTAGTTACAGTAAATCAGTGTTAGCTAGATGGCTCATTTTCAAATGCAGTCCTTTTGCAAGATGTTTGTAACTAGAGAGGTCATACAGAGATTATATTGGTCCTAACCGAAAAGTAGTTTTAAATGTTTACAACATTGCTAAACAACTTTTACATTTTCATAATGTAATATATAGTCATAAAAGTTTACAAAAACATTTGCATTTTCATAAAGTATTAAAGATAGTATATTGATCCTCATAGAGTCAAAAATGTTGACAATGAAAAACAAAAAATGTTGCACAAAATGCTTTGATATCAAGATTTTTTTTAACGAATGTATATAGTGATATATGAATGAGTTCAGTAATAAGTGACAAATGAAACAATATTTTTCATTTCAGAAATCTTATTTTGTTTATAGTATTGTTTCAATATCACAACATGGTTATCAGCCATGTCAAAACATCTTATATTGACTCTGCCAATGTAACATGTTGGTTTGTCTTGAATCCCTAATTCACATATGCCTCTACTTTGTCAAGAAGCTCAGATGCCTTGACCAGTGCTAACATTTCATTCTCTAATGCGAACCTTTCATTAGGAATGTGGGGATATGGATGGCAGTTGGGATACTGCGTCTTCTTGGCATCCACTCCTAGCATCTTCAGATTCTCCACAATTTGAGGCAGAACTGTCAGTTGGATGTTGTAGAGGGACACTTCTGCAGCAAGGGCTGAAATAGAGCTGCTATTGGGATGTTGACCATCTCTTTTATATTTTGCAGCTATGAGAGACTTTTCCACTGCTTGGTGAATTTTGAACAGACACCACTCTGTGCTCCCCCCACCAACATCTTTTTGAGCTGCGTTTAGATCACAGCGAGCTTGTCTACACCACCGCTGGGCCTCCGCTTTGTTTGGCCTGGGGACATTTTCATTATGGGTCCAAAAGTTGTAGGAATTGTTGTTTCTAGAGAATCTCTCTCGGCCATTTCTGTGATGTCTGGCCTCCTGATTCCATTGCTGATAGAAGTTACTGAAGTTTGAGTTTCCGTTTGGATAGGAGGAGCCTGCAGTTTTGCCTTTGCCTTTACCTTTGCCTTTACTAAGGTCATCGATTTGATTCTGCAAGTATTTGAATGCCTCAGTGGCAAGATGAGGGCAGTCCAAGTTTTTGTCAGGATGCCATCTAAGGTACAGTCGTTTGATGGCTTTAAGCCTCTCCTCCTTAGGAAGAGTCCAGATATCTGCCAAACATTTGTCAATTTCCCTTTTAGCTTCGTCAACAGAGGCTGGTGAGGATCTCGTAAAGGAGGAACTTGTAGTTGATGGTTTGGAAGAATGTGGCACAGCTCCTGCTAGTGGCACCAGCTCCATGCAAGAAGCTTCGGCAGATGTGCAAGTCCTCCCTTTAGATTCTGGCTTCTTTTGTCGCTTAAACTGATACAGGTCAAGACAAGTGACTTCAATTGGCTCATCTTCTCCAATTTCTATTTTGTATCTCTGTGAATATGGTCCAGTGTGAAGAGGCAGTTTTTCAACAATAACTGCATAGATAAAGATGTTGTTTGGGCTGTAGCCGACATATTCCCCCTCTTCAAAGTTATTGAGGATGTTCATGTCTAAGGAATCAAGCCATTCCTCTGGAATTTGTGTTCCAGCGGCTGGTGGATTATGGGTGAAGCTTTTAGGTTCAGCGCTGTCATGGATCCCATTGTTAGCCAGATGTTTCTGAACAGCTTGCAGACTGTCACACGTGAGAAGATGTGCAAGGACTAGGAGGAGATTTGATCCCATTCTGTTGCCTAAAAGAGCATTAATCTCCTTTGTTAAGGTCATGTTGATGTCACTTATTACCATGGGAGCCATGTCATCGTTGTGTTTCAAGTAAAAGATGCAACCATGTTGCCCTTGTTTGACAAAAACATTGGTTTCATTGGCAGTTTTGTGTAGTGGCTGTTCATTCACCCAAAGCTTAGTTTTCAGACTTTTGCAGCAGATAATCTCAATACCCCCAAATGTCTTCTTGCACATGTCAGTAGCATCTTCTTGTGTTATTTTTCCCTGAGACTGCGCTCTAATAAGACAAATCAGTCCATGTGTAAATGCTTCTGAGGACAGATGTTTGTTAAACCATCCACTAAATTTACAGTCAGTCCCAAACTCACAAAGCTGCATGTGTGATTCCACTACTTTCTCCTCCGTGAACTGAGACAGCATTTTAGGCTTCCATTTCTGAGGCAGCAATTGTAGCAACCGTTGATGCTCATAAATGTCACTGTCCAAATGACATTCACAGAGTTTCTCCAGCAACAGGAACTTATTCTCGAGTGCTTCTTCCAACCTTTTGGTCTCAAACGTTGTATCGTTGTAGTGGAGTGTGTGTGATGGGTATAATTTACCATCTACTGCAGGAAGATACAAAGTCTTTACATCGTCAACAAGAAGCTGGTTTCCTTGAGTTTTGATTAACATGAAAAACTGCTGAACAGCACGTTTCACAGTTTTCTGTTGGTTTAGGTTAGGTTGGGGTTTATCACAGGAATCAGCATAAACTCCTGCTAGAACATTACAGTACTGCTCTGCAGTAGGTTGGTCCTTTACACCAATTTTCTTGAAGAACTCTGCAAACATGACATTGTGTGGAGAAATCTTGTACAAATATGGTCTGAACTCAAGGTCATGGGGGAGTGAAAAAGTAGTATCATCAATCCTCACAAGTTCTGTGTCTTTTTCAACCAACACAACAGGAAGACCAGCTAGTGGTTGGCCTTCAAACCCGTTTGCTTGCAGGTAGGCATACGCACTTCGAAACACATTAGCACGGGTTTTGATCAACTGGTCAGACTTACAGGGCAACTGACAGATGTTGCTCATGTTACTGGTTACACAGTGTGAAGGTGGTTGGTCATGCATTCCTGCTTTTTTCAGCATTGACAAGAGCTTCTTTGACTTATAAACCGGTAAATGTATAATTGGCATTGAAGACCAAATCAGTTCTTGCTGCTTAAGATCACTTTCTATCAAAGATCCTCTTAGTTTAACAGCATTTCTCTCAGCAGCAAATGGTTGGTGAAAGTTGCACAGTTCTTTTTCAATTTTCACAGGAAAAATGAACTTGATGTCAGCTATGCTCTCCAGCAACATTTCCTCTTTGTTTTTGTCGTTGCTCACGATAGCCAAAGCTGCTTTGAAAATTAAAGATGATTTCAATTTCAAATCTTTAAGTTGACTATTTCCTTTTGCTTCTAATTCTAACTGTTGTGCAAAATGTATTATGTCATCTTTTGACACAACATGCTTCATTCCAAGGTCTCTGAGCAACGCTTCTTCTTTTGATCTTTCAGTTATTTGATTTCCGTTACACAACTCAGTCCAAAATCTCTTAGGCACAAATCTCTCTTGGGGCAACATTTTCTTGTATAGCTCCACACTCTCGTCAAAGTAATATGATACAGTCTCCAATCTGCCTTGGGAACTGCGAATCAATTTTACTGTTTTCATTGAGGAGATGATTTTGTCCTTATTCTGAAAATAAATGAATTGTGGTAACAGTAACAGTTTGAGGCATTGAAGCATCTGCATCTCTGTGAGTGTGTGTGTAACAGGCAGAATGAACCTCATGAAATAGTCCAAATCAGTCAGGATTGGGATGTCCAATGTTTCTGAAAGATTGCAGTTTTCTGGATTGTGTTTGAGAAAAATGCTGTTGCTGTTGGGCAGGTTGAACAAATCAGGCAATGTCTTTGAACATGTGCTGTTGAGAACAAATACCTCTTTAGGTCCATCAATCCTCACTCGGTCACCATGTATTGTTTCAAATAATGGCAAGGATTTGAGCTTTCTCTGATACTCTTTTTTGTCTTTGGACTTGGTTACTCCAGACTGCAGGAAACTCTGAAGCTCTTTCATCTCATCAATGGAAATCTGGGAAAACTCGGAGTGGTCAATGTTGTAGACCTGGTCCAACACAGAGCTTTTATCATTCACATTCATAAGTTCAGAGTATAGAAGTAAACGTATGTTCACATCCATCTCAGAAAAGAACAGACTGTCAAACTTCATAAAACCAAGTTTAAAAAGGATGCCTGATATGTCATCTTCTCCCTTAATAACACTCTGCATGTCTTTCATTCTTTGCAGGAAGTGCTTGTTGTTCAACCTTGGACACACAACTGGTAAAATGCAGCAGTCATTGAAAAGCTTTCTCACATCACTTAATGTTAGACTTTTATCATCACCAGGTTTAATGTCGTTCATTAAGAACTTCCAAAGTAAGTTCAACCACTGCAGCATTGTCTTGTTTGGGACATGAAGACCACTTTGTGGATCAACTTCACAGTTCTGAAGAAGCTGCTGAATTAAGGGCTTCAGATATTCCACTGCACGGGGAACTGTCAAACAATTGACAAGTTTTAAAGTTTGTAGAACATCAATGTGGCTACTGTTGACCATATAATCTGCAAATAGCTCCTCGTAGCCAAAGAACAGACTGTCATATCTTGTTATCAGCTTGGGAGAGTTGGAGTTAAACACTCTCAAAACTTGATCTCTTGTGAGAAGAAGTGGAAGCCCATTCAGTAAACTGGAATTGTCCTTGGTCATTTTCACACCAGTTAAGCAGAAACTCAAGAGCTTTGAACATCTTGTTTTATCTTTGATTAGAGTGGCATTTATTGGCAGCGGTAAATCTTCATCTGTTTGCGTTGGGTCATTGAGGGGTTTTTCTCTCAGGAAAGCCTGCACAGTTGAAGGTTTCACATATTTCACTTCAATGTTAGCAGATATGAAACTTTTCCAAACTTGTTGCATGAAAGAAGGGACCAATTTCATTCCAAGATCTTCCAAAATGGAACACATCTGGTCCCTTACTTCATATGCCAAGTAAGGTGCCTTTGTTGTTTCAGTTTCTCCGACATTACACCAGTCAAAAGAGTATTCCTTAACTTCTCTGCCTGCAATGTCACGTGTTGAACTCCTCATCACTGGAATAAGATTAAGGCCTCTTTCTTTAATTGATCTGTATACCTCGTGTATCATTTCATGCCAATCCTGGCCCACATCTTTGGACACAGTGGGCCAAAAACACAAGTATGAGCTACTGAAGCATGACTCAATACATGAATACTTCAAAACCTTTTTTGCAATGCTTTGTTTGATGTTATGAAGGAGATCTGCATACAGTGGAGCAATGACATTCTGTTTCAAAGATTCATTCCAGTTAGATTTTTGACTTTGCCCATCTTCTTTCCAAAGGCCTCTTCTGCCAGAATCTACCTCAAAGTTTGCATTGACCTGCACTGGCAGTCCAGTTTTCCCAGGCAAAGGAAGTGAACAAAAGGCTTCTCCAATAAAATCCTTAGGGACGAATAATGCTGGATTTGCACTCTTTGAGCTCACACAAGCTGCTATTGCTGCTTGGGGAAGTTTGTCTGATAGTTCTCCATCACCACTGCTTTTGAATGAGCCAAACTGTTCTGCAATGATCCATCTAGTTTGTTTTTTATCTGAGGTTGAAATCATGGTTCTATAAATGGCCTTCTCTGGCATTATAGGTTTGTCAGATTGCAGCGCATTTTGTTGATGTTTTACAAAAGCATCTTTTACTTCTCTGCATTCCTGTGGAATACTTTTTTCAACCATGAAGATGGTTTTGAGTTCCCCTGAATCTTCACTGATTTCATGGATTTCTATTTTGCAGATGTTTTTCAGGAACAGAATTAGTCCTTCAGGATCTTCAGAGAGGGCAGAGCATAGTTCTTTCATGTCATGATCAGTGACTCCCTGCTTTGATATTTTAGAGCTTTTTGCCATGATACCCATCCTTAGAGGTAATCTGAACATGGTGCCCTCTTTAAGTGAAAATTTGTCAGGAAGAAAGGATTTGTAGACATCGATGTACATGTTCTTGAAAGTCTCAGCTAGTTTATAGCCAGTGCCAGATGGTGGTTTGTCTGAATTACTTTCAATGTATTTTTGATTAGGATCAGAAATGCAGAGTTTTTTATCACCAGTGAGAATTGAGGGGCAGTCAGTCAGATGGTAAACAGAGTTGAATCCTACTCCGTATTTTCCTATCTTCCCTGGAGAGTTGTGCTTTCCTCCTTCTCCCAGGCGTTGAATGCCAGCCAGGTCAGCATCAGAAAACACTTTGTTGTTAAACACACACAGTGCTGGACCCTGCAGTTGGTTCCATTTCTTCCCAAAGGTTCTTTCTTTGCCATGCTGTCGTTGATCCCAAACAAAGTGAATTTCTGTTGCCTCTGCATCATCAGCATTTTGGATAAGCTCTTTAAGGATATCCTTCTTCGATGGATAGGCTGAAATTATGTTTTTAATTCGAACAGTTAGTTGTTCCTGCTGTTCAAACTGAAAAGCAAATGGTGAAATGTTCTCAACTATGTGGTTTTGCAGGGTATGATGCCTGGTAGTTTTGATTCCAAAGTGGCGAGCCATAACACGTGAGATTTTCTCGTGACATAATATGACACCTGAAGTGACTGGCATCCATGGGCTGTCGTTATAAAACATTTCACTTGCAGGTTGTAATACTCCATGTTGGTTGGGTATCATACAGTCTCCCGTTGTTTTCTCTTTGGCCTCATACATGGCTGTTAAAATTGTGAGGCAAATTGATAGGCCACTCTTTGTTAGGGTCTTGTTACCATGTTGAGAGTGCAATTCCTGAAGCACAGTTGAAAACTGACTGCTTGTAAAACATTTCTCAACACCTACACTTTCCCAGAGGCTCCTGAAAACATTAAAGGCAGGTGGAAGTAAATAGAGATAGGGTTTTGCTTCAAAGTGCTCATTTTCAGCTACACGACTCACATTTACAAATGTGCTGCCAACAAGAATGAATGGGAATGAATTTGCCCTTCGTGAAATGAAAGTGGAATCCCCAGAATCCCTTAGCCACTGATCCAGAAACTTATAGCATTCATATGCTATTTTGTGAAGCATTGAACTGTCAATGGATTGAGATTGCTCAGATGCTTCTTGCAGCTGCTGAAGCACTTCCTCATGACTTGGACTATGATGAACTCCCAACATTTGCAGTAATGGATTAGCGTTGTGTATTCTCAGATTAGTTTGATCCAGCATGTGTTGTGTCATGTTAACGAGTGGGGAGCATTTGTCACTAAAAATATCAGTGGGCCTTCTCAGTGTTGCATTTCTTTCCATTTTTGTATCACCGGGGGGAAATGCTGGGAGAAATTCAGTCATTCTCAGTGTTTCCCAGTGGAGAGAGTCCTCATCATGCATGTGATTGTTCATAAGTTCAAGAAGACAATTCAAATGTCTGTATGCTTTCTTTCTGTCAGTGCTCCAGGTTTTGGGGATTATGCCTGCTATCTCTGTGATGTCTTCCAATGGGAGATGATCATTTGCCATTCCAAGTTCCAACAAGCGTTTAATCCTTTTGGGCGAGCAAAAGTCATTTTCTGTACCACCAAGCAAGCGTCCTTCTTCTGTTTCAAAAAGGCAGGCCACTTTTCCTGACGGATTAACAAGTTTCCTGATATGCTGGAGCTGTCCGCTTTTTGTGGGGATGCATGGATAGCAGACCAGTAGCTTGTCGATTTCTTTGATATTAAGGTCAATAGCATGCAGCACAAGAGCATCTCTACTCTTAGGGTCCATGGTACCAAGGTTGTTAAACACTGCTTCTTGGTAAAACTTGTCCCAGTTCCATGTTCTGTTCTTTAAAACCTTCTCTAGGCCAGATTGTTTTAAGCTATTTCTCAACCACAGTGGAAGAGTAATAACATGGTTTGGTGCTTTTACATGTTTCTTGCATACCTGCACTATAAGTGCACTGATGTCTTTGTCCTTTTCGATGCTCTCGTGTAGAAATATGGCACTTTTCATTGAGCACCAATGCTCTCCATCACTAAAGAGCTCTAGGCCAATGGAGTGCTGAGCAATGGCGGAGTACAATGCATCGACCAAAGGCTTGAAAGTGTCACTTACTTTCTCTCTATCAGGCCAAAAGGTGTGATAACAGTAAGTTTCCAGTTGCTCGTTTTCAGACATTTTCTTTAGTGCCAAAAGTGCAGTAACATATGCTGCCACTACAGGATCCTGAAGAAGGGCTTTGTTCCAGTCATGTTTCTCCCCACTCTCCCACAGACCTTTTCGGTTGCTTGTTACAGCAAATGTTCCATTTACATTGACTGGTAGACCAGTTTTAATGGAAAGAGGAAGGAAGCAAAATGCCTGTCCAACAAGATCTGTTTGTAATGAGACCAGTTTCCCTGTTTCTGGATCATTTTGCAAAGGCACAGCAATCCCCCCAATGGGCAAAGAGAACTTTGCTGTACTGTTTTTTTGAAGGGCCATTTGCAAAGACTGATGTGTTCCAAAGCAGTTGTAGAGCAGCCAAGACTGGACTTCAGTTACACCAGATTGCTGACTGGTTATTTTGACAATGTTGATTGTGGAGCAGTCAATTACTTCTTTGCCTTTTCCATCAAGTTTCATCAATGAATTCTCAGCTTGATGCTGCTTTGACACATTGGTTTCATCAGGAATCCTCATTGTACTTATAATGGTTTTGGAGACAGTGAAGATGTTTTTTATTTCGTCATCTCTTGGTGGAGTTGATACATCACTTGAGATACTTTGTAGTGATAATGTGTTGATGTTCTTCAAAAACAGCAGGTGAGTTTTTGAATTGTTAGTAAAGTGCTGTTGAAAAGTGATGATGTCGTGTTTGTGATACACCTTTGCACTTATTTCTGACTTGAGAGCCTCTTCCTTAGTTCGAAAAGGTAGTTTGATCAGAGTACCCGGATAGGGTTCAGGGGGGCTTTTTCTGCTGAAATTACAATCAAAGATGCATTCATATGGTCCAAACTGACCAGGAAACCAATGAAAAAGCTGTTGCTTAGAGAGATCCAGCTTGATTCCAGGGTTTGTTTTATGTTTGATGTGTTTCTTTAGGTGAGTTACATTTGGATCAAGAATGAGAAGACTGCTGCCACTAAGGATAGAAGGAACATCCGTCACATGATACACAGTATTGAATCCTAGTCCAAACTTCCCAATTTTTTCGACTTTGTTTTCCTTTGAGGCAGAGCCAACTCTGACAATATTTTCCCAATCCTCAGCTGTGAACTGCTCATTATTAAATGCCCAAAGGCACGGTCCCTGACAAAGGGTCATGTCAGGGTCAATGAGACTTTCAGGGGCGTCTTTGTGCACTCTGAAATCCACTAAGAATTTACAGGCTTCTGCCCCAGCATCCTCAGCATTTTGAATGAGCTCTTTGAAGATGTCACTTTCTTCATCATACTCTTTAAGAATGTTCTTAATCCTGGTTGTTATCGGTTCAGATTGTCCATACTGATCTATTCCTACCAACTCTGGATTAAGGATGTAGGTACTGAGAAATCGGATGTTAAACCATTCAGCAGCTGCTTTTGGAATTTCCTCATGTACAACATAAATTTCTTCCTGGCTGTACTTTAGCTCTTTTAATCCATTTTTGCTCACATCACAAAAGACTGCAGTTGACAGTGGTTTAAGTGTATGTTGTTCTCCCTCTATTATGACTGGCACTGGGAAGTCATCCTGAATGTTTTTCTTCTCTCTCCACAGCCAGTTAAAAATTTCTATTGACACTTTTACCTCAGGGGAACTTGCAAATGGCTGTTGCCTTCCTTCAATGGTTTGTTGGATAGAATAAAGAATGGCAACAATTTCTTGATCTGACAGCAATGTTTTCAGGCCAAACTCAAGAAGCAACTTCTTGTATGGCAAAAATTCATTTGGCACCTTCCCAATGAAAGAGCTCAGATCAAGATTACTTGGGTAGTCTAGAACCAGATCCTGTGGTGATACAAACTGGTTGTGGCTCCACAGCCAGGGTGTGTCCGTGTTCACCATTGTTGAAAATTCAGAGATGTGGTCTTGCATGTGTTTGTAAATGCTATGCAACTTCCTTTTGAAATCCACATTTGTGTCAGGATCAGGCATTTCCTGTGCCTTTGATTTCAAGACGCACAAATTCTCTATCACCTTTTCAGCTGGGGGTAGGCGTTTAAAACCAAGTTGGCTGCTAATTCTGTCACTTAACTTTCCCACCAGCGGCATTACATGCCCAACAATGTCCTCATTCACAGAAATGCACATTCTTATTTCATCCGGGCAGAAGAAAGAACTTGTCTGAGATTTGTCATTGCAGTGTTTTTTGTCATTGCCAGGTTCAGCACATGGGACCCATTTTAGCATTTTGAGCTGACAAAGCTGCCCAGGAGAGAACTTTGAGAGTAGATCATTGGTATCCAACATCTTCAAGAGCACCTGAGCTCTATTGAGAGCCTCAGTTTGGGAGTCAGCATGCAGTTTGTCAATCAATGTGGCAGCATGCAACAAGTGCTCAGGTGAGACATCTGCTTCTTTATTTAGCAATCCAAGATATGTCAGGCCTTGACACATCTGTGATGTTTGAGTGTACAAAGGTGGAGGAAAGAACTCTGACTCAAAAATGACTTTAAAGGATTTCATTCTTGGATCAAAAAAGCTTGAGGTCTTTTTCAGCTTTCCATTAACTTCAATGAAGCTCAACTCCTTACATCTGCGTTTCAGGGTCTGATTTTGAGAGAAAAGGGTATCACCATGTTGTAAAATCCAAGTCATGATTTTCTCAGTGTCTTCTTTTCTGCAAGCCCTACTCTCAATACATTCAATGAGGAGATTGGCTGCTTCAGCAGTGTCCAAGAGATTTACTTTGAGCAGCTGTAACAGTCTGCGGTCAGCCTCAGTAGCACACTGCACAACTGAATCAGGCATAGGAAACTCTGTCGGTACTTTTAGGCCAGAAATTAGAAGCACAGCACATTTCGATTGAGCCTCAACACAGGATCCTTTCATGGTTTGAAACAGAGGCAACTTTGAGAGTAAATCTTTCTCAGTGACTGAGAGAGAATCCAGAAGAGAGAGATAATTTTTCAGT
The DNA here is from genome assembly GCA_013375575.1 of Percina caprodes. NCBI lineage: Eukaryota > Metazoa > Chordata > Actinopteri > Perciformes > Percidae > Percina > Percina caprodes. The sequence goes on along the minus strand of JABXJD010000519.1, from coordinate 287,142 downwards.
TTTTCTCTTGCAATGTGAGAGGCTGTCTTGAGTTCTCTGATGAGATTCGGAGAATCTAAATTTACCAAGACTTTCATGACACTCCTTGGAGATGGGCAGAGCACATAAGAGTCAAGGTCTTCGTGCTTGAGCCACTCGTTTCCTGTCACTGCTGTGCCACCAACTTTGTTCACCAACTGAGCTATTTCTTCTGGCAAGTTAATCTGCTTGCTTTTCTGAAAAATGAGGGTTGTGTTCTGCTCTAGTCTTGCTAGTGATACAGGCTGACTGACAGACAGGGGGCTGACTGGTATTAATGGCACACCAATTAAATTACTTAACTCTTTGCAGTGAGTGTTAAGAAATTTCCAGAAATCTTGGAGCCAGGATAAAGGTGGATGTTGACTGTTCCTGATGTCCCAGGTAACAAGCCCCATCCTCATCTGCTTCCAGTCCTGTGGCAAATAGCGCCTTGTATATTCAGTCACCTGGTCTACGGCAATATTGATGACCTTGAATACATCTGAAAAATAGATTTAGAAAATATATATAAATGTATAAATAGTGTGAAAACATGCAGATGACAGATTCAAATAAAATAGTCTTACTTTTTCCGGCCAGTTCTTTCAGGTGGAAACTGCAGGCTGGACTGAGATCATCTGGGATGAAGAGGTGTTTGCAGCAGGGTAGCAAGGCTCTGCGCAAAGCAGAAGTTTGTTTATTGTGCATGAAACAAAAACAAGGACATTTGCCTATAGTTTTATTGCACATTGAGTTACCAAAAGCCTAAACAAAAAACAAATTGGTACTGTGAGCCGATCAGTGCTAGTAATGCTAGGATTGGATTTGGGGAACACATGGCAACAACAACTTAGTAAGGATGTGACTGCTTTAAAAATTACAGTCTACAATTATAACTTAACCTATTTATTATAGACTGTAAAAGAGCATATAGCCAAATATTAAAAACCTACCTTGGAAATTCATTGCTGTCAATTAAAGCAGTGTCCTCCTCTTTGTCTGTGAAAGATCTGAAAGAACCATCGCTGAGTGGAAGCAGCTGAAGACCCTTGAGTTCGCTGTATTTTCCATCACTCAAAACGTACTCCAAAAGACAGAGTTTGTCATCTTTAGAGATGCTGTGCATGTCAATCTTGCGGAGAACGTCCCTTAGAAAGGTTGGAGTCACATGTTTTAGAGTGTTGAAGTGTGGATATGCCTCTTCTATAGTTCTTGCAACACTACCTGGCAAAGTGACAAGATTTTCCCCACAGGAAACCAAAGTTGTTTTAATGGCGGCCAATATTTCAGGGCTTGTTGGACCATTACAGGGGAACACAGCTTCTGATGGAGTGATGAACTCTTTTTCATCTTTAGCAAGAGAAAGGACAGCCACATTCTGCCTGAATAAGTGATGAAGAACATCCAGAGCAACTACATACCATTTCTCTTTGTGCTTTATCTGGGAAAGATCTGGCCACAGATTGTATACTGAAGAAAGAGGCAGATGAGATTCTTGAGCAAGTCTGATAGCATCTTGAATGATCATCACGTATGCCTGTGGGAGCACCTCTTTTATCAGCAATTCATTCCACACAGCATGTTCGTCATGTTTCTGGTCGTCCTCTTGCCACTTGATCTGTCTTCTGTTGTCTGTGAGGCCAAAGCATGCATTGACATAAACGGGGAGTCCTGTTTTGTTGGATTCATTGTTTGGGAGGGGGAGAAAGCAGCTCAGTCTACTCTTACTACAGTCTCTCTTCTCACCACATGGGAATGCCAAGTCAACTTGGGGAAAAAAGCTCAACTTTTTGGAGAGTGAATCAAGATTTTCTAAATTGCCATCTTTCATGGTACATGTTGTCACAAGCCACTTTGTTTCTTCTGAGTTGAGAGTTATCAATTTGAATTTTGTTGAACCTTCAATGATTGAGTCGTCTTCTGACTCCAGAACGACATCTGTGCGGACTGAGGATTTCACTTCAAGTCTGAGATTAACATTGCCGTGTACGTCAATATGCTTCAAGGACACAGAAGTTACATTTTTCAGGAACAGAAGGCTTAAATCTGCATCCGCAATAAAGCTATCAAAAGCTCAACCACCTTGTCAGAGTCATATAGATTATCTGAAATATCTGATGCCTCTTTGCGCAAGGGGAACCTGAAAATTGTCCCGTCAAAGTGCTGATCCTCCATGATGACTTTTGACCATTCTTGTCTGCTTACAAGTGACACTATATCTCGAAAGGGTTGGAACTGATCATGCAGAGTCATTAGAGCTTCTTGGTGTTCTGCATCATCCAAAGACCACAGAAAACCTCCATTTCTTTCTCCAAATAATTTTTCTTGGGGGTCCATAAAGCCAAGGTGCTCTGAACTGAATATACTTGGCACATCTGTATATAAAAGGAAACAGATATCGTCCCATTAATTTACTATATTGTTCTCTAAACACCCAAATTTAAGCTGAGACTATTAGGTATGCTTGTGTATCTGTACGCAGTTTCACCTGTTATGTGGTAAACAGAGTTGAAGCCGATTCCAAACCTCCCAACTTTGTTTGGGTCATTGCGCTTGACACTCCTCCCTGCCATCTGAATTCCTTTCCAGTCATCCTCAGTGAATGCTGCATTGTTGTAGGCGTAGAGAGCGGGACCTTTGCAAAAACAAAAACATAGTTCAGAAGAAAAGTGCTAATGACATTAGGTTTAAGCATGCATCTGTGTATTCATTAATTATGTTCATTAATTATTTCATAAGGCAATTTCTGGCAGAGGTCTCAACACTCAACTGTTGACTAAAATGGGTACACTTTTAGTTCTTTTAGAAATATTATGACAATGTTAGGGTATTTTCTCTAATATGGTGACCACAGTCTACTCTAAATGTAACATGTTTTGCAGCGACTGTCTTATGGCTGATGGTTAATGATATAGGGTAATGGACCCTAATGCCATCTCCTCAAGTGATCATGGGAACCAAGTATGTGTTGGGTCACCAAAAATGCCTGTTATTGTCAGCATGTTATTTTGTGGTTATAGGAAAAACACATTACACACATGTATGGTCAACCACACTGACCTATGGGAGGAAACCCACATAAAAACAAGCAGAACATACAAACTCCAACCAGTAGGGACCAGGGCTGACATTTGAGAATGGGACCTTTTTGCTTGGAAGCTGATAAACTGCCGACTACTTCCTATTTGCTCTATTTATCGGTTTCTCTTAAAAAATTACATGATAGCCCCCCTACAGCATTGCTATTCTCTGAACATCCTGCATACCTTGGTATTCTCCCAAGTTATCATTCCAAAGGCTCTCGGTCCCATAGCTTCTCTCATCATGGATGAAAACCACTTCTGTGGCTTTACCATCATCTGCATTTTGAATCAGCTCCTGTTGACAAATAAAAACAATAACCATTAACAGAGCTTAGCGGACCAAAGCTAACAATCAGAGATGGCCACATTCCTCTGCACTACTGCTACTGTGCCAAGCTCCAAATCTGGGCTACACAGAAGTACACCTGTAGTCCACCTACACAACTGTTTCCCCTCACAATGTTATAATTCTTAATACATAGTATTAACTCATGTAATTTCCAGCACATCTCCACCCAGTTTACACTAGACTAGGTTTCTAATCAGCCAGAGTTAACTGAAGACACCTGTGTGAGGGTGTGCCAATTTTAAATTATCTAAATCCAATGAAATCCAATTCCACATCTCTGTGATAAATGTGGTTTATCATATTCAGTTTTGACCCTGCATCAGAGAGCTGTTGATTCAACTGATCATTTTGGAAGCTGTAGTTTATAGTGTTGTTGAATTATATTTTTATATATTCATATATAAATGTATAATATTTTGTCGACATCAACTGACATAAATGAGGTAACTTTGCATAATTGTCAAATGCAAATGAACCAACATATCAATGTATGACTTTTTATAAGACATTGTGATATGCCACTGTAGGGAAAGTATAGTTGTTACTAATAACATAAATGAAGGCTGAATTCCATTTAACTGCTTCAGTTTCAAGGGTCCTGGTATTGTGCAAGTTGGACCTTTGTCACAGTTTGGGTTTACTTGGACACTTAAATAGAACTGCTAATGTTCTCAATAACACCTGTGCTTTTCCAAAAACTGAGAAAAAATAATATATTAAAATGCATTTTCCAGAACAGTTTAATCCAGCTCAGTGTCCCAGAAAAATACCAAAATAGTTTGCTTTCACTGCCTTTTTGAAAATCACAGACATCATGCCACAAATCCGATATCTAATATTTAAAATTAAAACATGTAAAAGCAAGATTCTGACAATAAATTAAAATTGTTTGCAAAGGCTTTTGGACAGGGGCCAAGCAAAATGAACAGCTAAAACTTATTGTAGAATTATGTTTAAATAATAATAATTATCTGCTTAAAATAAAAACAGATAATCATAAGATTCATGATAAAACAATAAAAACATCAAATTAAAACAGCCGAAAAAGACATATAGTTGGAGAATTAAAGGCAGGGAATTTGTCACAAATTTTACTACTGAAAGTCAAGTTAATTAAAAGAATTGCCAGATTTTTCAATGTGAATATTAGAGATATTTTTGGTGAGCAGCCAGCAAGTCTTAAACAGGCTCCCACAGTTGGTGACCATGTTACACGTAAAATAGTTATTTATCTCCAACACAGAGGACTACTTTAGTAACCTGTCAACCCAAATGATATGTCTATTGTGGGGAATGCAGCCATTATATCAACAATAAACAGATAGTCTTCATTTGTTTCTTCATTGCACCAAAATAATACACTTTCCCAAACCAGGTGGTTTGGGAAAGTGTATTATTTGTCTTTTATGTTCAATTCAAGAGGGGTGGCAATTCTTATCTGTAAAAATACACTTTTCTCCCTAGAAAAAGATAAATCAGATAGATATTTATTTGTTAGAGGCTTTTTAACCCATGAAGAGGTTATTCTATTGAATTCATATAGTCCTAATTATGATTAATTAATTAATGGTCTTTATATTATGTTACTCTGGTATGATATTCCAATATTTTGGGGTGGAGATTTTGAATTGTGTACTAGATGCAAAATTGGATAGATCATCTCAAAATAAATATGTATTATCTCATATGTCAAGAGCTTAGGTTAATAATACACGAAATTTAGGACTCTGAAGTATGGAGAAAACTTCACCCAGAGGAGAAAACGTTCTCTTTCTACTCCCATGTGCATGATTCATATTTACGATAACATTTTATATTTATTTCAGTTAATTATCTTTTAAAGATTATAAACTGTTCTTTAGACGCTAGGATTCTTTCAGACCACTCTGCTCTGATTTGTTAAATAGAATTTGAAAAGCGAGCATCAAATTACAAGCCATGGGGATTTAACATTATTTTACTTTCAAAAGAGTAATTTACGTCTTATATAAATGCGTATTTTGTTAAATAGAATTTGAGCGAGCATCAAATTACAAGCCATGGGGATTTAACATTATTTTACTTTCAAAAGAGTAATTTACGTCTTATATAAATGCGTATTTTGAAATGTTCATTGAGATACATCAAAACAGCTCAGTGTCCATTGGTGATGGGTATTTCTAATAATTACCCTGGGTTCGTTAACCAAATCTATCTTCCAGTACTCAACAGAAGACAGGAGACCAAGTGAAATTATTCTTGCAGCAAGGGAAGCCTCTGTGTCACCTCTGACACCTCTGAGCAACTTCGAAAATCTTCCCTTGAAAACAGTCTCTTTATTGTATGAGTGAAGCAAGTTACAGTGACAGATTTACAACCGTGGGAGTGTCGCTGGTCTAATGTGTGTGTGCTACGTGAAGCTGTTGGATACATTGACAAATTCCTTTAAAGGACATTGTCTGCAGAATATTGCAGAGTCTTCAGTTTATGCCTGAACACACATACACATAGAAACTAAGATACACACAAACAGAAGTACACACAGAACCTTTTGCACAGAAACTGTGCTATCAAGGTTGTAACCATATATAGTAGAGAAACGGTTAAGATATGGTGTCAGACTGTAATTACTCAAATGAAAACATATTCAGAACCATATATGAATTGTGTTTCTAAGCATATCAGGCTTCTTCTTCTACCATATTCAAAACCATATATGAGTTCACATCACACATCTAGTATTATAAAACATCACACGCTCCCTAACAATTGATAATATGGGACACGCTTAAGACCTATATAAGAGGGTGTGTGAGAATTCCGGCCAATTTTTATGTTAAACTTGATCGCTATAAATATGCGAATACTTTTAATTGAAAAAAACCTGACCTGAATCGGTGCCGGCAACACCAAGTAGCTAGCTCTAGCAGCTAACCAGGAAAGCAAGCAAACCAACAGCAAGAACAAGACAGGGTAGGTGAATTAAAACAATGTCTGACTTGAAAACGCATCTTGATGTTATGTAAGGCCCTGTTCATGTTGTGCAGACATATTAATTGCATTGTGTGTCTGTTAAGAGGTACAAAGGCACTCTAAAACTTGCCCGATAACTGCCGTTTTAGCTCAGTGGAAGCTTGTACATGTAGATACAGCTACTCCATGTTGCCTGCACCGATTCAGGTCGGGGGGTTTTCAATCGAATGTACTTGCATATTTATAGAAATCAAGATTAACATAAAATTGGCCTGAATTCTCCTTTAAGTTGAAGTACAATTCTGTTAATACTCATGCATGTGAATTAGCATTCCTAAAATCCAAATTATCCTATGAAGAACAGGGTGAAATGGCAGGCAAACTATTAGCTAGGTCGGAAAGATAGAACAATTCTTAAAAATCAAAAAAACAAGATGGAGGCACTACCATAGACCCTCTTCAGATTAATGAGGTTTTTAAAATCGTACAGTGAACTATATACACATCTACTTTACAATGTGACGCTGTTTCTTGCTAGGATGTGACCCAGACAGGTGCAGATCCTTTATGGCTAACATTTTATCACCTACCTTAGCACAAGAAGATAGATTATTATTAGGTAGGGATGTGTCTTTGGAGGAGCTGCAGTAGGCCATGGCCACACTTGAAAGTGGTAAAGCTCCGGATTTGGATGGACTGACAATCGAGTTTTATAGATAGATTATAACTTTAAGTTATTTATCTATCTAAATCCTGATTCCAAAGTGATTGCCATATTCCTAGCACCAAAATGCCATGTAATTCAAAAATGCAACTGCCACATGTGACCTGTTCCTTTCCTCTATGTGTGATTTTTGTCTATGCTGTATTTCTGTTTAAATTATAACTGGTGTGCCGTCTTGGCCAGGTCTCCCTTGGAAAAGAGATTTCAATCTCAAGGGACTTCCTGGTTAAATAAAGGATAAATAAAATAAAATAAAAATGATATGTCTGATAAGTTATAATAATAAGAATAAATGTGAAAGTATGTACTGTACATAGATCTTAACTAGGAAATGCATAGCTTTAAAATGGAAGGCTTAAAAAAGAATTAAGCAGAATCAACATATTTAGCAACCACGCTTGGTCATACTACAACAAATAGACTTCCAGAATCCAGATGTGTATAAGCAAACAACAACAACCTAAAGAATAATGCTTTGTATCAGTTAGAAAATATGAAATGTTACACAAAGTATTTGACAAAGCATTGTACCCACCTTCAAAATTTGGCCACCATCTGGATATCGTCGTAAAATATCTTGCAGGTAGTCAATGAAGGGCGGTGCTGTTGCCCCGAAGCACGTTCTAATCAAAGTACAGAGATTAATCAAATCAACACAGGGCAGTGAGACCTCCTGAATCAATATACTGTAGATAGAAGTGCTGGGAGTATAGTCAAGTTCAACCAGAACATACATATATTTGACTTGTAGGATAAATAGCCATTAAGTTCAAGTGCTTTGCGTGAAATTAAATGACACGTTGTTTACTTGTTGGCCAATAAAACAGATTCAGAGCCATGATGTTTACAAGTATATCGTATGTGAGTTTGCCATTTTACACAGGGAGTGAAGACAAGGCACTTGCTCTACCTAATGTCCTCTTGTCTCTAATAAAACATTACATATAAATTAATTTTTAATTGTATAGCTGAACAGATTATTTTTGGTTTGTAATTCATACAGGTGGGTGCTCCCAGACTATGGGCTGAAATATGTGCATGTTCCAACAGAAACTGAATTTGAATCAGTTATATTTGAATTTGAATTGCTAAACTTAAATAATTGCATTGAAAAACTGAATTTGAATCACATAATTTGAAATTGTATTGTTAATTTGAATCACTGCATTGAAAAACTGAAATAGAATTTTTTCGTTTGGAACTGAAATCCAATAAAATATGATCATCAATGAAAATTCAACTCTATATATCTTACCATTCAGTTCTCACAATTCAAATTCAGTTCACAAAATTCAATTTCAAGTTACTGTGACGGACATCCGGGTACTTGAAGGATGAAGGAATTCGAGCGTGAAACCTACTCAAGTGTAAACTGGGTGGAGATGTGGTCAAAATAGTATGTTCCTCAATTGGTGGCCCACCTCTTACAGTAACCAGTTAGAGATAGATGAACCAGATAGAGATGCAACTCACCGACTTTTTTTCTTTGTCTTCGAACTCATCTTTCATGGCTTGGAGGCTGTAAGTGAGTCAGAGTACAGTGCATTACATTGCCGAACAAACTTCTCTTTTTATCCACCACATCAACTTCAACAAGATTTCTTCATCCATAACTTTGAACTAAAAATTCTAAACCTGAGAAACAACTCAAACCCTGTGTCAGCAACACCATGGGTACCGCACAATCAAAAGTAGGATAAAATACATAAATAAATTTTCACAAAGCAGGTTTAAGGAACTTCCTAGAAAACCTAGGGGTTTATGTTTGTGGTTATATTCAGCAAAGTATCAAGATAAGTTTTGCTGAGTCACCTGCAGTCTTGCAGAGCAGCTGGCTTCCACTGCCTGCATGGGCCTCTGGACTTCACCTGCATTAGTAGCATTTAGGCTTACCATGTGTATGGCTAAAACTGTTCTTTTCTACACAGTGCAGTCCAGTTTTATGAATCACTTGGTGATTCATAAAATTTTCTGTCAAAAATGTTTTTTTCAAAAAAACAAAACGGCTGTTGCGGCGAGCTTGCTGGAGTTCACAAAGTAGCTGTGTGTGTGTGTGTGTGTGTGTGTGTGTGTGTGTGTGTGTGTGTGTGTGTGTGTGTGTCAATGTCATTATAATGTCGTTATTCTGCAAGCTTTGTAACGATTGGACAAACAGTGCACTTTGTTTAAAATGCCTACAACTGATTTGTCAAAAACATTTATTTTCAATTCAGTGTGATAAGTAGCTCAGTCCAGCTAATTTGAGGAAAGCAGATGACCAACACAAAAACAATTGATAATAAAGCCACAATAAGCTGCGATTCCAAGCTCAAACCTTGATTTGTGTCATTGCAAGTCCAGTTATTGTGGATTTAAAGCGTCCCCTAGTGGCCAATTTGAATGAGACATTTCCTGCATGTTTTGTGTTGATTGGACAAACATTTAGTCATTTATAGCCTGATGCTATATCACCTGCAGTTTGTTTGCATTTATAGCGCCCCCTGGTGTTCAATTTGAATGAAACTTTCAGGGCGTGGTTCAGAGATTTGTGATGATAGGACTATGAAAATGTGAATAGTAAAATGTGTGTAATGCCACTCATCTATTTTGTGTTTGTAGCGCCCCCTAGTTGCGTATGTATATAAAACTTCCTGGGAATCTGGGGCACTCATATGCATACCCTGTGAGTTTTGTGATGAGTGGCTTTGTGGTTGCTGATTTGTGTTCATTTATGCCCAGAGCCACGCCCCTTTCAAAGTTCATTGGTCAATCACTTGAAAAGTAACTGAGATATGGATATGCTTTACAACTTTTAATAAGCTTGATCCATTGATGATTCACTGAAAATTTGGTGGCAATCGGAGCTACTGTGTAGGAAGAGATCTTAAAAATGTGTTTTTCAAAAGATTCCAAATGGCGGAAAGATTTTTCTAGGCGGACCTTAATGATCCTTGAGGCTTTTTTGTAGAGCACATTAAGCTGCACATGTATGAGAAATGCGGGGGCGTGGCCTTACAAAGTTTGCATTTTGAATCCTTAATTACAGCGCCACCATGTGGCCGATTGGGTTCATATTTCTATAGAGGCACATGCGCACCATTTCCAGTTATTCCCCCAAGTTTCATGTTTCTAGCTCATTCCAGCTCACGGGAATTTGAGCCGGCGCGGCAGACAACAACAAATCATAATAATAATAATAATAATAATAATAATAATAATGCAATAATATTAATGCAATAATAATAATGATAATAATAATAACAGACTAATATAGAAGGGTTCTACAGGTTCGCGGTTTGAACTCTAATAAATCCCAGTCACACGACAATGTTACACATTATTCATGATGAAGATATAGAGGCAAAAATAGCTGTCAATATTTGTTTGATCGATTCATGTTTTCAGGGGAGCTCATGTCTTTAGCAAAGCAATTGCTTGCTACAAGGCTCAATACAGCCTACCTCTAACGCCAATGGCAGGAAAAGGATCAGTACAGATAAGAATAAAATTATTATACAGCCAGACTGCTGCTGAATACGGTATAATAGCCTACAAAAACCTTTAGGAATAACTTCAAGTTATATTTATTTCGTGGATTATCTGGCATCAAATAATTTCTTCTTTCTGGTATGCATTTACCCCCAATAATGCTCTAGACTTGTTAGGTCTGTTATTTAGTACTCAAAGATGGTATATAATTAACACGAGTGAAGGCCTACCTCAGTCATTTTTGTGAAGAGTCGCGTCAGTTCTGTTGTTGCCAAGTTTGCCGAAGAAAGTATGATCAAATCAGTTCTTCAGCTGTTTATAGGCCGCTGATGTCCAACCCCAACACGTCGATTCCAGACACAAATGCTTTCGTTTTCCACTAAGTGTCTCATTTTATACTAAACGAAACTTAGTGCAGCAACAACTCACAGACCGTTTCTTCTTACACCCCCAACGAAACGAAACTTTGAGGTTTAGGAAGTTGTCAGTTGCTCAATATTCCATCAGCCTACAGCCCATTACCAATAACCACAAACTTTAAGTCTAACAACGAAAAGGCAATAGCACCATATCGGCCACATCGACGTCTCATGCATAGTACATCCATGTGGATTTATTATTTTATATATTTTCTTTTATTGTCCATATTATTCATGTGGATTTATTATATGTTATCATCCTGTTTATGATGTATTTGGGTGTGATGTGTTTAAGCTCCTGGGACCTTGAATTTCCCTTTGGGGATACCCACCTACCTACCTACCTACCTACATCTATCTATCTATCTATCTATCTATCTATCTATCTATCTATCTATCTATCTATCTATCTATCTATCTATCTATCTATCTATCTATCTATCTATCTATCTATCTATCTATCTATCTATCTATCTATCTATCTATCTATCTATCGTGTCGTATCGTATGCACACAGCGGTTTAATGTTGGATTACTAAAGCAATCCTTTTATTTATTACAATTTAGTTCGGAAATTGTGTTTAACTCGTGAGTTATAGTGCAGTAGCCTACTGCCTCTCCGACATCACATAGCCTAGTTACCCATGATATTAAACCGCCTATCGCTAGATGATGCTGCAGCCTCGCTCGCCATCAGTAAGACCGGGCAGCTATACGGGAAAACGCACGACATGAATACGAAGCATCCCGTTGACATCTGGCTGTTATTGTGATATTTAACTGTGCTTACAAGATAATTACTTTCAACACATGTACATTTTATGAGGAAGAATTAACAAGGTATGTCAAACCTTTTGTTCATGTGCCATATTGCTCGTATCGAATAACCTTATTGTTTAGGGCGAAGCACGGCCTAATACATCGTTGTTGTCAAGCAGGCTACGCTAGCGGTAGTGTATTTCTGCTTTTCACATTAGCATGGCGATTATTGCTGCCTGTTTGACCAGTTCATATTAATGCACGTGATCATGTCGTGCACTGACAAACAGTAGCCTACGCGTCAGTAACGAGGAAGTATTATAAAGATAAAATAATACGTGACTATGCCTTCCGCTGATGGACGCAGCTTTGTAGCCTGTATAGCCTAATGCATGTCTATCCTCAGCACTGTAAAGCGTAACAAACGTGTTTATCCCTTTCAGATGGTGCCTATATGATGTGTCAAAGAATGAAAACACCTCCCCTCCCACTCTGGTTGTAGATTGCACCATGTTAGATAAAACCAGTGATAAAGACCAACAGACTGAGCACTGCTCTGACTGTGGATGCATCCTTGTACAGTCTGACTCTGATTCAAGCAACACTTCGGCCCATCCCAAACAGCAGCGGGCGCACAAAGCAGACAGTCCTTCCAAATGTCCATCCTGCCAGGCGGGCAGCAGCCTTCCAAATGGGCGACGTCCACACCGCCGCATCCGCCTGGACCCTCACAGCTGCAGCCTGTGCTCCAAAACCTTCATCTCCTCTGCCCACCTGGCCCTTCACCTCGCCTCTCACAAGGAGAGGAAGTTCAGATGTAGCATTTGTGGCAAGCACTTTCATCAAGCGTCCCACCTGGTGGCACACAAGATGATCCACAGCGGGGACAGGCCATTTAAGTGCCCGGAGTGTGGTAAGACCTTCGGCCGAGCCTCGCATCTTAAGACCCACCGGCGGCTCCACACAGGCGAGAAGCCTTTTAAGTGCACCTACTGTGACAAGTCGTTCACACAGAAGGCTGGGCTCCTGTCACACGTTCGCGTACACACAGTGGAGCAGCCATACAAGTGTGAGCAGTGTGGTGAGGGTTTTCGCTCTTTGTCACTCTTGCTCTCTCACAAGGCAGACGAGTCGTCCGGGCAGAATAAACCAGTGTCAGCAGCAGCAGCAGCAGCCCTCACCCAGCCCAAGAAGACACAGAGTAGCCCTGAGAATCTGAAGTGTGGCGTCTGCTGTCGCACCTTTGTACGATCATCATACATCAGACTGCACATACGCCTCAACAAAGGACAGCGACCTTATCACTGCAAAGTGTGCAACAAGACCTTTGCCAGGTTGGATACGTTTGTGAACCACTGTGATAAACACTTACGAGAGAAAGGGGATAAAAGTGAGGTAAAAGACAAAGTTGTTAAACCTCCCCTGTTCGTCCCGCTCTCCAGGCCTCCTCCTCCTGAATCCTTATCCACTCAGCCTTTATCCTCAGAGGTCAACACACGCTCCAGAGCAAAAGCAAAGAGTAAAACAGAGCCATGACCAAGAGTGCATCCACATGGGCAAAAACTGTAATTCTGCCATAGCAGATTGTAACAAATGTACAACAAATGTATTGTCAATAATAATAATAATGTATACTTTATTAATCCCACAAGGGAAATTTCAATTTACACTCAGTTGTTATTACACACAGGCCTGAATTACACACACATGCTCAGTACCTATACATGCACTAATGGAGAGATGTCAGAGTGAGGGGGCTGGCCATGGAAAGGCGCCCCGGGCAGTTGGGGGTTCGATGCCTTGCTCAAGAGCACCTTGGCAGTGCCCAGGTGAACTGGCACCTCTCCAGCTACCAGTCCACCACCAAACAGGGACTTGAACCTGCGACCCTCCGGTTCCCAACCCAACTCCCTACAAACTGAGCTAGTCACCCAAGTTGATGTAATTGGAAAAAAAAAACCAAAAGAATACAATTAGAATTTACAAATGATCAGAGAAAGGGACAAAGGGAGAGCAAATTTGTAGTTAAATAACTCAAAAAAATACTGTTATGTGATTTATATCATTAGTTCACCAATTGTTAATTCATTGTTTGTAATACGTTATTTTTTATTTAAAATAATTAATTTAATTTTCAATGAATATCTTTTTAAGTACCATAATGCTGATATTTTAGCCCTTGAGGCTAATTAACATTTGTAACAGTAACATTTCAATGGCGTACACTGTTCACTCTAATCTTTAAATATAGAAAAAAATATTCTCTAATTATTATAATTCATGGTTAATGTGTTGTTGTTTTTATACCCATACAAGCCTATTGGCATGTATGGCACTCAGAACAAATTACACAGAGTAAAAAAAAAAATACAGAAAAGCATATTGTGGAGGACTGAACCATTTCTGTTGTTGCACCTTGAGACCACAACTATCTGTTGGAAAAGTTTGTTGTTTCAATTATCGACCATTGTCTTCTATAAAGCATATTATTCCACCTAGCCTATTGATTACAATTACAGTAATGCTACACAGCATGTAACGTCTTTGTTAATCTGCCCTTATAACATGGGTCGTGGTGTGCTGTATCACTTGGGTCTATAGTCATCAGGCTTAACATTTTAGGACTACACGTCCTGTCAGATGAGCTTCCTTTGGCCGTTACACTTTATTCCCAGTCAGCAGCAGCTCACCGCTGATACCTCACTGACCCTAAACTCAACAGAAGATTTATTAGACTGTTTTCCTGTGGATCTCCATGGCTGACGGAGAATCTGTCACCTCCACATGGGGAAACTCTTTGTCCCGACCTATGGACAAAGAGAAAAAAATACCATTTACAACTTACAGGTCAAGTTAGGACTCTTGAGAGGATAATGTTTGAACAACGTAACATTGCATGAGAGTCACAAATGTAACCACAATGCTGTAAAAGAGAATTAAACAATCTATCACCACTGAATGGGCATAGGTAATGCATTAGATAAGAAGAGTACAAAGTGAAGATTAAATGTTTGCCTGGCAGTTGTCGGTTTCCTTTTTGCAGCTATTAATGCTCCAGTGCAGGGTAATGGTCATGTGGCGTCTCCAGAAGGGGTTCCTGCGCAGGAGAATGGTTCCACTGATAGAGTCTCCTGCATGCACACTAACTGGCCTGTCCAGCATGAACAGAGTCTGCTTCCAGTGTGTTGGCCTGATGAGAAAGTCAACTTAATATTGTCACGCATTGCAGTTTTTTACCTTTTTTAGACTAACATTTAAGCATATGAAATTATTTAGAAAGTATTTGCTTGCAACGCACAAATTATGATTATTTGAATTATCTATACGGGCATTTAAAGGGCTCAGGAGCACTGCTGTTAGTGAATAAACTATCCGTAGTAAGTGATTTGGCTGTTTTACTGTGAGTTAGGTCCGGTGTTTAGCTCCACTGTTGCGCCTCCTGTCTCCAAGCTCTCGAAATGAACAGTGAACCAGGAGGTGAATCCATGGAAAACACCAGGCTTTTCCACACAAAAATGAAACTGACCCTTTATTTCCTGAGAAATGAAACGTAGGGCCCAATTAATTACACAATCCAACTTGTGTGGGGTGGAGCAAGTCGGAACAGAAACAATACCTCCAGGTCTTTGACTTGCAGAGTGTACATGTCCAGGCATAGGACATCACAGGGAGCGGTGAGGCAGTCATCAGGTTCAATGACATGGCTGAATTTTGGCTTGGTAAAGAACTCTTGCTGTGCCAAGGGCCTGCAGAGACAAAGGTCAATTAAAAAAAAAAACATATAAAACAGACATCTTATACAACTAGACAGAGAAAATGACCAAAAAAGAATACAGAATATGTGCTTTCAATACAATTGAAAGCACATATAATATAACATAACAACATTTTTACCATGTTCTTGTGAAAAAAGGATTTGGTGGAAAAATGATAAGACAATTAAAACAAAGACTAGGGTAACATAAAAGTACCAAAGAAAAGAGATTTAACCAGTTACAGAACCTTTTATAGAAATGAATTGTCCACTCTCTTACCTGAAATATATGTGAATTGAGAAAATATGTTTGTCAAAGAGATGGGGAGATTTAGAGAAGAGGAAATAGCCTTAAAGTAATTTATTTTCTTTTTTAAAGATATTTGTTTGGGCATTTTAGGCCTTTAATTGACAGGACAGCTGAAGACATGAAAGGGGAGGGGGGGCATGACATGCAGCAAAGGGCTGCAGTTCAGAGTTAATCCCTGGCCTGCTGCGTTGAGGAGTAAACCTCTATATATGGGCACCTGCTCTACTAACTGACCTATCTGTTGGGTCAATTAAATTATATGTTCTTCAACAGGATGGTTTTGAGAAGAATTGGAAGTGTAGCTCTTTGATGAATGTATTGAGTTCAAACATAAGAGGGGCCTTGACATTAGTTAGGGTTATTCATACATTTTAAGTGCTGAGAGGGATTTTTTATTTACTTGAACTGAGAAAGTGATGTTGAACCTTTTTCCCTATTGTGGGTTAGAATGAAAAAGTCCTAGTATCTGTTGGAGAGTGATGTAAAACGTTGATTGTAATGATACGCTCCGTATTTGTGTGGATAATTTTAGTTTCTGTATGAACTAAGGATATGGAGATTGTGAAAATAATATGGTTGAAGGAAAAGATGAATTTTGTATTCATGGTATCTATGGCGATATATCGATATCATGACAGTTCAGTGTGCTGTGTATAAGGAAACTATGAAGAGCCTCAGGCACCATCATGACAAAAGGCAAGATTGCCAAAAACGTTTGGTGAATAAAGCACAGTGTACTGGACTTGCATTGAAACTAGTCTATATCGACGTTTCATTTCCCGGGATTGTTCAGGTGCTGCCTAATTTTCAGCTGGATGTCTGTCACCTACCGCTTTCTTTGCGAGGCTATATTGCAGAGACACCGTAATTGAGCCGGGCGCTTTGCACCGCACAAGACAATTGACAAAAAAGACAAATGATTGATTTGAAGAAATGCCAATAAACCAGAGCATGCTTTTCTCCCATCCAAGAATGTTGTGTGGACTAGCCAGACCCTTGTCCACAACGCTGTGGAGATAGGTCTGACAATGCGAGACTACATTGAAGCTCACACTGGTCTGTACCTTGCTGTGTGTACACTCTCAGAGTAAGAAATTGGGACATATATATTATCACAGTCTCTTGGTCACAATATTAAGTCTTATTATGCCATGTAAACACCATAGCATAAATATTCTAACCAGGATAAGACTCAAAACCGGGATCATATGGTGCATGTAAACGCACTCCATGACATGTGGTCAAATGCTTCCAAGAAAGCCAGCAAATGGCCATTGACATGAGATTATTTTGTTAATCTACTATTTCTTCTTATGCTGTATGCTGTACCAATTAGCTGTTTAGCTCTACGTTAATTGCGGTTGGACAGTGACCGTTTTCTTGTTTCAGGGCAACATAAGGCAACTTACAGAAATACAAAGACGCCAGTGAGTTGCTGCCTGAGATGCTGGTGGATCGGTCACACTGGATCTATTTTGAAAACACAATTACTACCTGCAGAATGAGGATGTATATTTGGAATGAAGAAATGTGTTTTTGCAGCAATGTAATTGGTGCGAAAAAAGTTACTTGTACTTACAATATTGAGTCAACAGATCACCCTGTGTTTGACATACAGTATAGATTTGTGGCATGAAAAGTCATTACATACACATTTTATTTGCATAAAACAAAGTAATTTTGTGACAGATAAACACAAGTTGGTCACATGTGACACACCCAATTGGAGTTTTATTGTACTACAAGTTAAATGGCTTGCCATACATGTCGCTTCTACTCTGGATGTCACACATATCTGCCATCCCTACCATATCTAACATCACTATCTGGCACCACAGACTATTATGCTAAATGTTTAAACTTCACATCTGAGATTTGTCTCTTTTTAATGTCTACTAAAATGACATTTAATATTGTGACCTTGTTAGATGTAGAAAATGTAAGTATGTACAAAAAAAGTATAAGTGAGACAGGGTAATGTTCAGTGAGAAACGTTGACTTACTGAAGAGGAGTGAAGTCCAGGCCATAGGGCTGCTCCCAGAAGGCCATCTTCTCTGCATAATAGCTGTTTGCCTGACATGGCACCAGGGTAAGGGCCGCAGATGAGGGCCACATCACGCCACCTTCCTTAAGCCAGCGGTCCCTGGCCAGCAGAACTGACTCTACCATGAATTCAAACTAGACCAGAGGAAACACAATGTGGTATATTCAAACCTAAATGGGACTGAGAGTGGAAGAGCCAATCAATCCATTAACACTGAAATAATACAGAGGTAAAGCATCTAAAGTAGAACAAATCTTCACACAATAACTTGTATTATTTGTAATGGCAGTGTCATTTTTACCAGCAGGCAGTTTCCCATCCACTCAGACACCAGGACGTCCACCTGCTTAGGTAGCTCGATCTCCTCAGCTCGTCCCTGGAGCACCGTGACCACCTGCTCACAACCGTTCTGCTTCACCAGCTGTCTGGTGTACTCTGCCATGGAGCTCGCCTCCACAGCATAAACCTACAATACCACAGATACATCATGCTGTTTAGGTACAAAGAAACACTCCTCGTCCAGCAGATGGGAGTAAAGGTACACCAATGTTTTATATACAGTGTTACTGTGAGTAAACTGAGTAGTAGCCTATTTTTAATTGGGAATTTTGTTATGATTTGAGCTGCACTCAGGGCTTTAAACTACATTTTTGGTTGAGGACTATGCAAATTGTCATGTATTTGAGTGTTACTTTAATGCAAATTAGTTCTAATGTTCTAAAACATCTTGGGATTAAACTTTTTTTTCTTTTTCTAATTCATTCCCCGAATGTTTTGAGTTAATATATGCCTCAGGATCTGAGCCAAACTGTCTGTACACTGTATACTGCATTACCAGCCACCTGGGTGTTTGAGTAACTTCCCCACCAGCCACATTGTTTACATTACCTCTGAGGGTTTTGCCAGCTGAGCGCAGAATAGGCTGATGATGCCAGTCCCACAGCCAAGGTCCATTACCACCTTACTCCTCAGGGAAGCGCTGTTGTTGACAATAACCTTCCGGTACGCCTCAGTGCGGCTCTTATCTGACAACATCTCCAAGTGAAGCCTCTGTGTAATAACAAAAAAAAATAAAAAGTAATAAAGTAAAATAACTGATGTGATATATGACCAATCAGTGCAACGTGTGACAAGTCATGACACATGTTGTAGTCAAGACCATATTGGTAGTGCATGTTCTTTTACAGAGACCCAAAGGTTACAAAGAAAGATGAGATCATGAATTAATAATATTTGAAATAATTACAGACAAAAAAAGACATCCAAATTATCTAATTGTTTTTAACTCAAGTGCAATAGGCTGTCCACTCAGCAGCAACCAATCACAAAACTATGTTGGTTCCTAGTTTGCCTTGATTGAAAGACAAAGACTGTGTGATGAAAAGTAAAATTAATTAATAAAATGGTAATTGAGAAAAATGCTGTTGTGAAATCAAAACAGACAGACATTTAATGGTTACATTAAATGATCATCTGTATTTTTTACTATGGAGATTTATTTCATAATGTCTTATTTATTTAATATCATACACTTTGGGTCTCCGTAATAGTTTTGCCCATTAATTCAAAAATGTGCATACTTTACATCTTACAATTATTTTTCAAAGCATGCCTTAAATTTATCTTCCAGGCCACCATTTTTTAGCCATTGTTTTTAATGCAGTACATAATGACAATCACTGCACATATACTTGAAAACTTGGTTAAAAGGTAATCCATCACAGCTTTAGTTTTTTGCCCGAGGAAGGAGGAGGGTAGTGGTATAATAATACTTGGAATTTAAATAAAACTCATAAACAATCATTGTAAAACAGCAGGGCACGTTTGGATGTGTCTTCCTGCGTAGTGCATTCTAGGAAATGATGACCTGCAAATGTTTGAAAGTCAATAGCTGAACAGCAGCTTTTTCCATTTAATTTACATATCTATTCTGGGTTTGATTTCTTTTATCAATGTAATGCATTTCTGCAGCTATCTGAAATCTGTAAATAATCTGAAGTTGTCCTTAAGAGCACCACCAAATTATAAGGAATTATAACAACTGCATTACAACTGCATTACATAACATTACAGGGACAAAATTACTTTGACAAAGGAAAATGTTTACTGTGATGGATTACATAACTCAAGTGAGTTTTATGTCTCTGCATGTTGATGTTTATAGCTACCATCCTAAAATGCATGGGGGGGGGGGGCTGAAAATCTGTACACATAATCTTATACATTGAAAATTAAGCTGCGAGACTGTAACTGAACTGGGACATGCAAATAAGTATGATCCTTTAAAGATTCTAACCAGTGTCCCATAACTGCCGAAGTATTCTTCATCTTGCCATTGGTCCTCCAGAGAGGTGTGCTTATCAGCCTCTTCCTCAGCAGTAGCATCCTGGCGCAGGTAGCTGGCAGGGACATAACCTCTGACCCCATACAACTCTGCCCACCACCACTCTGATGAAGGCTTGGCGTGCACGAGCAGCCTGTCCCCACTGCTGAAACAAAGCTGCGGGACAAAACAGCACAGTCAGAAATACCTTCCGGTAAAGGTGTGCGATTATTACTGCCATGTGTTTTTGAGGGGCTTTAACCTGGTCGCTGCTACTTCCAGTGAAGTTCGACAGGGCAACATACTCTTCAACAGATGTATCACCCTCTTTCTCAGTCTGCATGTCTGACGGTGGTCGTTTCGACTCGCCTGCGGTTTGGTTTTCCTAAAAGAAACTAGTTAAACATTTTAACGAGATAAGACAGTACATCTGTAGGTAAAGAATACATATGTATATGTGTACTTTTGTGAAATGCGCGGTGAAATCATCATCACATTTCAACTGCCGTTGGACGAATGCTTCCTGTTTGGTTTTGACGTCAGATTAAATTACCGTGCCTTCACTTGCTGTCGTAAATATAGGAAATATAATTCGAGTCCAAAAAACATGCCTCGCGAGTTTTTTTTGTACGCGATTATGTAACCGTTTTAAAAACATTGGCAGATATGGAACTGCATCATATGGAAAATGTTTGGCATTCCACTAAATACATATTTTTTATTCGGTTTTCTTTTATCATTTTAGACTTGTGCATATCACACATTTATTCCTCATTTTGCAACAAAGACAATTTTATGTTTAAAGTGTCCTTTAATACAGCCAAATTGACATTTTGTTTGAAAGAACTCAAAGTAAAAGGGTACAACACCTTGACTTCCGAACATGGTAAGAAGCACTTAAATGCACCACCATGCTCTGGAACAAATGGGATAGAACTACTCGTTTTAAAATTCTGGGTACTCTCCTTTTCTTCAAACTGAAATAGCAACTCATATTTGGCACGTATAAGGTAGGGAAAACTCTAAAAGAAGTTTTAGTTTAGTCTTTTTTTTATAGAATAAGTTTACTGCTCTTCGTATTCAAAGTGCTCCCTCATTTTATTATTGCTCATTAGCAAGAATGCAAATTGCGGAATTTTGCTTGGTGTCGAGATGTGTAATTTGTTTCTGCAGAATTCCGCGTGGCCTTGCTTATTGGTCATTCAAGAACAAATGTATACTTGAGTTAATATACTGTAGATCAGTAATCCAAATCTGTAAACATATTGAGCATTTAAGTGTTTCTCTCACACACACACACACAAAATATAATTTATATTTTTAGAGAACAAAGAAAAATAAGGTACACTGTATACACATATTGAAATATTTATTTTCATGAAAAATGAATTCAACAATTAAATTATAGCAAACCATAACTCAATACAGCATATAATCAGTCT
Organism: Percina caprodes; assembly: GCA_013375575.1. NCBI lineage: Eukaryota > Metazoa > Chordata > Actinopteri > Perciformes > Percidae > Percina > Percina caprodes. The sequence goes on along the minus strand of JABXJD010000519.1, from coordinate 265,514 downwards.
ATAGTTTTAAGAGAGTACAAATATTAAAGTCTTAAAACACACCCTGGCTGATTCTCAGTCTCACATTAGTCATATGTCTTTTTCACCTCAGTAAATAAAGAGTGTTTGTAGCATATAATTCAGTCCTCCTTCAGTGTGTGTGTGTGTGTGTGTGTGTGTGTGTGGAGCATGTCACACATTCCTGGTCAGAGGTTTCAGCTGTCTTTTGTCTTCGACTTGAGGAAGGGCTTATGCAGCACATCATAGAGTCGCCTTGCCTGCAACCACAAATATCATCAAGGTAAATTGAGAAATGTTCCATCTTCCTTTTATATATATTTATATCATGCAGATGTATTTTTTTTTTTGACTCACTTTTTGTGGTCCAAGGCCTGGACAGAGAACCAAGTCTTCCTTAGAGGCACTGATGATTCCTTCTACAGACTAAAAAAAAAAAAAAAAAAGTATGAAAAGATACACCATGAAATCAGCCTGTGGATATGTCTGTGCATTTACACTGGAATGCAATATAGGAGGAGGAATTTTTGGCTATTGTGGTACTCACTGAGAAAGTAGACAGCAGGGTAATGGCATCGGTCTTGTTTATAGACTTCACAGTGGTCAGGCAATCAGTAACCTTAAAACAAACAAATCCAATTAGCACTGCATTGTTCAAAGACTAAAAGCACTGCCAGACTTAGGCAAGTACTCTAATTGCATTTAACTTTCCTTCACATTCCATATGACTGCATCATTTTCAGTCAATTATATTAACATATTTTTCAAACTGGCAATGTGATCACATTAAAAATAGCAATGGACCTCACAATCTTAAATAGAAACAGGTGAATCTACTAACCTTTGACAGATAGTTTTTTTCAACTTGCTCCTTCAGTATGTCTGCTGGTTTCTTTTCATATGACTTATACGTTTCCAGGTAACGCCCTGCTTCCTCTGGACTGTCAAATCAACATGAAGAAAATATAAGGTATGTTATTTATTTATTTTATTATTAGACACAATGTTCTGATCAACAAAACAAAAGTATTAGTTAGGCTAAACGGCTCCTTTTCATCAGTTGATCCTGGCCAGAATGAAACTGAATAAAACAGCATATGTACAGGCTTGAAGTATAAAATTACATTAAATAGCCATTACATACCCAAAGATGCATTATAACAGCAAAAAAAACAACTGATTACACACTTTAGGTGGCAAGGCCAGGATCATAGAGAAGTAAACATTTAAAATGGTTTCCAAGTACATTCTCCTCCATGTTTGTGTTTCGTCCTCTCAGCAATCTGTTGCAGGTCTTACCTCCAAGCCAAGATGAGGGTGCAGTCAGCCATAATGCAGATGCGAGCCAGTTCCTTCAACGTATGATGAGGATCTTTCTGAGATAAAAAAAAATAAAAACAATGTCAGAAGAAGAAAAAAAAAGCATTTATAAAAAAGGAACTTGGATGCACTTATGCACATTTCCTTTTTGTGGTGTTTGTGTATATAGTTTTGTTATAACGCTGTTTTAAAGTCCACTTTTTTGCTACTAGAATTAACAGCAGATGTGTCCAAGGTTTACATCTCCTAGAAACAGTTACATATTTAGTTGAAATCAAAAACAACATTCAGAAAGAAAGTATCAATTTTGAACTGCTGTAACAGGGAGCTTGGTACATAATTTGGACAGCCCCCTCTTCATTTCTGGTAAAAGATAAATATAGAAGTTCAAATGTAGTTTTCACAATAGTAGCACAAATGTTTGGGGGTGTAGCACAAGAGTAAGTATAACATTTTTCAAACTAAATGAATTGTGAGATGGAAAAGGACAAATGGAACAACAAAAGTAAAATTGTAATTACTTGCTTACTTTCTATTTATTTATGAAATACTTCATGAACAATATAATAGCCTTTTTAATTCCAAGGCTCTATCAATTAATTATAATTAAACATGGAAAAAGAGCTTTATGTTAGAAATAGGTACTAGTTTTAACAGACGACTATAGGAACTCTAAGACAGAGAGTCAGATAATATTCACTAAATTAATATAACTTGTCACAGACAATGTTTTCGATTACAAAAGATCTTTTTACTTACCACATCTACTTGTACCAGTATCACTCGCAGCGTAAAAGTCTGGCCAAGATGCTTGAGACGGTCGTGGATGTAGTTTGGATTGAGATTGTGATACCTCAGACTTTAAGCCAGAAAAACAAGAGGAAAAAAAACATGTGAAAAAAGGTATTTTGTACATCACATATAAAAAAGAAATCAGGGCTCATCAAAAATAAATGATTGTGTATGACACTGTCACAACAGGAAAACAATGCATACAACAAACAAACCAACAAACACACACACACCTGAGGAAGAGAGCACAAGTTGTCTGACCCAAGACATAGTCTGGTACAACATCTCCAAACTCCCAAGGGACAGTCCTCACAAACTTCAGGATAGGATTTCCCCTCTGATTTAGTGAGAAAAAAAAATATGCGATGAGATACCTGCTGTGGAGCAAGCCACCTAACAAGCCTAAAAACAGTCAAACCTTTCCAATCTAATAAAGAAACATTGGACATCAGTATCAACAACAAATCATTTTTCCTAGTGAAGCTAATCTCAATGGGAATAAGAATGTGCACAGGATGGATGTACGAATGGGAAACAACCTGTTGTTACCCAAATCAAGAGGCGCATACATGTTGCTGCATACCTGTCGAGGACTGACAATAATGCTGCTTCCAGACCCCAGTGGTTTGGGACCCAGGCTTGGATATGGCCTTTGACCGTTCCCCTCTTTTTGGTCTGTGTCTGCTACCTGTGTCTCTTCCCTTTTCTTAACCCCTTCAGATCCACTTTCTGTCTCTTTAACACAGTTCTGAACTGTTTCACGTTGTCCTGAAGCAGAGGACACGGAATCGGACTCAGTTTGCCTTATATTGGTAACTCCAGCACCTTCAGTCCTAAGCAGTTTGGAGGGACTCTCTCTCTGAGTAGAAGCTGCCACATTGCTTTTACTCTGGACGATGTATTCTGCATAGGAAAAGGGCTGGGCCAATGGCTCAGAAGCAGGCTTTACTAAAGATGAAGTTGAGGCTGGGGAGTTTTGTCTTCCTTTTGATGAAGGTTGAAACTGCGGCTTTAGCTGGAATACAAACACATGGAAATCCTGTCTGAGAGTCGAGAATTATGAAATTAAGGACATAAAACCTACGCTACGTTGGTAAGCTTTAAAAAAAATGGATTGGAAAATTGTAGCGTTAGTTAGCTGGAAAGCTAACGTTAGCCGCCGTAAAAAGTAAATTCTAGCTAGCTAGCTAACAAATTACCGACCGGTGTTCTTTCTCTGGCGAAAGCAGAGTCGTCCAGGTTGAGGTTAAATCTCTTCTTCATGTCTTTTAGCTGATAAAGACTTTTCAAGTAAACACAACATGCCACAGACTAGTGAGACCATAGACCATAGAGACGGATAGAGAATCTTTGGAAAGACTCTTCTTGTTGAGAACAGAGCTAGCTACAGCATCAACATTAATCCGAATCCGATTCCTTCAGAATAAAAGCACCGTCTCAACAAATACTTCTTCTTCTTATGGGTTTTACGGCAGTTGGCATCCTATGAGTTGCATTATTGCCTCCTACTGGTAAATACTCGTTATCTATTATTCAATTTACGGAAACCCCACGTTTAAGGACATCTGTGAACCTGATTTCCACAAGAGTGTATGTAGTCCTAATAACATGACCCCTCTTTCTTGATTGTATTTCCTGCATGAAATCAGATTATGCACCACCGTCTCCTTTTCGGCACATAGACTGTAGTGCCCAGTTGGGTGTTTTCCTATTATAAAAAGTACCTACTGTTCAATCTACTATGACTGATAATTACTTTTTTGCTCTTTTCGGTTAGCCCTGTCCCACTCACTTCTCCTACTATGCAAGTGTCTCCCTTTTCCCCATCATCCCAATAGTGTTACCACTGTTTGGAAATATCCCTCCATGCCTCTGATTTTGACAGTTTAATATTTAGTTATTTCCTTTCTTGACCGCCTCCTTTGCTAATTTATCCAGTATCTCATTTACTGGAATTCCTGTATGTGCAGGTACCCACATGAACTAGACAGTTCACCCTGATTGGCGAGCCTTGATATTAGTAAACATTTCATACACCAATTCTTGATGATTCTGGTTGATCCTGCTTAGATACTTCTTGCAATCAAAATACCATAGCAAAATACACATCTGCAAGTTGCAGACTTGCATACTCATCTGCAAGTTACGTAGCTAACGTCACCAACTCCAATCCATAGACAGTTAAAGAACTGCTAGGTTAGGCCTTGAACTACCTAGCTAAGTCTTCTGTTTTATTTCTGCCCTTAAATCTCCACAAATATTAAGCATAGACTGTAAAGACATATTACTGATTTGTTTGTTTTTTCCGGCCTAAATTATATAATATTCTGATGTTTACTTTATTCTTGTAATGCTATTAAATATTTATATTTAAGAACAACCAAACCAGACATTCAGGCTCTTAGTAGGCGTAGCTAGTCTCTTTGCCAGACCATCCACAAACTGCGGGGCGTAGGGACATTTTCATTGTCCCCTTCCACTCCAAAAAAATGTATGCACAACTGCAAACAATGCTGATAGTGTTTTTTACAAGACAAAACACGTAGTATAGATGCATTATGGAAATTATTGACCCCATTTGCTACAAATTGCAACTATGGAATCATTCAGTTGCCTAGGAGACAGTGACGCCGCCCTTGAAACCGCGCAACATTGCATTTTGGGATACCTTTCTCCATCATGGCGGATTAGGTAGTCGGCTAACGTCAACGGTTAGCATATCCAGCGATTGTTTGGTTTCACACATTGAAAGGGTGCATCTATCTGGCATTTTCCACACAGGGACTGCATCCACCGAACATAAACTTGGTAATGCTATGCTACAGAATGAACAGCTGTGACGAGCGAACGAACTTGCTTTGAAACGAGTATCAGCTAATTGTTGAGCTAGCTAGTTGAATAGCTACGAGCATGCTAAATTCGCTAGCTAGCGGTAATGGTGGTGAATGAGTTGGCATTGGATTGCTGCTAAGGCCGCGGCGTGCAGGCATCATGTTTAGCTCTTCGGCCTCTAAGCGTGCAAAACAATTGTTTCAGGGAATACAAGTTTTTATTTAAAAAAACGCAGTCATTGTTTTATTAACTTAAGCTTTTTTTTAGGTAAGTAGGTAGCTAGCTGTAGTGATTTGTGAATTAATGTTACGGCATTGCAGGCCTGACGGTAATCAGCGTTGTCTGTTATAGTGTTAATGTGATGCTGCATGAAACTTTTTCTCCTTTTGGATTCTATTGTCAGCACAGCTTTGATCTAGCTAACAATACGTATTTATGCTTCATTTTATGTGTGATTTAATACTGTAACATGATGTCTCTAAAACAGATGGGCTAACTTATTGTTAGCTAACGTTACTTGAACTATAAATTAACATGTCGGCAACCATATCTTTGATGGCTAACAATAGCTTAAGCATTAGCGGTAACGTTCACCATATTTTGGGTACATCATCTCAAATGCTGTTGTATTACAAATGTTTTTTTCGGGTATGTGATGTTATTCATTGCTTTGTGCAAGTTAATTGTTTCCACAGGTGTAAATATTGTGTTTTGAGTGAACTGTGTGAGATTCCGGATCATTGCTAATGTCTGAGTAACGTTAATGTTAGCGGTGCTGCTCAAATGTTACGTTTGTATGGTAACGTTAGCCGGGCTAATGTTGGCAAGCTTTACGACTACTTTGTAGGACGACTTTCTAATTGTGCTTGAGTCAACCGCAGGATGGTCCTATTTATTTTATCTTAACTGAATACCTAGCTAGCTACCCAAAGACGGAATGGTCGCTTTAATTTTGAAATTACACATCAGAATGCCCTGATTGTCCGAGTGACACGCAGAGTCGGTCTGCTGTCACTTTGAAGTGAAATTGATCATAGAGTCCAGGCCAAAAGGCCAACACACCTTCTCATTCAATGAATTTCCTTTATTTCCATGACTAATGCATCAAAACTATGAATGAACACGTGGAATTATGTACTTACAAAAAAGTGTGAAATAACCGAAAACGTCTTATATTCTAGTTTCTTCAAAGTAGCCACCCTTTGCTTTTTTGATAGTTCTGCAAACCCTTGGTGTTCTCTCAATGAGCTTTAGGAGGTAGTCACCTGAAATGATTTTCACTTCACAGGTGTGCCTTGTCAGGGTTAATTAGTGGATTTTTGTTGCCTTATTAATGGAGTTGGGACCATCAGTTGTGTTGTGCAGAAGTCAGGTTGATACACAGCCGACAGCCCTATTGGAAAACTGTTAGAATTCATATTATGGCAAGAACCAATCAGCTAAGTAAAGAGAAACCAGTGGCCATCATTACTTTAAGAAATGAAGGTCAGTCGGGCTGTACAATTGCGAAAACTTTGAATGTGTCCCCAAGTGCAGTCACAAAAACCATCAAGCGCTACAACGAAACTGGCTCACATGAGGACTGCCCCAGGAAAGGAAGACCAAGAGTCACCTCTGCTGCTGAGGATAAGTTCATCCGAGTCACCAGCCTCAGAAATCGTAAATTAACAGCAGCTCAGATTAGAGACCAGATGAATACCACACAGAGTTGTAACAGAAGACACATCTCTAGAACAACTGTTAAGAGGAGACTGTGCAAATCAGGCATTCATTCATGGTCAAATAGCAGCTAGGAAACCACTGCTAAGGAGAGGCAACAAGCAGAAGAGATTTGTTTGGGCCAAGAAACACAAGGAAAGGACGTTAGACCAGTGGAAATCTGTGCTTTGGTCTGAGTCCAAGTTTGCGATCTTTGGATCCAACCGCCGTGTCTTTGTGCAACGGAGAAAAGGTGACCGGATGGATTCTACATGGCTGGTTCCCATCGTGAAGCATGGAAGAGGACAGTGATGGTGTGGGGTGCTTTGCTGGTGACACTGTTGGGGACTTATTCAAAATTGAAGGCATACTGAACCAGCCTGGCTAACACAGCATTCTGCAGCGACATCCCATCTGGTTTGCGTTTAGTTGGACCATAATTTATTTTTCAACAGCACAATGACCCCAAACACACCTCCAGGCTGTGTAAGGGCTATTTGACCAAGACAGAGAGTGATGGAGCGCTGCGCCTCCACAGTCACCGGACCTGAACCCAATCGAGATGGTTTGGGGTAAGCTGGACCGCAGAGTAAAAGAAAAAGGGCCAACAAGTGCTAAGGATCTCTGGGAGCTCCTTCAAGACTGTTGGGAAACCATTTTAGGTGACTACCTCTTGAAGCTCATCAAGAGAATGCCAAGAGTCTGCAAAGCAGTAATCATTGCAGAGGGTGGCTACTTCGAAGAAACTAGAAATTAAAACATATTTTGTTATTTCACTTTTTTAAGTACATAATTCCATATGTGTTCATTCATAGTTTTGATGCCTTCAGTGATTATCTACAATGTAAATAGTCATAAAAATAAAGGAAACTCATTGAATAAGGTGTGTTCAAACTTTTGGCCTCTGTGTGTGTATTTTATTATCATCTCAGTAATCTTGTCAACATTCTGTAGGTTTAACTAAGCATTGGCGTTGAGCTGAGATGAGCTGTCTTTAGTTTGCCAGCCAAACCGTCCAGTTATTGACAAGAACTATTAAGTTCTTGTTGGTCAGCACTATGTGGTTAAAACAAAGTATCATAATGGTCAGAAGGGGGTGGCAGTAGCTCAGTTCGTAGGGAGTTGGGTTGGGAACCGGAGGGTTGCTGGTTCAAGTCCCCGTTCGGACCAAAGTATGGTGGTGGACTGCCAAGGTGCTCTTGAGCAAGGCACCGAACCCCCAACTGCTCGGGGCGCCTTTCCATGGGCACAGCCCCTTCACTCTCACATCTCTCCATTAGTGCATGTATAGGTACTGAGCATGTGTGTGTAATTCAGGCCTGTGTGTAATAACAGAGTGAAAATTGAAATTTCCCCTTGTGGGATTAATAAATACATTATTATTACTATTATATTATTCTATCAATGTTCATCACACTACCTTTTTAGGAGGGAATGAGCCCTCAACATTTTTCCCTTTTGTTTTTCTCCTGTCTAATTCTACATTTGTCACAAATATACTGTCATATACAACAGTTGTCTGATACAACACATGTGGTAAATCCTACCTTCATTCAACTGTTTTAATGAGGTATTTATTCACCTACATTTTGGAGGCTGTTTTTGTTTCGGCTTGGCTGAAGTGGACTGATGAAACCCATATTAATAGTTTAGGTTAGTTTAGTGTTACATTTTACTGTAGCATAGCTATAAAATCTATGTCCTGTTATGTTAATCCTGCATTCTTTGTTGCTTAAGTTTCATTACCTTTTGTTTCCCTTGCCAGTGTTGACGGTGCAGCACGCCAGGTCATTTAGAGGGCATTTTACACAACTGGGGAGAACAGCACAATGGACTGTGCATTGGGCATCCCCTCAGGTGAGTACTGGATAAGACACACATACTCTTGTCATTTTAAGTTTCACTAGGGATGGGCGTTTTAAGTAACTTCATATTTAAGTACTCTCATTAAATTTTTATAAAGTCCTTGCTTACTTGCAAAAAATCCAACGTAAGAATAGGGTCCAAAATTAGTTTTTGATGAAGTCTTGAAGTAGTGTGGGATAATGAGAGTTGTCTTCATTACTAAACAACCACAGGGTTTTTCATTCCATTATACAGTTTTTGTGCACCGTTCTCACGCCCCCAGTTGTGGTGTCTAGGGGAATGAGGGAGCAACAATTACTGATAAGCCAGGAGTTTAAAAAAAGTAAGGAAGCAGAGACTTGTACTGTTAAACTATTTATTTAAATGTAAAGGGGTCCAATCTTAACACAAAACAACTTCCCTAAAATCAATTAAGTGAAACGGGTTAAACTAAAGAAACTGAAAAAAACACTGGTACAACCAGGAACACTATCTCTCCATGGACACGACGAAGAGCACCACCCAGCTCAAATTCACAACCCACAGCGACACGACTCTGCTCAGCTACCTGGCCCACTGGCCCTTCCCCGCTTTCATCACTGCAGCTTTATGTCAATCGACCTGATTGCTAAGGTGCTGTAGGTGTGCGTGATCAGTCAGATGGAGGGGGTATGTGGATCAGGACACGAGAGCAGAGAAAAAACACGTAACAACTGCCTAAGTGTATAAACGTAAAAACAATGGAGTGCATCTGGACGACAAGCCGATGCACGGGAAGGGCATCTGCTCATATTCTTCTACACAGTGGCACAGTGTGATTGTCATTGAGTCTGAAGTTAGCAGTAAACTTATAGCTGCAAACGTAGCAGTTCAGTCTTTATAAAGTTTATCTGTCTGTGAATAAATTCTACAGTTCTCATATCTTTCATGCTAGCTGCTGGTAATGTAATCGATGTTTGCCCGACCACTGTGTACCACAGAAAACCTAGTAGGATTAGCTTGGTGGCTGGCAAGAGCCACTTGTCATAGTAAGACATCATAGTAAGATATTGACAGTTAAAAAAAAGAAGTGAATACTCAATTCGTTGAACAAATACTGACGTCCAAAACGACTTATTAATCAGACAAATGTGTACGGTTTATCATACCATGGCTGGTTATGTGTAGTCATCTGTATTGGATATAATATCATTATATCTAATGCTGCATTGTCTAATTGAAAGACTAACCAATAACTGCCAAATGCCCCTCAGCCATACATCACTTTACTCTTTGTCTATTTAAGACCTTTTACATAGCAAAATGATAATCAACACAAGCCTTCAGATTAACATAAAATTTAGGCTCCTCATAAGTGCAGTACTAATCAACAGGGCTTTACATTAACTTTTTGAGGCACTTGTCCTTTGGACAAGTACATTTAGGTTTCTCTTGTCCATGCACAAAAGTCACTTGTCCGGGTTTTCTCATTTTATAATTATTTTTTGTGTTTTGCTAATGCAGAATTCAAACAAACTGTTAAAAGCATCCAAACACTATCAACATTAATACACTTTAGTTGAAACAGTAGAAACAAATGTGTCGCAAGAATAGATTTCCCCTTCCATCAAGAAAAAAGGATCTCCAGACAACATAATACAAAGTAATACTTTGCACGCCAGTCTGCAGTGTATCACCAGAGGTAGTGGTAACTTGAGCTTATAATGTATTAAAAACAAATTGTAGGCATAACAATGGAGTTTGCCACTAAACGTTGGTGTTAACTTTTTTCCTTTCTACAATTTCTGCTGGGTCTCGCATAACTTCACATCATAAAATCACATAACTTGCTTTAGGTTTTGTACATGTCATGGATTTGACAAATACTATATTCCCTGTGCAGGTGATGATGAGGCACCTGAAAAAGATGAAATGAATGCCAAGGAAGGGAATGAGCCACCCTACAAGAAAAACAAGAAGCACAGAAAACATAAGAGCAAGAAGAAGAAGAGGAAGAAGAAGGGTGAAAAGGAGAGCAGTTCAGAATCTGGTGCTGAGTCGGATGCAGAGCCTCCGCCGCCGCCGAGGGCTGTCAGGACCACCAGAGCCAGGTCAGAAGAACTACAATTGTATTTAAAACACACAATAGTGTAAAGTAAATGTACTGTGAGACTTGGTAGATTTAGTATTATAATATTATTTTTATTTTATTTGGCTTACAAAAGGTATGTAATGGTGAGCATTTTTTTTGTCTATTTCAAATCTTTTGTATTATTAAGCATTGGCCAAATGTTTTTAACATGAAATACCATTACAAAATGCATTTCTGCATTCTTATCTAAAAGAAGTATTGTTAATACACCACAATGAAATCTTGGTGGGTTTTATGGTGATAGATGTACAAACAAAATGTTGAATGGAATCTAAGGTGTAATAGGGACTAGGCACCAAGCCACATTTCGACACATGTAATGGTCTATAATATGTTTTAAATCCAGTATGTTTCCGTATTATCTAGGGAATGTTATTTTTTTTTTTACCAACATCACTGAATGGATTTTTATATGCCTTATCCAAACAGAAAATGAGGTCTACTTGATTTTGTTTGTATAAAGGAACTTACATTTTTCACATTAACAAGGATAAGCTGCAATTTTTCTTTTTCTTTTTCTTTGTATTTGTAGTGCCAGACTGGCAGCAGCTACAGGAGCTGGAGACACAGCTGGGCTAAAGGAGGAGTGCAGAAGGGATGTAATTACAGGTATGAGACCCTCACACACATACAATTCATATTTTCTTTGAAAGTAATGGATGTTTCCTGTTATTTGGTTAAAAAAAATCCATCACTTCTCTCAGATCGTGCAGACACGGAGGGAGATGCAAAATCCAAAAAACACAAAAGACACGCTGCCAAGAAGAAGAAAAAGAAGAGGAAGAAAGAAGAAAAGCAGGAGAAGAAATCCCCATCTCGTTCCCCATCTGAAAGCAGCTCAGCTTCAGGCTCTGAGTCTGAAGGTGAAGGAGGGAAAGGGGCTGGTGATGGCAAATATTCTCCTGCTGCAGCATCTGAACTGCAAGACCCTGTGTCTAAACTGGTTTCAAAAAGCAAACGAGGGGAGAAACCTGAATTGCTTGGAGTGAAGAAAGAGGAGATATCAGATATGGATCTGTCCCCATCTGGAGGGAAGGGCAGTAATACCAATCGATCAGAAAAAGATATCCGGTCCCCCTCCGCAGGCCAGGATGAGATAACACAGACCGTAACGGTTAAAACAGAGGGTAGTCATGCTGATGGTACATTCAGCCATGCCCAAGAACTCCCTGACATCATCCCTAAACAGGAAGCAGGTACCGCAAGAGATGACCCAGTCCTGAAAGATCAGGCAAATTCAGCTCAGAAGGCAAAGGTCAGGGAGCGCGATTCATCCAGGTCCAGGTCTCCTTCCCCTCCCAGGGGCATAGACATTAAGAGGTCTGGGTCAAGTCATAGTCGTTCCCCAACATCTAGTCCTAGCAGGCAGCACTCTTCTGATGGGCAAACAGCAGCAGAAAAGAAAGAACGATCAAGAACCCATTCCAGGTCAACCTCTAAGGGAAAACGGTCTACAACTCCTTTAAAGTGTCTGCAGCTGTCCCGCTCTCAGTCCCGCTCCCAGTCCCCTAAATCTAGGAGAAAATCTCTCACCCCGTCTCCCAAGAGAGCTATCTGTCAGTCCCGGTCCACCTCTCGCTCCCTCACCCCAAAGAAGATATCAAAGTCTCCAAGGAAGTCAAAGTCTCCTAAACGTCGGAGGAGTTCATTGTCTGTTTCTCCAAAGCGACGCGAAGTTCCCGCTCTCCTAAAAGAAAGGTGTCACGATCCCCTAAACGTGGGGGGCGCAGGTCCCCCTCCCTATCTCGGTCTCCAAGGAGAAGTCGAAGGTCAGAGTCACGTCCCCGTGGAGGCACAACACACTCCAGGGCTCGATCACCTAGACGAGGTGGTGCAGTTGGCAGGCATTCAAGGTCACGTTCAATCACTAGAAACCGCCGCTCCAGCTCTAAATCAAGACGCCCTATACGCCGCTCCAGGTCACGGTCACTGGCAAGACGTGCAGGAGGTAGACGCTCCAGGAGTCGATCTTTGTCTAAACGTAGACGGTCACCACCCCCCAGATCCCGGCGTTCACGCTCCCGGTCGACCCGCAGGAGCAGGCGAACTCGGTCACGATCCGTTGTAGTCCTCAAGCGCAACCGGCGCTCAAGATCTAAAAGTCCCCGCAAACGGACCAGATCCAGAACCCCTCCCTGTCGACGGCGCTCCCGTACCCCCGCCAGGAGAAATCGTTCTCCACCAAGGTCTGGCAAACGCTCCAAATCTCGCTCATTGTCTCAAAGGCATCGATCAAAGTCACACTCGCCACTACCTGTCAAGAGGAAGTCCAAATCTCCTAGGAAGAGTGGAAGAAGGTCAAAGTCTAAATCTGTCTCTGTGGGCTTGAACAGATCCAAGTCCAGGTCTGAGTCAAGTGATGGGCAGTCTGACAACTCCTCCCCAGCCAGATCCACATCTTCTTCTCCTGTTAAACAGATAAAGGCTTCCTCTCCTGAAGCAAAGCAGACAGCTGGAGAAAGTGGAGGATTTACAGCTGTAGCAGGTTAGGCTTTCTTCATTGCGGTTTTTAAGAAAACTACAAAAACTTCAATTGATTTTGTTCCTTAATTTGTATCTAAAATCGCTGTATCTGATCAGGTACCAAGAGTGTCGACTAACAAAAGTGAAACTCAACTTTCTATTCACTGCAATCTAGCAACTGCTAATTGTATTATCAATTTGGTGTGAACTAATATATTTCCTCAACTCATCAACAAATTCTAGTGTCGCTTTACCTTCCACCCCTCAGGCCTCCAAGACAATCAGAAATGCAAGATATCATCTTTCTCCTTGTTTGCTCTTTTTAACCAGCAGCAAATATGTATTATTGAACACTGGTGGTGAATACAGGACACAGTTTCCTGCAGAAAATCCGTAGCCTACTACATTTAACAATTATTTATTAAACACAAAATATTCAATTTAAATAATATATTATTAATAAATTATATCTATGTGGCTATCTGCCACATGACGAGGAAATGTTTTTTCCTAAATTGTTTGTGTGGGGCGGGCCGACACATGCGTAAATACTGGCATTGATTAGCTATAAAGTGGTGATTTTTGGCAGCCCGCCTTCCAAAAGAAAGCACAATAAAATTAAATGTTAACTGATCATTAACCTTTGACTGACAAGCAGGAAACGGAGACTCACTTCATTGTCATTCTGACACACTTTCCACACACTGTACCCGTTAATGTTAATCTGCACATTGTCGGACACATGTCAGCCACTTTCCTGAAGCTGCTTGCGAGACTGACACAAGTCCACAGTGGCGTGTATGTCCGAGCCTGTCTCCACCTGCAGGTTGTCAACTGTGTGGTTTGGAATGAAAGGGAGAAAACAGGACGCAGAGTAACATGGCTGATATTGCGCTTTTTTTTTTTTTTTTTTTTTAAATAACTGATCATTTTTTTATAACTGAAAAGTGCTCTGGAAACCCTGCAGAGTTCAAAGTATAGACTCCAAAGTAGGAGGTCAAATCTGCAGTCAGTACTGTAGAGACAGAACAAAAAGGGAGGGTTTGGAGAAAAGTGAGCAAAGTAATAGGAGTACATGGTTTGTTCTGAAAATGTAATATGTATTACTGGATTCCAGCTACTTGGGGTACTATGAACTACGTTAGCACATAATCTTTTAACATAATTAACTTAAGGGTGAATATTCACGACTTGCAAAATACTCCAAAAACACTCCTTTCTGGCTAGTAACGCAAGGTAAAGAATTGGCTTTGTGTTTGGTCTGAAAACACCTTTACTGTTGCCTTTGAAATGGCCTAACATGTCCTAACATGTACCATGCAGGTTCCTGGAAACCCATGCCCTCATCTGATGCCTCCAGCCCCCAAGCTGGGAGTTCCTCAGATACGTTGCAGGAGCAGCCTCAGACGCTTTCTCCCAACCATGACAAGGAGCAGAGGGCGCGTGCCAGCTCATCCAATGAACGAGATGTTTCCAGGTCCAGGTCTGGTTCTAGAGAGCCCAGCACTGGTCCAGATGGGTCAGATTGTTCAGCAGGCTCAGATGAAGAGGTTTCTTCCTCCCCAGTTAAAACGGCATCTAAACACCAGAAAAGCTCAACTTCTTCACCTCGGCGATCAACGTCCAAGTCTACATCTAGAAGGAAGCAGTCTAGGTTTGTATGTGTTTGTATGTGCCTGACCTACATCACAAATCAGGGTTCTGTAGGTCTAAAAAGAGATTAAAATGTAATTTGTGTAAGTTCTTAAAAGGTATTAAATGGTAAAGAATTTGTCAAATGGGAACTTTTACACTCTGTATCTAATCCCCAGACCCAATGCTAAAATGTTGTCACTCTAGAAGGTTTAATTAAAAAGTCATTATTGTGCATGTCCAATAATTCATCAGTCTGTATTATTCACCTTTCTTAGGTCCAAGTCTCCTGTGAGGAAAAGAGAATCTGTCTCTCCATCAGAAAGGAAGAAACGGCGGTCTAAGTCTCGAAGTCCTGCCTGGCGACGGAGGTCGCGCTCTGCCGCGCGCCGTAAACGTTCACACTCCAAGTCACGAACCAGAATCCGGCGATCTAAGTCCCGCTCTCCTGCCCGAAAAAGACGATCTCGCTCACCCAATGCCCGTGGGAGGAGGAGGTCCAAATCCACAGACAGAAGCAAGCGATCAAAGAGCCGCTCCACAGGCCGGAGGAAACGGTCAGGAGACAGAAGTAGGCGATCAAGGTCTCGTTCTTCTGATCGCAGACGCAGGTCTAGGTCAAGGGGCCGAGGGAGGCGCCCGGTGTTTCGCAGTCGTTCGTTTGATAGGCGGGACAGGTGGAAAAGGGAACCCAGTCACTCTCCAGTTCTCATTCTTCGCAAACAGCGACGCTCAGGGTCCCGAACACGACGCAGCACCAGCAAGACTCCTCCACGCCTCACCGACCTGGGTAAAACATTTTGATAGTAACTAACAGGCATGCAAACTTGTCGCCTTAAGAGTGAATGAATGAGTTTTTTAATGCCCACATGTAAGAATCTCTTAAACAAAGGTTATGATAACCTTATTTGGCTTAAGTTTTAATTAGCCTTTATATGGTTGAGTTGTTTTGATTTAGCGAACTCTAGCCATCAGAAATTGGATTTAAGGTGTCAATGTAATTTGCTAGCGTACTTGTCATTCCAAATTCTACTTGTTTCGAAGATTCCGCATACTGTCTTACTTACAAAAATATATCAAGTTTAATAGTAGACAATGTTTTGGTACTAGACCATCTTCAGTTTAACATAACTAACGTTGGCACTCCGGGACTACTCAGTTAACCATTTTTATGACAATTACAACATTGAGCTCCTCAGCCAAAGTGCTAACTTACTTAATGTTAAGGTTTGTCCCTGATGGCTCCATTTTTTTTATTCCAAGATATTAGCAAGGTTAACATTTTTCACCCCTGATGAGTTTGCATGCCTGAACTGCCAGTTGCAGTTGATTAAAAGCATTACAATTATGATCATTCCCTGTTGTAATTTTTGTATTGTTTATCATATTTTCTAAGTTTATACATTGTTGTACACTGCTTGTATTTTTATTCTTGCCTTTTTCCCTCTCTATGGCCTGTTCATATTACCCTTCCCTCTCTTTCTTCAGATAAGGACCAGTTGCTGGAGATAGCCAAAGCTAATGCTGCGGCTATGTGTGCCAAGGCAGGGGTTCCCATTCCTGAGAGTCTTCGGCCGAAAGCCATTCTCCAGCTCCCT
Source organism: Percina caprodes (assembly GCA_013375575.1). Lineage (NCBI taxonomy): Eukaryota > Metazoa > Chordata > Actinopteri > Perciformes > Percidae > Percina > Percina caprodes. Next base: position 249,206 of record JABXJD010000519.1, on the reverse strand, counting down.
CTACCCACTCCATCTCCTACCCCCCTCTCCTTACCTCTACCTTTACCTCTCCCAATGGGCATGGGGATGCCCAACATGCCGAATATGCCCAACATGGGTCAAATGGGGATGCCCAATATTCCAGGAATGCCCAGCATGTCAAACATCACTATGAGTGCCGCTATGGCAAGTATGACAGCAGCTACTATGACAGCTGCCTTGACCAACATGGGTGCCTTGGCAGCCATGCCTCCCCTTGCCCCACTTCCTACAATCACTAACAAACCTCCCCCATGTCTCGTCCCCCCAACGCCAACCCTTAACCTTGACCACATCGAGGAAGCAAAGAGGAAGGTCACGCAGCAAGCTAACATTCACACCATCAAGGAGCTTACTGAGGTAAAGGGGTGACTGTGTTTATGCCTGTTTTTGTTGGAGAGTAATTATGCTGTAATAATGTAATGTGCACATTTGATAGAAACAAAGTTGAATCAAAGAATGTTAAAGAGAGTAATGTGGTTGTGTTTAGGAGCACAACTGTGCCAACTCAGTTACTGATTTATTTTTCTCTGTGTTTTTACAGAAGTGTAAGATGATTGCAAATAGCAAGGAGGAGATGGCTATTGCTAAACCCCATGTCTCAGATGATGAAAGCTAAAACCACCAAGCCCTCACGGTACAATTTTTAATCTTTTGATTTTAATGAAACCTTTTGTTCTCTGTAGACATCAAATGCTGAACAAACTTGACCTTTTCTCTCTCTGCACACAGACACCACTCTCCCCAAAAGACTAAAGGAAAATGTTTAAAAAAAAAAAAAAAAATAAAAATAAAAAAACTTCTTTACAGGAGGACCTACCTTCCCACAGTTCTCTTTTGGCAGCCAGATGACCTGACTGAGCCTCATAAACCACCGAGAAGAAGAGCACCCAAGTTGTCGCGTGTGTGCGACCAGAGTGAACTAGACACATTGACATGTTGTATGACTGTATAGTGAGTGTGGGTCTTTGTGTGAATTGTTGGTTGGTTGGTTGGTTGGTTGGTTGGTTGGTAGGTTGGTGGGTCGGGCGGTGTGTGTACTGTGTATATAGTTAATTTCACCACCTCAGTGTTGCTGCTCATTTAGGCAGTCGCTGACTGAAGAGAAAACCAAACTAACTAGTGTCGCAAGTGTTTTGTAAAAGATTAGTTTCTCTAAATTGCTTTTACTTTTATGCTTTAAAGAATTGTGTTAAGTGGAGACTGCTTCCTTGTTCTGCTGTATTCCCCTTGGTTATTGCCAATTCCTAGTTTTATAAACCGATAATGCAGACGACGTTTTGGTAGATTCTTACACGTGATTTGTTTTCACAAGCCCGGGTTTTCAGGGCAAATGAGTGACCACGTGAATCCTGGAACACGGTGCCAGACCTGATTATTTTGAAGGAATGGAATAACTGAATATATTGGCTGCAACAAGGTTTGATTTTTGGCTACAACACATTCATTCACAAAACATTACTTTTAGCACTGCCCTGGGTGTGATTTTTGTTCCCTCTACTTTAAACTGCACCAACCTAATCTTTGACTCTACCCTGGTTTTTTGTTTAGGACTGTGTTGTTTTTTTTGTAAACATGTTTGCTGTATATTTAAATGGCATTTTATCTGCCACACTTTTAACACCAATATCCTAACATGCAGTGTTTTGTGTTTTTGCAGATAATTTAAGACCATTTGTATTCCCTGGGGATTGCCATGATAGGGTTTTTAAAAACAAAACAAAAATAGACATTTGATTGAGTGGAAACATATGAAAGGCCCATGTTTCTATTTGTTATCCAGGTTTGATTTTAAAAGCAATGCTGGTTGATGGCAGTCTTGGAGATCCCACATGTCTGGACCTTGCCATCAGAACATACCCTACCATAATACCCATAATCCCAGATTCATATCACATCTGAGCTCTAATTGACTGGACTTGAGCCACCAAGCTTTAGCCATAGCAATGTGAAAAGAGAGAGAAAAAAAAAAAAATACAAACACATAAAAATGTCACTTCCCTTAAACTTCACAATGTAACTGGAGGTAGTTATTGATTAGAATAACATTTCTAATTCACTGTGTTTCTGGATACATAAGCAATAGTTTTTTTTATACATATATATAAATATGCTTTAGATATTCTTTTGCCTTTCTGTTACTGTTTTACATTATTAAAACAATTATGAGTGGCTTTTATTGAGGCGCATATGGAGAACAATGTTATTTTGCTGGGGCTGACAAATTACATATAGTGGTTATAGAGTTGGATGTAGAACGTTGAGTATGTCCTGAACTGTGCGATTGTTAACCCAAGTTTTTTTGTATAGACAATCAAGGTTCTTTGTCTTGAGGTTTGTTTTGTTTTTTGAAGAAAGAACTATAACTACAATTTATACATCTTGCAGCATTGCAAATATGAGAATTGTCATGGATCTGTGGCAAACAATGAAAAACCCAACAAGCCCTTTTCATTTAATCCACTGACTTAATATTTGCTGTAAATGTTACCCTTGCCCCTAGTTGGTCTTTTGTGTGATCTGCATCTGGATAAACACGTACATGTTTTACTGAATGCTTTTGTACCCTTGGATAACTGATGAACAAGACAAACTTGGTGCTTTTGGTAAATTTGGCAGTGGTAAGGTTTTTGAGGAATCTTGCACTCTTAACTCATTTATTCATTTTGTCCACCTCCCACACCCAGGGCTGTTTAACTGGAAGATGATTTGTTATGGTTTCCAACTATACTGTCTGTACCAAAAGCATTGTTGAATTGATTCCCTGAGTTAATCTTTAGCTATTTTAATGACAGATAAAAGATGAAAATGCATTTTAGGAATCTTTTTTTTTTTTTTGGTTGGGCTAATTGAATATGACATTGCCTGCTTTGTACATAAATGTGTTGATGATTATTAAAAACCTCAATGATCTGTATATATGTGTGTGCTGTGTTCGCTTTAGTCAAGCTCATTTATGATAAACATACCATTGGACCCTGATAAACTATTTTAAAACCGTCAATTTTATAATAACTTGATGGCTGATGAGTTAGTGCGTTGCTTTAAATCATAAATCGTTAACCAAACTACATTCAATTTTATTTATAGTATCAAATCATACGAGTTATCTCCAGACACATTACAGATTGTAGCTCTAGGCCACACTGTAGTTTACAAAGACACAACAATTCCAGTAATTCTCCCAAGAGCAAGTGTTGGAAAATGGAAAAACTCCCTTTTATAAAAGCACGATTGAGAGCTGGTCCAAGGCAAACCGAACGATGCAAGTCCTCACTCCTTACCTATAATCTTTAGGAGCGTTTTAAGTTTACTCTTACATGTGGTGACGGTGTCTGCCTTCCAAAGCCAGACTGGAAGCTGGTTCCACAGGAGAAGAGCCTGACAGCTGAAGGCTCTGGTTCCTCTGGTTCCCTACTTTGGACTGCAGGGGGGTATGCTGGTTTAAAAATAAGCCATACTGTACATAATTCATAAAATAATTATACTACAATAATTAATGCCTTAAAGGATGAATTCCAAACATTTGAAATGTAAAATTAAAATGTTTTTTCAGTTACAAGGCTGCTTTTTTTGCTTTTTTCAAGTTTTTTTTGTTTTTAAGGTTTGTTGCTTTTTAAAAAATGTCAGTTTTGTTGACCTAGTGTTGCCTTACTTCCTTCTGTCTACCCTCTTTTTCCAAGGTTTTGTCATTTTTAAAAGCTTTTTATTTTTATTTTTATTATATAGCATTTAAATATTTTTTCGGCCGATAGTCGAACCTCAGATTGAAGAGGAACAATGCGGATTCCGTCCTGGCCGTGGTACAACGGATGAGATCTTTACTCTCGCAAGGATCTTGGAAGGGGCCTGGGAAAAATTTGTTAAAAGTGTGGATTGTTGATCAAATTATTATGGTGTTACTAGTACTGAGCTAACACACTAGTTACCCACTCCAAACTGTCATGCCACACCCCATTTCACGATCAAAGGGGTATCAACTTTAGTTTGAAAGGAATCCGCATTGAGTTGTCAAATAGCTTTTGTACTGTTTGACATGGTCCATGAGTTTAAAATTAGACTGCATTGCCAGGTGTAGTTGGAGTAATGTGACATTGGCCCACTTGTGCATTGCTCAGCAGTGCGCAACCATTTTTCAGATTTATAATGAAAGCCTCCACAGCAGAGGGAGGCCTACTGCACTACCTGACTGTACAAATCATTGATTTGTAAGACGGTGTGCTTGTGTGTGGTTAGTTTGTGTGTTTGTCTGTGTGAAAGAAAGATAACGACAATAAATATAAATATATGTTTATATGAGTGTTTGGGGTGGACTGATGCCACCATGTAATTTCCTGTGTGCTTCGATAATAAAAACATCCTTTCAGAAAATGCTTCAGGCTAGAAAACACCTGTAATTATAAAACCCTCCTACAAGTGGTGCACTTTCTCTTTGTTTCAACTGTACTTTAATAGTGGAGGGCAGAGACTTAAAGACTCTGCATAAACAAAGAAGGCCTTAAACACTATTATGTAAAGCTCCAACAGATTGTGTAGGAACAGGTAAAGTAAGTTTCCTGTTGCGCTCTGGTCTCAAAACATCTGGCCTAAGGACTACAGTTGAAAATTAGCCAGCTGGTTAACACTGGCACATTTACAGAAAGTTTAATCAATGTGCATTGTCCTTTGCAAATAATTACAATAAATAAATTAAAAATAACGAAAAAAGTCAAGTGTAAGGGCATTAAATGCTTTATTTACAGTTAACAAGTTGTATGATTTACTCAGATGTTGAGGAAAGAAAAGCAAACCAGGGCAATCTTCATGAAGAAAGATTCAATCTGTGGATTTGCTCACTGACTTGGATAAAAAGTAAAAAATTCCAGAGAGTTTCTGTCTTAGTCTTTATCATGGGGTTTAAAATAAAAAAAATCACCATGTCATGCTCAGATGGAAAATACAATCACAATTACCATAGTCATGGATTGAGGGCTTTGGATGGTAACACTTTGTAACAACCATCATTAATAGATGGTAAAGTAATAGTTATTTAATCTTTAGTTAATTTTCATTTAACTGTTAGCAAACAGTCGTTTTACTGTTAACAAACAATGGAATTATAATTAATAATGTTTACTAATTATTAGTAGTGCTGTTGATTAACAGTTTATTGTTATACACATTCACACTCATATACTATATTAGGTCTTGGACTAATGATTCAAAGATTTTTTGTAAACCCTTAAGAATTGTGCTGTGTGGTAAAACTGCACATTTTAGAGTGGCCTTTAATTGTAGCCAGTGGCACACCTGTGCAATAATCCTGCTGTCTAATCAGCATCTTCATATGCCACACCTGTGAGGTGGATGGATTATCTCGGCAAAGGAGAAGCGCTCACTAACACAGATTTAGACAGATTTGTGAACAATGTTTGAGAGAAATAAGACTTTTGTGGATGAGGAAAATCAAAAGTCCCGACCCTGCTCTCTGAAAACCTGTCTACCATCACTTCAGCAAAAACAATAAATAAATACCCCCCCTCCTTTTCTGACGCCTTCATACCCCTAATAATTTTTGTACAGTCACTAAAGACAAAAGCAAATGTCTAAATTAAAAATGCAGAGCCCGTATTTTAATTCCTCTTTTTTAAATTTAATTTCCAAAATGTATTTCTTAATTATGTTTGGTTGGTGTTAGTAATCTGCACCAACTGCAATCTCTGAAAGAGTAACTCTGTTTACATATTTTTTAGCCAATTATACTCTTTGTACTAATATTAACTATACTAATTACATTAAATTACAGGTCTTCCTGTCAGTGTCTGCATGTGCACTTGTTAACACACAGCAATCACGTTTGCATGTATGTGTATGGGGGTTGCATCTGGAGAAGATTCATAGGATTTTGCAGATCTGTCGATGGATAGCTAAGTGCTTTGCAATGGCCACCCAGTCCAAGCACTCTGCCCACTCTGTCAGGCAGTCAGGAAAGGAGGTCATATACACAAATTGTCTCTCACTCCCCCTTGCTTTCCCTTTTCACAACACACATATCTCTCACAACATTGCTTCACACACACACACACACACCCACACACACACACACACACACACACAGACACACACAGACACACACACACACACACACACACACACACGATAAGCCGATGAATTCAGCCTGTGGTAGAGTTTTGGCTCAGAGTGGAACTTGTTACACTATAATGTGAGACAGACTAATGAAAACAACAGACAGTCAAATGAAAGGGAGAAAAGAGGATTTGAGAGAAATGAGATGCTTGACGAGTTAAAAGTCGATGAGAGTCAGGAGAAAACAGGAGAAAACTGAAAACAAAAGAGAAAATAAGATGCCCATTTTTACTGTGGAAGATTTGCAGCGTTGCCTGCCGTGCAAAACCAAGTGACCCATGTCTGTAACTGTGAGGGTCCATGTCCTGGTCCATGTGACTTTGACTGTACTTGTCGGCTCATTGTACTGTCAAAACTGTGTGTGCACATTTCAATTCAAGTGTGTGTGACAATGTCCTCGACATTACAGAGTCATAACAAACCAAAATTGTATGAAAGCAGGAGAGCCTGCTGCTACAATAGCATGTGAACATGTTTTACTTTTATAGACAGACGTTGCATGTATGCATGAAAATTCATAAAAATTTGATGAGTGAAGTTAACTTAAATCAAATATTCATGCAAACTGAAAAGTATAAGTTAAATTTCAAAATATTCTTTTCATTTTGCATTCCACATTGTACATTTAAATATGTGTGTTTGCACATTTGCAAAGAATATTAAAATGTTGAAGAATTTAATCAAAGACATCTAATTTATAATATTCAAATAATGTAAATTAAATATTTGAAAGTTCAAATGCTATACATTAGTTGTAATAGTAAAATACACAACATCTGAGAATTTGCTGATTTTAATGTGATTGTGCTATATTAACTCAGCGGTGCAGTCTAATGTATTGTAGTGGGTATACTGTATATACAGTATATCATAGTGGGGGGTCTGGGTGTCCTCCCCAGGGAAGTTTATTTGGTGCTCAAACAGTCTCATAAGTATTTGCAACTTCAATTTCAACACAATTACGAATACAAAGTGATTTGTTTGTGTATTTGTAAATATGTGTTGTATCTGTGCCTTTACCTTGTGACTTGTGAAATATAATGCACAAATGAATGCAGAGCTGTTTGTATCTGCAAACACAGTTTACAAATGAACACAGAGCAGATTTGTAGCTGCAAATTTGTATCTGTGTCCGTGTGTCCATTATATCAAAAATATGACGTAAAAGTATGTTTTTTTGTGCTCAAATTTGTTTTTATTTTATTGTATATATTCAAACAAACAGTTGCAAACAATACACTGAGATTATGGAACACATCCCAGAGTCAAACAAGAGAGGAAAGCTTTGAGGGAAGGAGACAAAACAACACATGCAGAAACAGACACACACAAACAGACACACAGACAGACACAAGACAAGGGACCAAACACATGCGCAGGTTGAGGTACAGGCTGTAGCGCAAGGCTTAATGATTCAGCGACGTTGCGCCAAGTTTCCAGGGTCTTTCCCGGCGCACCATGAACATGAATGTGTGCTGTCAAAAGTTCCATTTACACGACATCCAAAAAGGAAAGGATAGATTAGATTAGATTAGATAATACTTTATTCATCCCACAGTGGGGAAATTCCCTTGTTACAGCAGCAGCGGTTTCCTACAGTAAAAGCAAAAAACAAACAAAAAACAAACAAACACACAAGCAAACAAGAGACAATGAGCAGAAATTATAGAATGAATGTAAAGTGGCATCAAATAAAAGGTATTGTAAAGTGCGGTTTAGACAAGTCATATGGTGGTTTCCAATGGGTAATAATCTTTTTCGCAGCTGTAAGTCCAGCAAAGAGCCCGTTTTTGTGTTCTAGAGAGCTGAAAGGCTGACAGATCATTCAGAATCAAAACATTGACAGTAGCAGGCACAGTAACATTAATCAAGGTGAAAATTTTGGATGCAATGTTGTTCCTGAGCTGACAAACAAGAGAGCACTCCCAAATCATCTGAATGTTCCTTGTGCTTTTATTGGGCAGAAAGTGAATGAAGGGCTGTTAATTATTTTCATGTGGTGCATTTTCACGGGGGTGAGACAGGATTGCGTAATACCTCCGGGATGCTAGACCATACATCATGCCAGTCAAGATTGATACACAGGCCTAGGCAATCACGTACCCAGATCCTCTCAATAGGAAGGGCAGAGCGGCCAGATATCACTGAGAACTGATAAAGCCTAGATCCCATACCACAGTTTTTAGGCTGCACAGTGAATAATTTCCGCATTAGGTGGGTTCGGCATAGGCCACTGCACAGGGACACCGTACGCCATAAGTGCTGATCCTAATTGTAGGTAAAAGAAAAAAGAATAATGTGGTAGGTTGAATGCGTTCTGCAAATCATATACAAAGGATACGAAGGACCAAAAATAACATTTGAAGTTGAGAACTGAGAGGCCACCATCCTTTTTCCTTCTCTGTAGAGTAGACATCTTAAGTCATGGCATTTGCCCTTCCAGATAAATTTAGATACCGCTGATTGTAATTTATGCCAATAGCCAGCAGGAGTGGAAAGAGGCAGCAAAAAGCTCACAAAATTAATCCTGGGTAACACATTAATTTTAACCACTGAGATACGGGTTGAGTCAACATGGGGAGACCTATCCATTTTTCCATATCTTTCAAAACATTGTTTAGAGCAACCCTCAATGCCTAAATATCTGAACTGCTTAACAATAGGGATGTTAGCGGAGATGGTTGAATTGCAGGCAGAGTCATTTAAATGTAGTGCAGACTTTGACCAATTAATTTCAAAGCCTGATAAGCTTCCATACTCCTTAATAAAGATAGAAGGTGAGGAAGTGACTGAGATGTTTAAAAAAAAAGAGACCAAAACATTGTCCGCAAATAATGATAGAGATCATGCTGTGTACTACGAGTGCATATTGGTGACACCATAATCGTTTGACAAACAGCTTGAGCCAGCGGCTCTAGAGAAATGACAAATAATGCAGGACTCAAGGGCCAACTTTGGCGGGAAGCTCTAGAAACTGGAAATTATCAGGAGGAGGCGCATCCGGTTAAGACTCAGGCTGAGGGATTAGAATAGAAAGCTTTAGGCTGAATCCCATTTATTTATCTTACCCCTACCCCTTGGCCCTTACCCCTACCCCTTGGCCCTCAAAACCAAGGGGTAAGGGCTAGGGGTGAAAACATACCCCTATGAAATGGGACACCACTTGGTGACATCACCATACAGTATTGATCATAAACTTCCAAGATGGCGTCTCTGTTGATTGTGTGGGTTTGACAACAGTGTAATATGCATTTATATATGTTTTAGTTATGTTACAGTATGTTCCCTTTGGTGGTGCAGATGCAGATGTTATCTGTGTAATACTTAGGTCTGTTTGCAATACATATGTGTATATCTCTCACAACATTGCTTCACACACACACACACACACACACACACGGTGTGTTGTATATCTGTTTCAGTTATCACCGTTTTGAATGTCATTGATGTTCACAAAAACATTTAAACAAAATTCTGTCTTTATTGCCTGATAAATTAAACATGACAGGCAAAAACATTACATTAAATATATTATATTACAGAACCATTATCAACTATTAGAACCATAACTTACATGTCACACACATAAAAAGGCTTCAAATGTATAAAACTAAAAAAAGACACAAGACCACAAACAAACAAATTAACTACAGCTGTTCTGATATTCAGACCAGTCTGATGCCTGTTGTCCAGTAACCCCCCCCCTTCACAAATCATCAGTGTCCCTATCATAACCAACAACAACATACAAGTGCATGGACAGTAATTAATTACAAATGATTACAATAATACAGTACCAATGCAATAATGAACGGGGACAACATGAACACATGATTTAAGAAACTTCTGCTTGTTTTCAGCCCCAAAGTGGATCAGCTGCTGGGTTTCCTCCTGGTCCCTGTCTGATACAGGACGGTATAGTATAAAGTGGATCAGCTGCTGTGTCCTCCGGCGTCCCTGTGTGATACAGGACAGTATATGTAAAGCACGTAGCGATGTATCATAGACCGTTAATATTAATATATACAGTCTATGCGATGTATACAGTCCATTCAAGGCAGAGAAATGCGGGACTGTTGTTCAAATCAACGTTAGCAAGTACATATATGTTGTTGCAAGTACATATGTACAGGACTGCATAGACCACAAAAAAAGACTGTCGTAACTTTTACATCAATTATTTAAGCCGAAAATACTTACATTTATGGGTCTCTCTGGTCGATGCGGCAGCCATTGTTGCTTGTCTGTTTACAAGTAAGGTAGCGTTCTCACTTGCTTCCAAGGGCCATACACCCCTTGATCTTTCCCCTTCCCCTCGGTCACTAAAAGGATCGGGACACCACTAGGTCCCGCATGAACGCGCAAAAACGAGGGGAAGGGGTAAGGGGAATGGGTAAGGGGAAGAAATGGGATTCAGCCTTAATCATACCAATGAAAGTCTTACCAAAGCCCATCATCTCTAAGACTGACCATAAAAATTACCACTCAAGTCTGTCATTGCATCAAGAGAGAGAAGTGACATTGGGGTCATACTGTCCTCTGCCACATCAACAATGTGGAGAAGACGTCTATCATTATCTGCTGCTTGTCTCGTTTTTATGAATCCTGTTGAGTCAGAGTTCACTAATTTTGACATATGAGAATCCAAACGACAGGCTAGGAGCTTTGCAAAGATTTTTATTTCAACGTTAAGCAGGCTCAGAGGTCAATAGCTAGAACAATCTGTAGGATCCTTATCCTTTTTCAGGAGTAAGGAAATTAAAGCTGTGTTAACATCCCTCGAGAATTTACCCTTTTCAATAGAGAAGTTAATCATGTCAAGAAGGAAAGGGCCCAACTGTTCCCAAAAAGATACAAAGAATTCAGGGGGAATCCCATCAAACCGAGGTGATTTTCCTTTTTGCATACTCTGTACTGCCACTCTTAATTCCTCCATAGTAATCAATCTGTCCAAGCTAGCTGATTCCTTTGCTAATAACCAGCTGTCACAGTGAGATTTATCCAAAGTAAGTAAGTAAGATTCATACAGATTGGAATAAAATGCCTGAAAGGATTTATTTATTTCAACAGGGTCAGTTCTCATATTACCATCTGAAGACTTAATAACGGGAATGTCTGCAAAATAATCACTGTACCTTAATCTCATAGCGAGAAGGTGACTGGGTCTAGCACCCTGAAAATAATAGCGCAGTCAGGCTCTGTGAATTAGAAATTCAGATTTCTGTTTCAGAATGTTGTTTATTTCTTTATTGACTAATGATTGTACTAAAGCTAGAACAGTGAGTCTAATCTGGCAAATTCTGCTTCAAGGTTTTGTTCTTGAGATCTTAAGCCTTATATTCTTCTACAGAGCCAACATCAGTGTCTGCAAATATCTGGAATTCTGCTATAAACTGAGTGACGAAGGATTCATTTTTCAGTTAAGAGGTATTAAAATTGAGACAGATCAGGGTGGGGGTGCAAAGGACCCCTTTATGGTCAGACAATGCCATTGGGACTAACACTGCTTTATCAATTGCATGAAATAATTGAAGGGATGCAAAACTCCCGTGATCTTTGCATTCGACCAATCTATATTTGCTTCCCACACACCATTGAAGTCCGCACCAACAACAAAAGAACAGTCCTTTAACTCCAGCATTTGATTGGTGAGCATACCATAGAAACTGCCATCAAAAATATTAGGTGCATAAACTGACACAAGTGCAATTTTCCTAAAACTATACTCTATTGTAGAAATCACAATTCTGCCGGTATTATCTGACCAAGAGGACAAAACTTTAAGCAGAAGATTCCGTTTGACAACAATGGCCACTCCTTTTGATTTTGAGTTCGAAGAGGACTGTATGAACTGTATTAACTGTATGATAGAATCTGTTGGCTAAGCAGCTGGTATCAATCTGTGGCAAATGCGTCTCCTGTAATAATGCAATGTCAAGTGAAAGTATGTTGTGTGTCATTGGGCATTTTTAAGTGGGTATATGGAAATCCCAGAGCTTTCTTAGTGGGTATACTGTGTATACTTGCATATCGCGTAGACTACACCACTGGATTAATTTCTGTTTCACTGGAGACATTTCTATTTAACTGCCATAAATGGTTAGACTTGAGTTTGCATGGGTGCATGGGTCATTTAGGATGGCTGATGTCATTTTGGTCTAAGACATCAGACAGAAGTGATTCTCCTTAGGAAAGGTTCCCCATCTGACATTTATTTGCAACAAGACCTCTCAGAAAAAAACACCAAAAATAACCCATCTACCCTTAAAACGAGCAAACTGTGAAATGTCAAGGCATGAGGTTGCCCTGCTGTGTAGCAGAGACAGTGTTTTCTTAAACCATGTAAATCTAGTTGTGTATCTAATTTCATGTCTAATTCATAAATGGAGTTTTGAAATGTGGCTTCTAATCATTTTAGGTGGACTTGGGTCATCAAACACCATCTACTGAGGGTGGAGGAAACCCTGGCTGCTGTCGCAGAGTTGACCTATGAAGTCAGCCGCAGAGACGGATGCTTCCTGACATTAGCAAGCGCTGGTGTGAATGATGAGAACACCGAGGTAGTACAGTATAGTGTGAGTGTGTGTCTATTTGGCTGAATAGACTCAAAGTGATTCATTTCTATAGGAAGAGAGTGAGTCAGAGATCATGGTGTGTGGGTGTTAGGTTGTGTTTTTTGTGCATTTAACAAACACAGCAGCAAGATTGTGTGCATGTATGTGTGCACATGTCCTTTTTGTCTCTCCCCTTGTGTGTGTGTGTGTGTGTCAGCTGCAGGAATGTGTATGTTAGTTCCAGTCCATTGCTCAAAAATGAGAGCAGAGAAAGTGTTCTGTGTGTATGTGTGTGTGTGTGTGTGTGAGTGTTTTGTTTGTCACAGGCATGGAGGAAGTACCAATAATTATGTCTACAAAGATCAAGGTAGATCAAGGTTAATATGTGTATGTATGTGTGTTTGTTTATTAGCTGCAGGGAAGGAAAGTTCTTTGTGTCTACATTGATTAACATAGCATGTTTTCGACCATCAAAGGTGAGACACAGTGTTGAAGCCTCAGTGATAGCACGTTCATATTTAACTGAGGGTGGACAGCAACATTTTCTTTATAAACATTCTCTAAAATATTTAACAACCTTAATTAGTTAGATTAGGATGAGTTAATTTAAAATAAGTGCCTTAAATCCCTCTACGACTGCAGCCACACACAGACTGTTATTTGTCTGTCTGTGTGTGTGTATGTTATATATACTGTATGGGATGTTTCAGTCCAGTAGTCACACTGAAGCCCCCAACCCAACTGTTGAGACGTGTATCATAGAGTCATGGGTGTAGAAAACTCCCTGCTGGACTGATGAGCATACGTCACTCCTTGGACTCACGCATCAGTTTGGGGTAGCACCAGAGATAACGTACACGGACTTCACAATGGGCGTTCTAGTCCATCGCCCATGTTAGGGCTTTCAGTGAGAATATCAGGGGTGTGTCACCGACCCAAAACAATGTAAGGTCATGATACAATGTAGAGTGGCGTAGCTGTGTGTATGTGTCAGTGTGTGCTTGTCACTTGTGCGGGAGCAATGTCTGGTTCATCGCTTTTGCTGACTTTAACAACAAAAGCATCAAGGTAGAGTGGTGCTGGCGTTTGTATGTGTGTGTGCTTCAGGACGAACAACATGCTGTATGAGTAGCTTCCACATAATGTTTGACATGTTGACTGTTACCTGCGTGTGTTTCCTTCCCACAACTAGAACATTCATGTGTTAAACATACATATGAAATAGTCTGTAAATAAATCACCTGTTATGAAAACCAGCTCTATTAATTAGCGTTTGTTAGACATTTAGCACAAGGAAAGGTTTGCATAGTAAGCCTTCACAATACTGAACAATGTAAGGGTAAACGCCACATGGGGACTCTTCCATCCACGATTAAGTTTCACATCTTACCCACCTGCAACAGGCTTATCCAATATTGAAATCTGAAATTGCCTGATCAAATATTCATACTTGCCACAGGGCTGTAAGCTACTCACATTAGTTAGTTGAGTGGTCTCCCAGGCTTACTGAGAGTTCTATTTCAAGAGAAACTGTTGTAATCTTTAATTATAAACAGAATCTTTTTGGCCCTACTCATTCATTACAGTGGTGGTAAAATGCATTTTCTTTGTTATTACATTGTGTTTTTTTTAATTTGAAAATGATTGTCTGTGTATTGACCTTCAAGATTTCTTGGCAATAATGAAATTGTAGAAAGTCACTGGAAACGTGGGTGGAGGGAGAGTTGAGGGTTATGTCATTGTACCTCAGCTTTATTAGGAATTATACATAAGGGAGAAATAAGGAAGATGAGAAAGACAGAAAAGATGAAACAACTAATGAGCCAGATTTGAACCCTCTTAATGAATCCATAGTGACTGGCTTCATATGCTGACTGCTTGCATGGGTCTATTACAGTTTTTGAGCTTTATATCACATAAAGCCCAGCCTATCCTATCTTATCCTAACATTAACTTAACATGTTTCATTACTTGAATGACTACCGCCCAGTAGCTCTCACCTCTACCACCACGAAGTTATTTAAGCAGTTAGTCAAAATGTTCATCACTTCCTCCCTCACTGGTTGTTTGGATCCACTTCAGTTAGCTGACAGACCAAACAGATCTACAGACACCGCCATCACCCTCACCATCCACACTGCCCTCGCTTGCATGGACCAGAGAAATAGTCCATGAACGCACATATGAAAATGTGGTTCATGGACTACTGTTCAGCATTCTACACTACCTCACCTAACACACCTTCAACCTTGTCACCAAGCTCAGAGACCAAGGACTCAACACTGCATTGCCATTGTGATTGGATCCTCAGCTTCCTGACAAACAGACCACAGACTGTATGGATAAGCACTACCACATCCTCCACCCTGTATCTCAACACCGGAGCCCTTTGTGCTCAGCCCTCTCTTGTACACTCACTTGCCACCTACAGCTCCAACACCATAATTACGTTTAATGACGACACAACTCTCATAGGCCTTATTACCGACGGCGACAACACAGCCTTCAGAGAAGGAGGTCAGCGTCCTGACAACAACCCTCATCTCAACGTCAGCAAAACTAAGGAGCTGGTTGTCGACTAAAGGAGAGTGAAAGAGTGGACACACCCCCATCTCCATCAGTGGAGAGAGTCAGCAGCTTTAGGTTTCTCAGGGTTCACATCAGTGTGGACCTGACCCAGACTCACCACACAGACACCAGACTGTGGCTCTTCTTCCTCTGCAGGTTGAGGAGGTTCAACATAGACTTCAGGATACTCTGCAACTTTTACAGGTGCACCATCAAGAGTTTCCTGACTGACTGCATCACCGCCTGGTTATGGCAGTTGCACCTCCCTCAACCATAAGGCTTTACAGAGAGTGGTGAAAACGGCTTAGCACAAAACTAGGACGGAGCTGCCATCCATGGAGGACCTCTACACCCAGTGGTGTAGGAAGAAGGCCAAGAGGACAATCAGAGACCCAAATCACCCCAGCCACAAACTGTTCTGCCTGCTGCCGTCTGGCAGACAGTACCGCAGCATCCAGTCAAGCACAACCAGGCTCAGGGACAGCTTCATCCCACAGGCTATAAGACTGTTGAGCTCATCACTTGACACTTTACCACTATATTGTCACTTTACCCTTTTATTCTTTAACTTTGTGTTCTCTGCTCACTCCTCTGTATATACTTATTATATACATTAATACATTCCTGTTAACATTCAGTTTATTCATTTGCATTTGATGTCTTATTAATATGACTTTATTCATGTTATATTTGATCCGTTATTTGAAGTTTTTGTTTTACTTGCATTTATACTTATTTTTATACATATTTTAGTAGCATTGTTAGAGGGGCATGTGAGTTAATATAATATATGATAATTGCCAACAACTGCTTCTCTTTAATTGTTGTGCAAATGCTAAATTAAGAATTTGAAATTGAAACTTCATTCCAGACATTTAATGCTGGTTCCAGGCAACCCATAACTCATGTTTTCACAACCTTCTACCTGTGAAAGTGACCTGGAACAGCAGTCAAACCCATAACTTACTACTTGAACTCATACCAGATTGTTGTACTCCCAGTTACAGTTTTGACGTCACACGCACATAAACAACAATTTCAACCCCTGTTGATGCTGTACTAAACCCGCCTCACCAGGGAAACTGGTTTAAAGTTGAGCACCATAGTAAATTATAACCAAACCTGTAGGCAAAAACAAAAAATATAAACCACAGACTCAAACCAAATTAAATCAAATTTCATTAAACAACATTACACTTATCTGCACACAGCACACTAAGTTGCCCCAAACTTACACAAAACACCCATGCAAAATGGTTACTCTAGCCTTCAGTTCCTCCCCCTTTAATACAGCCAGAAACACAAGATATGGCCCAATCAATGACCTAGTGGGAGCGCAATAAATCTAACATAAGTGGCAAAAATAGTGGATAACTCTACTAATTATGTCTACTTAAAACAAAACTAAAACAGAAACACATTAGGATAAAGAATGAAAACTTTAAAAAAACATTTTGCGAAACATGACCAATGTAACAAATATCATACCTTGCTTGACTTGGAAGCACATTCCCCTCCCCCAGTTGAAGACAGGCAGGTGACTGGAATCTATATTTTCAAATCTTTATGTTAAATTTATATTGAAAAAAGACTAATATCTAGTAAAAGACCACATTGAGCATATCTGTGCTTGAGCTGATGTGCTTAAACAATCACTCCAAGCTTTGGACCCTCACCACCATGAAGATTCTTATAAATGACAGGTTTAACATGATTTAACTTGTCTTTAACAATATAAGCTAAAACATGATTCATAGCGCTAGTTCTAGACATGAGTTATTAACATTGGATTTTTAAACATATTTTTTTTCAAATGAAACCTATTTAACAAATAAAGCCTACTTAATCAAGCACCAAACAAAGGCTGGCCTCAGCTGCTCTCTCAGGTGTGTCAGACTGCAGAAAGAAAGATCCAGGTGAGCTTCCCTCCCCTATTTATTGACTCTGCCTCTTTGCCTGGGTTCTAGTGCTTTATTGGCTCTTGCCTTCCCCATCACATTTATTAAATGAAGCCCAAAATATGTTGCCGACTAGAAATCGCTAGTATCGACTAGCGCTAGCTAACGTCAATAGTTGGTAGTGCTAGCTAATGCCAACGCTAGCTAGAAGGATTTGTCATGACTTTGCTTGTAACGCTAACAAGTCGTGAGTGGTGAATTGAAGTCATAACTAATGGGCTAAAAATTGTGCATAAATGTGAATTGGATGACTATTGGGAGAGATCTTTAATATATTGTTAAGTCACATCTTACTAAGGTGTACTGTATACCAAAAAACACCCTTAACTGTCTTGTCTTGTTTGTTGCAGGCTGTCTGAAAAGCTTTATTGTAATTTGTCACACAAACTGACTCCATACGTTTTATTCTTTTAAAATATGTTACAGGAATACAGTTGCTAGCAAAGGTGTTTTCTACGTGCAGCAGAAATGACAAATGTCTCTTCACTATCCTGGCTCTTTTGTCAACGGACTGCACTTAGCACATTTTATTCATGCAAGGTGTTCAACGCTGACTCACTTTCACCGACAGCAACCAACATTTTCACTCTGCTGCTGTCCTAGTACTTCTACAAATTTTTTTACATGACAGCTCTTTAATGATAACTCACTGTTCCCTAACATAGCCAAGAAATGTATGTTTTGGCCTGCTGCTGCATGCATTAATTATGGATTCCATGCAAAATAGATAACATATCCAACTTCATTGAATGGCTGAGGCAGTTGAGGAGTTCATGGCTCACATGACTTACTCCACATACGCTCACATACGCCAATCCAACTAAATGGAAAATTAAGGCAATTTATGATGTGATACCATCATTTTAGTTGCTTGGGGATGTGGCTATTACAATTCTTATCAGAAGGTGAACAACTCAGCGCTGCTGAGACTGGACTGTGATTAATAACAGACAAATGTTGGAATAGGCAGCTTTTGTGATTTTTACTCTTATAGCATGTATTTTATATATATCAGTGCCTTTCTGTCCCTGTGACATATACATATATATATATATATATATATATATATATATTTATATTTATGCATGGAAAACATCAACCAAAGTTTCCTGCACTTTGTCCTAATTTCAATTTAAAGGTACATTATGTAAAACCTTTATTAAAACTATGTAGAACAATAAAGAAATAGGATTTTAGCCCATCCCCACCCTTTAAGACCACACACCATGAAATATAATGAATACATTCTTACAATACATTTTTTTGTGTGACTCCATTTCCAATTTAGACATAAATACTTTTTTCATTAGAAATTCATAATAAGGTTAAATACAGATAGAAAATAGTTTTGGTAAAACATTTGGAGGTGTCTCATATGAGCTTGATGTCATGTGGCCACATTTAATCTATTTGCTAATACTATAAACATGTGTGATATTAGATACAGTGCTGAAAAATTATAAAGAATTAAGTTTAATTTTGATTAGTTACAACATACATGTGCATTTGGTGGAATGGTCCATTTAAGTATCACCTATCCAAGTAGTGCTGTATGTAGCAAAAATAAAAAAAAACTAACTATGTCTAGTTTCACAAATGTTGAATTCTTTTTCAGTCTTTTACTGTTTCCAACAAAAATTGTTCTGTATTACAGAGAGGACAGGATCTCTGATGTGTCATCGTTTTGGTAATTCTTCTATTTCCCCACAGGACATGGTCTGACTTTGAGAATACAAGGGGCTGTCTGTTGGCTTATTTCCTGTTGTCTCTCAGTAGTTACCACTTTTAAATGCTCGTTGTACGACAACACTGACCTGTATTTGTTTTTTGGAATGCAAACTCAAAATCAGCCATATGATAGTGTTTCCTTTACAACCATTTGCCAGAAACTATGCATCATGAATAAAATATCTAGAGAAGAAGACACAGGTTTTAACTGTAAGATGCTTTGGGTGCACAACTGGACTGTAGCTACAAGATCCTTGTGGCTCATTGCTGCTGGAGATTCATGAGGAATCTGTTCATATTTTATCATATTCATGCATTTTACAGCAGAATAGACTTAAGTCCCCTCTGTAGACAAAGTATCTTTAAATCCACCTCTGTTAGAATAGTAAGGCATGCATAAAAATGTCATTCCATGTGATATGGGATGACATTTTTTGTCAGTGGGTGTTTCCATGAGTGAAGACATTTAGTAGGCTTTTAATTTGAGAGTTCTTATCTGCATCTGTGGAAAGAGTGCTTTGCTTTAGAGGCTGTTATCGACCTTCTTTTCCCCTAACGTGTTGTGCTTATTAGCAAACTGACAAACAATCCATGGCAAATGGCCTCAGTGTGCTGCAGCACATACACTACCAGCACTTTGAACACCTCTCATTTGTTTTCCTTTTATTCACCATATCCTCTCTTACATCTCCTTTTCTTTCTTTCTTTCTTTCTTTCTTTCTTTCTTTCTTTCTTTCTTTCTTTCTTTCTTTCTTTCTTTCTTTCTTTCTTTCTTTCTTTCTTTCTTTCTTTCTTTCACACTTGTGTGCCTTTATCTTTATTTAGGCTACATGTAAGCTTGAGTATTTGGGGGCTGACACAGATCTTCTCTTTCTCTCTCTCAGTTCAGTTTATTTCAAAGACGCTTTTTTGGCATGAATGTAGATGATACATAATTCTGCCAAAGCTACGTTACACTATTATCATAATTTTCACATAAAAAATAAAGAGAAATAGTCACAAATAGACAAATATATATTTTAAACACTAAAACGGTGTCTCTCCTTTCTTAAGTTCCGACTATGCTGCTTTTCCAGTTCCAAGGAGTTGCTAGGTTACCACAAGAATGTGACACGTCAGTGGCAGTGCCACTTTTAATTTAATATTCACATAATTGTGCACTGCTGTTGTGCATATGTGGTGTTTAGTGTATCTGAATTTTATGACCTGTTTTGTTTCCAATTTCCTATGTTCTTGATTTTCCTGAGTGCCATTTTACAGTATACATGAACTTTATGTAAATACAGTTATGGGCTATACTGCATCAATTTGATGTTGCTTTTAACAATTTTTCCCAACACGTCCAATTTGTGGCTTATCTAGACTAAACCCGCTGACCTGTCTCTGCACTGCGATAGTAAATTGATATTAATTGTTTGATCTTACTCTTGGTAAGACCAACAAGTCCTAATTTGTGCATGACAACATAGATTGTTTGTCAGTGTTGCAAATAAGTGTTTTCTGATCTACCACCCCTTAAGTTAAAGTCTGGTTTAGGCAACTGAACAACTTTGTTGTGATTGGAGAAAAATCACCTTAACGTGTAAAAAAACATGTTTTGATTGTATGTAGAGGATGTCAAAGAAAGCTATAATTTTCCTGGACAATCTTAAAAGATATCAAACAGTCAACTGTTCAATATCAAGTCCCACTCTAGTTTTTTCCCCTGCTGTCATTGTTTGAGATCTTCTATTGACATTAATATTTTTGCGAGGTAATAGCCTACACTTCAAGAGACTCACCTATAAGGTGCTCTCCCCTGTAACCTAGAGGATCTCCACCAATAGCGTGACAGTAACAGTTCCAGCAGCCCTTCAAAGGTTTGGCAGAATATATAATAAAACTGCTGCTAATTGATTATTAATCATTAAATTACAGCTATTTAATTTGCTTCCTCATATTAAAAATCGAATTACCGTTATAATAATCCATGTGTGGAAGGAGGACAACATATTTCCTGTTTAGCTTATCCGCCTGTTTAGGGAATGAACGGCTGCCTCACAGGTCATATTTCACTTGGGTCTGCAACTTCATTTTTGAGAAAAATAAAAGAATGGCCAGAGTAGAAGCTCAATTAGACAGCCATGCCGGTGGAAATCCATTTTGCTCTTGTTGACACGTGATGGATAATGTGGAGAAAATCTAAAACCAGTGAACATTTTATACTCAATGTAAAACTCATGTTTTACCGTTATGTTTCATTATTTTCTTAGCAGCTGCTTTTGGTGATTAATGCCTACCAAAAATGACCTAACGGGCGAGAGATGAAGATAACATGTTTAATCCTATGGATTTTTATTTTCAAGCAAGTATCCTGTATTACTAAATATAATGTTTGTTGATTTAAATTTGGTAAATTGCAGTACCGACTATCTTACAAGCTGAAACCATGTCATGGTACATCTTATGGCATTGTTATTTTTATAATGTTTTTTGTGTTGTATGACTGTAAAAACTGTACATCCATGTGTATAAATAGATACTTGCCTTTTTTCCTCCACATGTCTGCAGAATAGTACAGAACATGCAAGCAACATGCAAAGAGCCATTTAGTACATTACAGTACATGCTTACATATTACACATACATATTGCATATTTTAAATCTAGGCTTTGCGAAATCATGTGTTCACTTGTGTCTGTGCTGTTTTGCTGCTGAATATGCGTGTGTGTTGGAAGGGAAGGCAGGTCCCCGGCAGGAGTGTGGATTGCCTTAAGAAACATCAGAGGGTGTGACAGAGGTTGGGCTCATGGCCACATTGAAGATGATCAACCTTTGGACAAAAAAAGGCCCGTCAGCCCTGTTTACATCAGTTCTAGCTATGCTCATAGTGTGCCTGTGGCGTCAAGGTAGGTTTGCATACAATCTCACTCACTCACTCACTCACTCACTCACTCACTCACTCACTCACTCACTCACTCACTCACTCACTCACTCACTCACTCACTCACTCACTCACTCACTCACTCACTCACTCACAAACGGAAACCAAGGGCAACAGCCAGCAGCATCAATCACTCTGCTTCCCCTTTCTTAGGTCCTGAATACAAACCTGGTGTTCAGTATCACTGTTTAAACCAGAGTTGTTGTTTTTTTCTGGGGATTTGTTAAGTAAAGTGATTACATGCTTTTAAGCCACTTATGTTTTGTTGTTTGTTTTGTATGAGTAAGCGCATTGTGAGCAATACAATTCCTCATATGTGTCCTCATACCTGTCAAAGAAAGCTGATTTGGATTCTGATGTACATACACAGATCTAATTGTTAAGCACTGTTTAAACCTTTGTTTTTGAAAAATGATATAAAATATTATGATATTATTATTGTTTCATTTAATCTTAAAACGATGACAGGTAACAGTCACTTATTGATAAGATCTTAGTGTATGTGATCTATGTTTTAATGTGATGCTTAGTGTATGTATGTTTACTTTTGTAACCTTCCAGTCATTCACAAGGCCTTGACAAAGCCCCATCCTCCTGGCTGACAATTATAACAGTAATTCTGTTGGAACACTGCTTAAAGTAAACACAGCAGAAGGTGTGTTAGGTGCTATTTAAATTCATACCGATTTGACAAATTGGAGTTGATGCACTGTTTTCTACACAGGGGATTTAAACAGACATTCGTTCACAGTCACAACACAAAGCTGAAAGAGGGATGACTGAGACAGGCGGTAGAGAATAGAGGGAGTTTTAAGTTAAGCATCAGGATTTCACCGGCACTCCTAGAGGCTTTGTCGCCCGGCAGTGCCCATAGGTCTCTTGATTGAACAGCTGCCGTATCAATTCAGGGCTTTACAGCTGTGGTTATTTGTAGCTCAGAGGTACCTTTGGCAATAACTCTCCTGACACTGATAAAGAGGAAGACACATGTACACGTATCACACTCATGAACACAACCCTCTCGCGCAGCTCTCACTGCTTCAATCCAGTGTTGTTGTTGGATGAACTGGAGCTTTACCTCCTACACATTTGTGGCTACACGCATTCATATCTTGAAATGCAGAATCTCAGGCCCCTGAACAATGAGAGCTTCTTTTTCTATTTGATGTGAGATGACAGCAAGAAGTCCCTTTAGGGCTGTGACACATGGACATCAATTTCAGGCACTGTGGAGTTTCATGGGCAGTACATCCTACAGCAAGTTGGGACAAAGGCAAAATTAAT
The DNA here is from genome assembly GCA_013375575.1 of Percina caprodes. Lineage (NCBI taxonomy): Eukaryota > Metazoa > Chordata > Actinopteri > Perciformes > Percidae > Percina > Percina caprodes. Next base: position 226,047 of record JABXJD010000519.1, on the reverse strand, counting down.
ATTATTGGGTTATGAGGTACAAATAGAACATGAAAAGACGCTACTGGGTGCAGGTGTGATAGGATTATTCCTAATGTTTTGAAATGGTATTTAGAACAAGAAATGTGTACTTTTAGTGAACTGACTTAGGAATGTGTTGCAAAATAAACAAAATTCAATCTATTTGTTTTTTTCTCACAATTCTTTTTTCTGCCTTCCAATTTCAGACCACTACACAAAACACCATTCAACCAGTCCACACCATTCAACCAGTCCAGTCAGTCAGTCAGTCAGTTGGTCCGTCAGTTAATCAGTTAATCAATGGAGTCAGAGTGATTAAATGATAGTTAAATATTGGAGGACAACCAAATGGAAATTTTATCTGAATATTAGGGTAAGTTACTGATTTTCTGAAAAATGACAATGAGTCTATGCTTATAAATAATAGTTAGTAGGCATTCTTGTCTCTTCAGGTCTTCAGGTGGGCAATCAATTATCCCAAAACAGTCCACAGAGAATGACCAATTATAGGGCTTTTTATTTTCACACCGCAAGTATGGCCTGACATGTCAATTTCCCAACAGTCTCTGGATATATATACACACTTTCGCAGTGAGTCAAATGATACTCATTCTCACCTTTGTAATACTGTATCCATATCCCTTGAACTGTAATCACAGTAGATCCACAAAACTGTTAATTTTAAAGATTGATAACCCCCCCTCTGCAACATCTTATTGTTTTCAATATCTGCATCCCTCTCACCTTTTCTAATTGCTTAATTTTTTTCTTTTTTTCATCCCCTCAGCTCCCAACACCTTAGCTCTCCTACCCACCCTCCTCTCCCCTCGCTCTATCCTATTCTCCTTTGTCTCTCAACTGCATTACCAATTTTCCTTTACTCACCCTATTTTTTTGTCCTCCTGTTTTCCATATAATCTTTTTCTTCTTGTGCTTTTTCTTCTCCTTTCTTTCCTCATTTCCATCTCATTCAGCCCCTCAGTTATTTGCCCCTTTCCCACCTGTCTCTATCTGATATGTGTCCCTCACTCCTTTGCCCAATGACCATCGCCCCCTTGCTCTCCAATGTTGTGAGAAATACCAATAAGGAGGACTACTGCAGTTTGTATCCGGTGCTACATGCACAGCACTTCATACGCTCCTGCAACCTGCAAGAGTGCCGCAACACAACTGAGCTAAGCCTGTGCAGCACAAAAAAATTAAAATAAAATGAACTAAAACAAAATCCAGAGTTGTTCCTGATTGTCAGTGTGGCCCCGCCCCTGTATATAAGGAAGTCTGGTAGACAGGGATTGGGTCTCTGATACTGAAGCAGCTCTGATCACTGTTTTCTTCTTTTGTGTTTTATTGCTTTGAGGATTGATGTCTGGTAGTGTAGTTAGTCACTAGTTGTTTTGTTTTGTTTTTTTGGGAAGAGTTCTGGGTCCGACGGCCCTTGATGGGTTGGCTCAGGCTTCTTTCCTACTTTTGTTCTTTTTAGCCAGACCTCTAGACTCCCATAGTTTTGGTTTGATTAATAATAGTAAGTTATGAATAAACTTTAATTTACATTAACTAATCCTTTTTTTGGTGTTCTTCAAGATGTTGACGGTCACATTTAAGTTGTGTTTGTTTACAGTGGTTGTAACAATCATACACATGTGAATAAACTGCAACATGTTTGAATGGACAGTTAGATTCACTACATCTTGACTGATCTCTCTCCTGTCTATTGCTCTAAGCGTATGCAGGTCTCCATGTCAGTCCACCCATTTCATCATGTCAGACAATGTGTCTGACTTTGCTCCAGACCACATGCCCATTAAGTAATCAAAGCTTTCTGCAGGAAAAACAGTCCTTATCTCTATCCATCTCTCTATGGTTGCTTTCCTGCATTCTGTGTTAGTCTTGCAAAACTCCAGACTGACACTGACACTGCTGACACTTAGGCACCTACAAACTCTGGTTTGTGTGTGTTCTTGCTTTTGTCTTTTATTGGCCCTTGTTTTAATATTTGCTTATATGCCCTTTGTTTTCTTTGAAGCAAAGTTGTGACAAAACACTTTGTGACAAGTGCTTTATAAATAAATCAGACTTGATTTGACTGGCCTGTTAGGGTTTCAGAGGATGTAGGACCCAAATGCAGAGATGGACAGGCAATGTGAGCTTTGAGGATTTAATAAACAAATGATGAAGTCTATTCCAACAAAAGGTGTCCCGAGAACAGAAGGAAAATTCCAAAACAAGTATAAGCAGAATCCCAAAAACAGGACAGGCAACACACGGAACAGTGTCTCATATACAAGACAAGACCAAAAATAACACAATCACCAGACATGACAGACAACCAGGCTAACAAATTGAGACAGGAAAACAGACTACTACACTAAGACAAGACAAAACACCAAAACCATAACATGGCCAGCAAATAATATGATGGGAGGAATACAAATACTTCTTTAGCACGGCTGCGCCAGTGAAACACGGTCAGGAAGAAGGGCAGGAGGATAAGGACTCTGAGACAGCATCATGCAGGTTGACTAAAGTTTACCTGGATAACTCATGACTTACATGACATCCCACGACAATAATGTACACAAGAAATGCAGAGACAGAGGTAGAACACTTGTGTTTGCTTTAACTATGTTGTTTGAATGAGAAAGACAGTGGCTCTAATGAAAATAGCTTCTTATGTATATTGTGTTCATTTATTTGTGTGTGTTTGCATTTGTGTGCACAGTAGATTACAATAAGAAAAAGGTTTTCTCAGTGACTGTGAGCTTCGATGACTCTAATAAGCCCCATACATTAAAAATGCGGTTTGAGAATTACATTTTTATGAGATATGCAACAAGTAATCAAATGACAGAAGAAAAGACGATTTTCCACCTGTGAATCCTCAATCTCTGTAATTTAGTTTTCATTATTTTTCCAAAGCAGTATAATACTTTTTCAACATTTTATGCTTTTCCCTATTGCACAGCTTTGATGAGGTTCTATTGGGATTACAGCATTGCAAACATCCAGCTGTATTTATGATTTGCCTTAGAGATTTTAAAATAACTCAAATCTAACACCAATTATGATGCCAATATTAGTTTCTAACTCTTGATACAGCTGTTAGCTGTATGACATATGTTATATTACATAACATTATATTACATTAAAGCATCAAACTAGAAAATGTTTTCAGAATTACTTGTTCCAATGAAATGAGGAATTATGTGTATTTTAGTGAATAATGTAAAAATAAATGTGTGATGTTATCTAAGGTACAAGCGTTACGCAGGGCAGTGAACAAGTTAAGGTGGGTAGCGTGTGTCGAAGAGAAAGGAAAAGTGTTTAAGACATCAATAAATATTTTAAGAGAGAGCGGGAGCCGTGGGAGGGATGGGTGAACTGAAAGAGAGTCGGGCTGCTGAGAGACGAAGAGATAATTTAATAAGACGAGCCGAGCAAATGTGTTGGAGGAGAGACAGAAAAGCTGAAAGGATGGGAGATAAATGAATGGTGGACTAATCTGGACTAAGTGATGGAGAGAAGAACTGACATTAATTTAATAGGATGGATGAATAGACAAATGGATGCACTGTGCAATGTTAAAAGAAAAAAATCGCTAAACCTGGACAGGCTTGTGACAAACAGTTTCACAGTTAGTATTAAAAATGAAATGGTTCAGAAAAAGCACCGTCAGGTCAGGACACTCGTAGAAAAACATTTCCTCAAACAAGTTTTAGACTAATGAAGTCAAGGTAAACAGAGAAATATGAATACTAGGATAGAAAACAAAAGAGCAATTAAAAATTGCATGCAAAGACAAGCTCCAGTCTCCAGGCACTGATTTCTATGAAACAAGAATGAAAATGAACAGGGGCCACCTCTCCAGTGATGTTGCCCTGATGTCACACAAGAGGGCATTTGCACTGACCAGAGGGACACTTGAGGGCACTTAAGATGACCAAAGAGGGTCGAGGGGTGACCAGGGGGTTCCCTTGTGGTCCAACTGCACTGACCAGAGGGGCTTTAAGGAGCACTTGAGCTGACCAGAAGAACACTTTGCTCACTCAGCCCCCTCTGGTGTGAAATTAGGCCACAAAGTAAAATGGAGAGGAGTGGCAAGAGATTTAATCTGCTCAATTTAACTAAAACACAATGACAACACAAAAACGCTTAGTCTGTCAGCTGCTTTGATAAAAATTCATTTCAAGGTTGATACTCTTTCTCTGGTGGCATTAAGGCATTACATTTAGACAAACATAAAGCATGGAAGTGTCCCAATAGAGCGGCCCTATGTGCATGCAACTGGCTATAATGACATTGTGGACTAGTATCTTTGGAATAGTTTGTCTTGCCTGTTGAATAGAAATTCTCTTTTTCAATTAGTGCTTGTATTCACATCATAACCTTCATAACCATAGCCAGGATTCAGTTTGAGGTGCAGTTTTATTCTCACTAAATACTACCATTTGGCTGTCTAATCTTCCGGTAGCCACTGAGCTCCATTGCTATACCGATGATGTCCACTGTATCGTAAATGCACATCACACTTTATCTGAGTAATTTAAAACTGACAGATACTAGCTGATTTAAAACCAGCGATTAAATTGGATTGAGGCTTGTCAGTGATGAGGTGAGCTCCACTTATCTAAATCCAAATTACTTTCTGCTGCAGCTCAGCTCCAGCTTCTGCTTGTAATGGAATAATGACTGAAACAGGAATGATATCTTCAAAAGACAAAATTGGATACCACATATACACACTGACCAGCCTGTTTAATGTGAAACAACGGTTGGTCTTATGGGACTCCTTGAATAAATTAGAAAATAAAACTATTCTGAGAATAAACAGGAAGCACTGTTGGATATGCAGTTTCAGTAGGCAATAATAATAATAATAATTTTTTTAATTGTAAAATTGTAAAACTACATATTAAATTTTAATTCCAGGCTTTTTGAGGGCTTTTTTACCTGTCACATTGGTGCCAGTGGGCTGCTCCCTCATAGTGCATTTCCGTTTTTCACTGCATCATAATACTAAGAATACTAAGAATAATAGTGTACATTTAGAGGTTCTTAACATGCATTATGTGCAATTTGCATTAGGCTTTGATAAAGCACTTAAAACCAGTAGGAAATACTCAACCAATTTGTAAATTTGGTGAAGGGGCAATCAAATGGAGTACCTTTCATGCTTGCAAAATAATTCCTTTCCAAGTTCTTTATCCTTTTCACTACCAATCTACTCAATGCCACAGAGAGAAAAAAACTAAATAAATATATGGAGGACTATAACTAATGCAGATGCTTCCATGTGCAGGTGTACTGTATGGAAGCAATTAAGTAATTAACCTTCAATCATACTCTGTGACATGTATACAAATGCTTATATGGCCCAGTTGACAGAAAGGAAAAACTATTTAATACTTTGAATAAGGGTTCATTATTGGGACATGGATGGTAAAAGATGCATATGCATTAGTGCGGCATGTAAGAAAAAAAACAAAAATAACTCTTATGTGACTAAGAATGTCAGCGGAGGACAAGATCAATTTGTGTCAGCAACAACAGTCTGCTGACATGGAGAGGACTAGCAGGGTTACAGTACATACATACATTATTACATAGTCCTCCAAATGAAATGACGAAAGGCGTTGTTGGTCCATGCACTCCAGAACGACACATGGAAGCATTTCCTGATCTGCCGTTCCTATCAAAACGACGACATCATTTGTCTGTTGAAAAATAAATCTGCTTCATGATGTGACAAAACGACATTGTCAAGGTTAAAGAAACACTGTGTTAAAATGACTACTTCATCAAGTTTCAAGACGTTCATGGTCATGGTTGCAATAATATACAATAACACATAGTTAAATTGGAAAGTACTACAAACAACGTAACCCAGTGCAAACCACAGTATTAAAGCAGTGCTAAGTTCTGGTGTTTTGTTGGCCCATCCATCTAACTCAACCTTCTGCCTACATACACTTTGTGAATAGAATGAGGCCTTATTTAATATATATAGTTTTGTGATTATTAGGTTAATTAGGTATAGATAGATTATCTTGGATTTGGGGAAAGGATAGATAGGCTATCACTTATTACTTAAAAGCATATATTTTCTTTTTGCAAAATTTATTAAATTTATTTTGCAAATTTCTTATTATTGACAAGGGATGTCTGCTGTCTCCGGCTTATGTTTTTTTATTCTTTCCTCAGAGATGGCAAGAAAATAATGATTAGTGATGACAAAATCACAATGTCCCAGTACAAGTGCTCCACGTCCTAACAAATCCAGAGCTCTGTTTAAATCTGAGAGATTGCTAGTAAAAAGCTTGGGTCCAGGTTTAAATCCTGTCAGCCGTTCACGTTATTAAACAATGCAACAGGAAATAAACTCTCTTTTAAAATATTCTATAATCTCACAATTTTACGTTTTATTTTAATGCCAGCACCTTGTCATTGCCCCTGAATCAATTATAAATCAAACTCAGAGGTCTGTTTTGGTCTTTTATCCAGATAATAGACTTTTGGTATCATATTTGATCCAAGCTCTCCAAAATCATCATGTTTACTTCAGCTGGGTAATATTTCCAACAAAATTCATGACAGAGAATTAAGCATGCTTTCTTAGCTGTTTGTCCTAAATCCTGTGACACCTTATTTTCCCCTCTCAACTAAGAAGATGTGACACATCTCCATTTAGTGCAAATTGCTGAAGCATATTTTTAGGCCCTTACATTCATAGCTTGACAGTTGAAGTTATTCCTCAAATTTTATTGATAACCTCTTTGGATTGTACAGGCCTAACCTCTAGCTACAATCCTAGCCTTTTAATCCTATATGAGCCTGAGCACAGCATCAGATTTTCATGCAGCACTTTTTTGTGGCAGTCTCGGTTAAAAATAGTGAGTGAAAGGTCCTATGGCTTTGTAAAGCTTAGACTATAAGTCAATGTCATCCTTCTTAATAGGCTCTCAAACCCCACTTGTACAAATAAAGCCTTTGCGCAAATCAACCTGCATGTTTTTATTTTGCCTTTAAAGATACTTAGACAACCTTATTTAAAAGAGGGAAAAGGAGCGAGAGGGAGGACTCAGGAATAAGCAACAAGTGCACAGACAGACAGACAGGCAGACAAAGAAATGGATGGGTGGATGGAAGGTTGTTAAGGAGAGGAATAGAAAGTTCTGAATGCGGCTGCGGCAGGCTCTGCTGACGTGAGGAGTGTTCCCAAACACAGTTAGTGGTGACTGCAGACCCACTGCATTACCATACTCACTCACACACACACACACACACACACACACACACACACACACACACACACACACACACACACACACACACACACAAACAAGCGCTCAGTGCCTCAGGGAGAAAGCTGCTTGCAGGCAGAGCTAAACAGAGATAGAATCCTTGTTCTGGTCCTGAAGAGGTCACTGTGTACTCCAGCACTTGTGTTAAGATGTGTGTGTGTGTGTGTGTGTGTGTGTGTGTGTGTGTGTGCAGGTGTGTCTGGGCATGTGTTTGCTACAGGTTTGTGTGAGCATGCATTGAGTGTTTTTTCTCTCTCATTTATGTGGACTTAATGTCATATTTTTATGTGTAATGGGTCCTTAGAAAGGTGTGTAAATGTGTGGAGCAATGTGTGTTTATGCACCAATGTGCTTTGTGCAACGGTGTGCACTTTTGTGTGTGTATGTGTGTGTGTGTGTGTGTGTGTGTGTGTGTGTGTGTGTTTCCCTGCACAGGTCGGTCCTCTCCTATCCTCCATTCTATCCATTCGCTTCCTCACAGAGCTAGGTGCGTATCATTGGATCAGTAGCTGCTGCCTGCCACACTGTCCAATCGCATCTAGGGAGAGAGAGAGAGACATGGGGAAACGGAGATAGAGGTAGCGAGAGAGAGATGGGGGAGGGAGGAAAGAAAGGAAGAGAGGGAGATTGATCATTTGAACGTCCTGGGCCTTGCGATCCTTCGAAAAACACTTACTACATCCAAAAAGCGTTTTCTTTTTAAATTTCCTTCTTTTTTCCGACTGAAGGCTTGAGGGCTGTTTTTTCTTGTTTCGTTTTTGAGTTATTGCCACCCAGGAGACGTGCCATCGCCACCACCAGCAGCAGCAGCAGCAGCAGAAGAGGAATATCTCCCAATATCCCATCCCGGGCACGTCGGATAAGCTGCAGCAGCGAAAACACGAGGCGAATATTGCGGTGGACAGGAACAAGAACATGGTCCGTGGGATTTCAAACCTCTCACCCTGGCTGGGTACGTTACATCCTAAATTTTGTTTGATTTTTTTTTTTACTGCAGCGCGGATGCAGGTTGATGCTTTGCATTTGTGTGTGTGTGTGTGTGTGTGTGTGTGTGTGTGTGTTTTGCCGTAGTCAGCTTCAGTGCCGATAGAGATTTAGTCAGGATATTGTACATCACAAGCAAGCGTTTTTTTCTTATTTCGGCTATTTATGGGCTATACTTAATTGAGAATTAGTATAAGAATGCAGTGCAGCTTTTGTGTGTTCTTTTCTGTGTAAAAACATGCAAGGGGACGGTGGCAGGCGGGTTTGCCTTGATAAATGGAGCGTTATTCATCAGCGTGTGTGTGATCACCACTAGAATGTTAACTAGCACCTTGGACAGCCAACACCAATATGGGAGGAGCGATAGTACTAATCATTTTGACACTGTAATATATTTGCTGCTTAGTATTGATATATATGTATATGTGTGTGTGTGTGATTACACGGAAATTGAGTTGCTCTTTCTGTACGTGTGTGTGTGTGTGTGTGTTAATATGCTGCCCTAAGGCCCTCAGAGAGAGATAGCAGTATCGGCTGGGGAGCAGCTGTGTGTGTGTGTGAGAGAGAGAGAGAGAGAGAGAGAGAGAGAGAGAGAGAGAGAGAGAGAGAGAGGGTATGTGAGAGAATGTGGAGAGCTCAAGAAAGTGTGTGTGCGCATCTTTGGCAGAGAAAAACCTGTCTATGTGTGTGTGTGTGTGTGTGTGTGTGTGTGTGTGTGTGTGTGGGGGCTATTATTGGGAGACATAGAGAAGATGTGTGTGAATGCATCTGTGGGAGAGAGATTGAGAACAAAGTGTGTGTATGTGTGTCACAGGCTTCCTACCTTATGCTACATGCAGGTCAGGAGCCCCATGGTTTAATTAAGCATGTGACGTGTCCCCTCCTCCAACCTCCCACACCTTCACACACACACACACACACACACACACACACACACACACACACACACACACACACACACACACACACACACACACACACACACGGCAGTCCTGTGTAACACAGCAGCCCTGACAGTCTGACACAGAGTTAAGCTGAGCGGACAACATATTGTTTGCCCTATCTATCGCTCTCATGTCTATTTTTAATGTCAACTGCAGCGAAGGTAGCACAGCCTATTTATCTGATGTGATGTGTAAGTTTTCTGTGTGTGTGACATTTTATCTATTTGACACTGTAATTATTCTAATGAAGACTAATTAAATTCTTCTCTGCTTCCATTTCTTTGCCTCTCTGTCTCTTTTCCAGGAGGCAGTTTGTGCTTGTTATGGGGGTGACCGGAAGGAGAGAGTGACAGAGGAACAGTGATGCTACTGTTTACATAACGAGAGACTCACACACATACACATACAGACGCGCGCGCACACACACACACACACACACACACACACACACACACACACACACACACACACACACACACACACACACACACACACACACACACACACACACACACACTACATGTTGAAATCACCAGTCCAGGACATACATGCTTAAACACTTCCACACATACATACACACACAGACACGCATTCAAGGGACTCGCTGATTGAGTCACCATACACTCAGAGGCACAGAATTACTGACTCACACATAGGACCAAACACAGACACATACACAAAAAGAAAAAGGTTGTTTGCAAGAGTCAGGAGGGTGTGTTGTGTGTACTATAGCCAAGCTGAGCAGCAGCTGTGTGTGAGCATTGGATACCTCTGAAGGGTCAACACAGCTGTAATCCCCCATACCATCATGTCTGAGCCGAGGACCAGGAGAAGTCCCTCTGCCTTGTCTGCTCTCCCATCCTTCTTCTCCCCATTTCTATCCCTCCTCCTCTCCCTCTGCCTCTCCATTTCCCTCAATCCGGCCTCTTCATCGGCACAGCAGACTGTGCCTGTCATCTCCACGGCACAAGGCCGCATCCGTGGCATCATGACCCCGCTACCCTCCGACCTCCTTGGGCCAGTCATCCAGTACTTGGGAGTACCATATGCAAGGCCTCCAACAGCGGACCGGCGCTTCCAGCCGCCTGAGCCTCCTTTGCCCTGGCCAGGAATACGAAATGTGACGCAGTTTGCGCCCGTGTGCCCGCAGTCGCTGGATGAGAGGAGCATGCTGGGAGATATGATGCCTTCCTGGCTCACAGCTAACCTGGATATAGCAGCGACGTACCTCACTCACCAGAGTGAGGATTGTCTCTACCTCAATATCTACGTGCCCACTGAGGAAGGTGAGTGAACCCAAAGGTGTGACTCTCACTGCCAAGCGTGAATAAATATGCATGCAGGATTATAATTAGGATGACATGTTTAAGTTTTTTCACATGTAAGACCAAAACAGAGTGGTAACAAAGTGGCACTAGCTAACTATATTACCATCATATGTCACAGCCAAAATCATCATGCAATCTTGGAGTGACTTCAAGGTGATTTTTTTGGGCATTTTAGCTGTGACATTAAGATAGATTTTAGACATTAACACTAGATTAAAACATGTAAGTGTCAGGGCACAGACATACCCTTGTTAAATATATATCTAAAGTTGTTTTTTTTAAGTGGGCCACACTCCCCTCCACTTGTGCATGCCTCTGGTTGAACCAACACTTAATATGCAGACACCTGCGTCTGTAGCCAAGGGGTTTACGCCTTTACTTGTGGAGGAAAGTGGGAAAGGACACAGACTCACTCATGCATACATATTGGTTCATACACATGCATGTGCCCCTGCACGCATGCACACATGCATGTACATATGCACGCACGCATGCACGCACGCACGCACACACACACACACACACACACACACACACACACACACACACACACACTTCCAAAACCTTTCAATTTATTTCTACCTGCTGAGAAATGAAAGTAGGGAGATATAAAGCATAGTGAAGCAAGGAAGCCACCGCCTGTTCCTGCTTTTGTAGGTATAAACCCACCGAGTGATTAAAGGCTGAGATACATACAGATGGTGGACAGTGGTCAGACACACGCACGCACGCACGCACGCACGCACGCACGCACGCACGCACGCACGCACGCACGCACGCACGCACACACAGTTGATATGGACATTTATTCAAACAATGGACAGAATGGAGACAGAAGGATAGTGGGTGGATCTATCTATCTATCTATCTATCTATCTATCTATCTATCTATCTATCTATCTATCTATCTATCTATCTATCTATCTATCTATCTATCTATCTATCTATCTATCTATCTATCTATCTATCTATCTATCTATCTTTGTGTTTCCCAGACATCCATGAGGAGGGGGGTCAGCGACCGGTGATGGTCTACGTCCACGGGGGCTCGTACACAGAAGGCACCGGCAACATGATGGATGGCAGCGTGCTGGCAAGCTACGGCAATGTCATTGTCATAACCCTCAACTATCGCCTAGGAGTACTGGGTAAAATTATATATCTTCTAATATAAATTTGCTGAACTATGGTAATATGACTGTTAGTATTAGTGTACCTGCATTTCAAAATAAATCCCTGTGTCCCCAGCTTGTTAGCATTACTAATTAATTTTCATCCTGTTGAGTTATTCAGCAATAGAGATATCTTGACAACCACTGCATATACTGATATTACTGGGTATACTGATAATATCACTGCACCTACTGTATAGTAATTTACTTTACACATTGGGGACTAGGCTGAAGGTCTGAATGGATAATAATTGAAAATGCAATTAACACATCTCTATTGCATTTATGTAAGTTTGGGATTTAGCATTTAGATCCACTGTGAAGAAACTAAGAGGAGGTTGTGTGGGATAAAGAGAAGTTTAGGTTCAAACTGTATTGATTAATGTTCACATATGAGTAAGTAATGTTTTCATATAAAACCACAGTCAATGTTTTTATTTTAATCCAGTTTTATTTTAATTGTGCAATGGGTTGTCAGGTTTTTACTGGGTGACATATTTATTAGTAAAGGGCTATAAATAATTAGAGTATTGATGCAATGTAAATGGCATTTCTTTTAAATAAGGATTAACAAACCATTGTTGCTCACTTTCTTTACATTTACATTGTATTTACCATCTGGATTATTTAATCCTTCAGTGAGCTATGGAATGTGAAAACCAAATGGTTGTGCCTTTTTTTGTGTGAAACATGTTCAGTAGGGGTGTCCCTAGTGGAAATATGCCCCCTGAAGCCAATTTCTTTCCACTACTTGCATTGACTCAGTTCTGATCCTTTTTACCTCCATGACTCTCTGACTCATTGCTCTCTGAAGAGGGCAAATCTGATTCCCTGTGGTTTTTCTAATTTAGACAGTTATGCAAAGCACGGCTGAATACATAGAATATCTTAGAATCCTGGCATTTAGTCTTTTTGCGCCTGTAATTAAAAAATTGCAAAGCCAGAGCAGGGCCACAGAAGGGTCAAAAAGACACTATGAAGACATCATTTACTGTATTACACTGAATATAGAGTAGTTTGTGTGAGCACAGTATGCCTTCATATTGATTAAGTCAGATGTGCAAGCTGCATATCATTATGGGTTAAATCATGCCCTCACTCTCATTAGGAGTTGCCCACAATTTACTGTACATATTCATATGAAGAGATTAATTAAAATGCACCAACAAGTTAATAAAATGTGTGCATATAGTATGTTTTAATTTAGCCTATTCAGCAATATTGAAAATGATTTACAGTAACCCAAATGCCATTATCTCTTTAATCTGCTTGATTCTGTGGATTTATGTTACAGAAAGTGACATGATAAAACATGTATTTGGATAAGGCCTCTGTTAAATTGTATATAGATGCATCATCAAAATGGACTTACTATAAGAGAAGAGTCGATTAATAATTATTATGCATTTGGCTGCTAATTCTCTTAATTATTGAGTGCACTTTTGAGTTTCCTACCTTTTTATGCAGTTTCAGCACATGTTATAGCTCACGTGTACACACAAAACATGTTAATATTGAATAACAGATATGAAGGCCGCTTCCCCACTAATTAGAGCAAGAAGGTTTTTGAAAATGGAGCAGAGTAGGGTTGAATACAGGAAAAACAATTTAATTATTAGACCCTGTCTTTTCTCTATTTTAGAATTTTAAGGCTTTGCTTAGATATGATTTTATGTGATGAGATAAATCTGTATCTGTGTTATGGATGAAACAGTAATTCTGACATTGGGGATAAAACTAGTCGCTACAGCTGTAATCACCATATTATGTTTTTTGTCTTTGTCATCTCCATCCTCTGTGTTTATACCACCTCCTCCTTCATCACCATCATCATCATCATGAGTAGCAGTGTCTTCTTCTTCTTCTTCTTCTTCTTGTTCTTCTTCTTCTTCTTGTTTTTCTTCTTTCCTCCTCATCATTGTCATCATAAGTTGGATACATGAGGTGAGCCTGTATATGCAAAGTAGTGTACAGTTATGCATGTGACTAGTTTTTGCTAATTCAATGTAATCTGATGGAATTTGTGCATTTATCTACATAAATGTAGGTAACATAATTAAATTTAAACATATGAAAGCACTTATAGTATATATGAAGGCATTCTAAAACTGTTGGTCATATTAATATGCTATTTATATAATGTCCATTTTGCATGAGAGCAATTTCTAACAAATTGCACCTACATGTAAGTGTTAAAATGTATTATTTTAACGGCGTCGCCTTTCTTGCTCATTATACTCTTACAGTATGTGTTCATGGCCAGCTTGAGGTTCAGAGAAATTAACTTCTGCAGTAATGAGATATAGTGTCGTGGAGTGGGTCATTAGGATCCTTTTGTTTACTTAACACCGTCAGCAGTAAAGGGAATAAGGGATAGCTGTGTTTGTAACTGCATGTGTGTAGCTTTATGTACGTGTAGGTTGATTTTCCACTACATGAATATGTATGCACCTTGTTGATTTAATCCAATTTCGAGGAATTGTAAGGGAGGCACCTTCATTTTTCAATCGTTTATTCTTTTTAAATGTATAATAAACAAGACTTATGCATAATTCATTTTAACAGTGGGGATGCCATGATGTGGGAATCACCTTCCTGTGTGCTTCTGTGTATTTGGACATTGTAAGATGACTTTCTAAAAGTCAGCAGGCAAAAACCTTTTTTGATCGATTCATTATTAATACATAGTTCACTTAAAGAGCATTTTTAGCTTTGATTTCATGTAAGTTTTTGAACTTAAGTACTATATGTTCTATATGTAATATATTCCTTCCTCTGTCTGCCTGTAGGATTTCTCAGTACAGGTGACCAGGCAGCAAAAGGGAACTACGGCTTGTTGGATCAGATCCAGGCTCTGCGCTGGGTGAAGGAGAACATTGCAGCATTTGGAGGAGACCCAAGCAGAGTTACTGTGTTTGGATCCGGGGCCGGGGCATCGTGCGTCAGCCTGCTCACCTTGTCTCACTACTCTGAGGGTAAGGAAGAATCATGGACAAAAACCCTGCTTTCTTTTTGTGCTTTATTAACGTATGCAGCAAAGCTGTGGAAAGGTTTATGCACTCTCAAATGCATAGAGAGCGTAGGCAGATAGACAGTTGGGCACCTATGATGGGTGTCAGGTAGGTGGAAAGGTGCTTTGAAAGCTATGACACTTATGGTGTGACATCTTTCATGGTCTCCAGTAGACCAATACAGCTTTCAGTTACTGGTATAAATGCCTGAATAAGCCTTCGGATTCTCTGAATTATACAGACAGCCTGTGACTCATACAGATTAGCTGAGAGCTGTATTATTTTGAACTGTTAACCCTTACCTACTTGAACCTAACGCTCTATCCATGGCCGGTCAACCTTTGGAATAATACATGTCTCTAAATTCAGTGTTTACTTGCTGTGGCAATGCTAGTTTTGCATCTGTTTATGCATGCACATATATTGTGTAACCCTCTTGTGTCCAATCATATGGATTCATTTATGCATGTGCATCCATACATGTAAACATGTGTGTACCTTAGCTTACATGCTTTCTACACCCATATTTGTATTTATGTGTGTTCATGTGTATCTCAGACCTGTTCCACAGAGCTATCATCCAGAGCGGCAGTGCTTTAGCCAGCTGGGCTGTCAACTACCAACCCAGCAAGTACGCCCGTCAGCTTGGTGAGAGGGTGGGCTGCGGCATCGACGACAGCACACAACTGGTTGCCTGCCTTCAGGGCCGGAGTTACCGTGAACTTGTGGAGCAGAGCATAACGCCGGCAAAATATCACACAGCTTTTGCCCCGGTGATTGATGGTGATGTTATACCTGATGACCCCCAGATTCTGATGGAGCAAGGAGAGTTTCTGAACTACGACGTGATGCTGGGGGTTAATCAGGGCGAGGGCGTGAAGTTTGTAGAGGGCATTGTGGACTCAGAAGACGGTGTCACAGCTGAAGACTTTGACTTTGCAGTGTCAGACTTTGTGGATAGTTTGTATGGATACCCAGAAGGCCGAGATACATTGAGAGAGAGCATAAGGTGAGTAAGTCTGTAAATGTCATTTTGGGAAATATGTGTGTTTGTTTGGCCAGAGTTAGATGAGAACATTGATTCCACTCTAATGTTTGTTTGTACATATGAAGCAACAGTCAGGAGATGGTTATCTTAGTGTAACATAAAGACTGGAAACAGCTACCCTAGCTTTGTCCAAGGGTGACAGAATCTACCTACCAGCAGCTCTTAAGCTCACTAAATAACATGCTATATCTCATTACTTTAATTGGTACAAAAACAAAGTGTGAAATTGACAATCTTTGGTTTTGGGAGGGGTTATATGACAGACTATTTCCTGTCTGGGAGTAGGAACATCCTTAAATCTTGTCGCCACTGCGACTTTTCCAGGCAACCAGCAGATACCAAGAATGCACATTACTTCCAATGTGCATTACTTAATCATACCAAATCTTGCTAATTATAATAATTTAAACTTTAGACAGAGCCACGCTAGTTTCCCCCTGTTTCCTGTGTCTATGCTAAGATAAACTAACCCTCTGCTGGTTGTAGTTATGTATTTAGTGAATGGACATGAGAGTGGTATTTATCTTCATCCATCTGTTGGCAAGAGAGCAATTAAGTATATTTCCCCAAATGTCAAACTATTCCTTAAAATGGATGTTTGAATATGCACATGCACACTTTTGACTATCAGGTGTTTTCGTAAATTTGCATGCACAGTGTAAAGTGTAATATACTTATTAACAATAAAAGAGTTTTTAATAGATTGGTTGACAGCTAATTGTAAATGTATACACTAAAGGTTCATGTACACGGACTGGGCGGACCGGGACAATGCAGAAACTCGGCGGAAGACTCTGGTAGCTCTATTCACAGACCACCAATGGGTGGCGCCAGCAATCGCCACAGCTGACCTCCACGCTCAGTATGGATCCCCCACATACTTCTACTCCTTTTACCACCACTGCCAGAGTGATGCCACACCACCTTGGGCTGACTCTGCTCATGGTGACGAGGTAAGCTGATGTCACAGTGTTGTTTTGCTTTACCAAGATAACATTAGTAACAGTTTTAGTAGTAGTAGTTTGTAAGTGGTGGCACAAAACATGATATCAGATATAAAGAAAAGGAGTAAAGATAAGACATTTTGGTTTGGGTACTTCAGGCAGAGGCAAAAATGAAGGTGACTAATGTCTCAAAGATTTTGCAATAAATCAAGAGCTCTTGGTTTAGATTACCTGTGAAGTACTGCCTTTATTTGTTCAAAATGCTTAATACGTGGAATCAAGAAATCTTCTATCGCCTAAAATATTTAAAATGTTCAAGGGATTTATTTTCCTGTAGGTCTAATTTCAAAGCTGCTGTAGCTATACCACTGTGATGGTTGTATTTTTATTCACTATTCATTTTATATAGTTGTGGTTGCTGTCAAGAGAATGAATGTAATCGGTTGGCTCCTACAGTATCTTAAAATGTGTGTGTGTGTGTGTGTGTGTGTGTGTGTGTGTGTGTGTGTGTGTGCGTGTGTGTGTGTGTAGGTGCCCTATGTGTTCGGTGTGCCCATGGTGGGACCTACTGATTTGTTCAACTGTAACTTCTCCAAGAACGACGTGATGCTGAGCGCTGTTGTAATGACTTACTGGACCAACTTTGCCAAGACTGGGTGAGCTATTAAAATGTACACTGATGTGAGACGTTGATTTCAGTTGGAAGATCTCTTTTTGGACTATATAAAGAAGATCAAGACAAAACAATCCCAGCTTCAGCATGATTCAGCTCTTTATTTCTAATTTATCAATATTTAATCCTCACCCACATGTAGAAACAAATGAAAGCCAGCCCACATAATCACATTTTTTAAAACGTGAACGAAAATACACATATGTCAGTAAGAGATCAACTTTTTATCTTCAGCCGAGACAAAGTTCTGGCAACACAGAGTGTTGTTGCTGTAATTTTGGACAGCTCACTCTCAATTTTACAGGAACAAATCACCTCCAAGCTCGAAGTAAGACAGCCACGACTCAAGCCTATGGTGTCATCAAGACAAAATGCAAATTTGTTGGACTGATTGATAGTTAACATGAACATGGGCAGGGGCGTTTCTAGGACTTGAATAGATTCGGGGCTTAGCTCGGACCCATTTAAATTGACTGAATGCAATGCAACAGCTTGCCCAGCTTGTTAATAACAATTGTGTGTTCATTTAAGCTGCCCAGTTTGTAGCTGTTATTTAGATGGCACCACTATTCTGTAGATTGGAAAGTTCACGCCACGGAAACTTCAAACTATATCATTAGTATTGCCATCCTAAACTTTGTGTTGATGGCATCACTGTATTAGATTTGGCTTTAATTTCTCCAAAAATTACACCTTTCACAGTTTTCCTCACTTAAAGACGATTGCTAGGTGATAGCAACAAATACGGCATGATGCACATAGCTGCCCGTTCTATTCGCTTGGGAAAAATAAACTGGAAAGTTACAGTTTTATCATGAGTTCTAGCACAATGAAATAAGGCAACTTATGATTTCTGGGGTTTACATAGGCTATTGTCCGGTTTCATATTTGTCAGTCAATTTTCAAAATACATTTGGTACTGCACTCAAAAAATTCGGGGCTGAAGCCCTGGCCAAATCAGCTGACACTTCCTCTGAACATGGGCAGGGAGTGTAGTTATCTGACAGGGTTCACAAAGAAACAGGACAATTAAAGACAAGGAACAAAAAAATAAGGTTTTGCTTAGCAAATGTATTTCCTACAAATGATGTTCATATTACATGGGAAAATGCCTTGGTGCCAATTTTTAGGATTTGTGAGCAGTAGACAGATTAGCCTAAAGCCATTTCTCTGTCAAGATAAGTAACATTTTAATAGCATGGAAGAAGAAAATGATTTTTTAGAAATATAAGTTTTGGAATGGAAGTTTAAACTGAGAAAACATTTAGTGATGCATTAGAGGAGAACACCAGAGTTTTAGTTCAACAAAAATAACAAGCTCACAGTCAAAGGATATGTTATTATTAAGGATATGTCTTTTCCTTCAAAAAGTCTTTGACGTATGACAAAAAGACAGTACTTTAGATACAATTATGAAATGTCATGTCAAACCCTAACTCTTGACAAGTCTTCTCTTCTCTTCTCTTCTCTTCTCTTCTCTTCTCTTCTCTTCTCTTCTCTTCTCTTCTCTTCTCTTCTCTTCTCTTCTCTTCTCTTCTCTTCTCTTCTCTTCTCTTCTCTCTTTCTGCACCCACATTCAT
Organism: Percina caprodes; assembly: GCA_013375575.1. Classification (NCBI taxonomy): domain Eukaryota; kingdom Metazoa; phylum Chordata; class Actinopteri; order Perciformes; family Percidae; genus Percina; species Percina caprodes. The sequence goes on along the minus strand of JABXJD010000519.1, from coordinate 207,065 downwards.
CCATTAATGGTCAAAACCGATGAGACAGAGAGCTTATTCAATATGTTAAATCAAAATTAGGATTATCTGCCAGTGGCTAAAAGAGCTTCTAGAGATCCTATTTATAAAATTGAAAGTGAAATGATCTGCCAGTACCAACAACAGTCCACACTGATAAGACTACTTTTTATCTCTCCACTCTGACATGATATACAAGATAAAAGTAATTGTTGAGGATGGACACTCTTTCTGCAGTGCTGAAAGTGAGTAATTACCGGTAATTAATCCAATCGAGGCTCACTCCACTGAGACCTCTTCAGATTTACAGAGACATCTGCAGTCTAGACCTTGATCAAAATCACCATAGAGCCTCGCACATACATAATTAGGACAGTGTTCTTACTTGTTTGTCTTTAATGCGGGTGCATTAAGGCAATCAAATTGTATCAAGTTGTTGTTACCACCACAGCAAGCTGCAAGCTACAGAGCAAAATCACCAAGAAGGGTTGTCAAGATTTCAGTGTGCACTTCAATTATCAATGGGGAACTTTCTCTGAAGTAAGATTTCAACCAGTTGAGAGTGCCTCAAATGACTCACTTAACAGGGAGGACATGATGCTCCCTGATGTATATTTTGTAAGCCTCTGTGTGGGCATATAAATCATCAGCCTGTGTGTTTCTGTGCCGGTAGGTCTTTACACTAGCTGCCTGTTTGTGCTGTTCATAAGGTGTTGATTGACAAGTGAGCGCATTGCGTGTAACTGGCAAGACTGTGAAGATGTGCTACTCTTTCATTTACGCCATTTTTGCTGCTGACACAAACAAGTCGGTAAATTGTCAAATAAGTGCCTGTCTGTATGTGTCAGAGAGGTGATTTTTCAGTATCTCTTCACTATATAACGCACACATCTTTAATAAAGATATCTGTCTGTTTATAGAGTGGCAAATATCCACATATAGTTCCAACTACAGGAGATTGAACTGTGCATTATGGTAAATATTTCATAAAGAAATATATAGTAAAGTGGACAAGAATTAATGATCTGCAACTGAATACCCTTTGAGCTATGCTCACAGAAAAATAAAACTTGTATTGCTTTGTGCAAATATTTTTTGCCACTGGTTTATCTTATGTTACTTTGATATTGATTTAGAAAGATGTAAGCCAGCGCTGGTGACACTATTGGATAGCATGAGAGCTCCAGAGGAAGGGAGCCAGCTGAGAAAAAGTCTTTAGCAGCTCTGTTTGGAGTCTCTGACATTTGAACAACTGAAAAGCATAAAATATTGGCATTTCTGATAGAACATTGAATCATTGCACTAAAATTCAAATTTTAAAATATGACCATTAAATATAATTACGTGGGTGGAAACTTTGTATTCTCTGTTGCATTTAATTGTGGTTTTTAATCCTATGCCAATCATAAAGTGGTCTAGCTGTTAGGTTGAACTATTATTTTGGTGATTTGATTAAGATTTTTACATGGTGTTACATAATCTGATATGTTTCTGATAATTTTAATATTGCTGAGTTATGTGATTGTTTTTTGTTTTGTTTTGTTTGTTCTTTTTCCGTATGATTACAGCTATTTGTAGAACAACAGGTTCAGAGGGGACACAAGCAATGTCTTGCTTAACACAAATGATAAATTATTTCTTTTACCAATAAATTATGAAAACATAAAAACAAAAAAAGCTTACTTAACCACCAACCCATCGGGATGTAATTAAATGACTCATTGTGTTTCATACTTTCCAGTGACCCAAACCAGCCGGTTCCACAAGATACCAAGTTCATCCATACTAAACCTAACCGTTTTGAAGAAGTGGCCTGGTCTAAGTACACCCCTAAAGAGCAACTGTATCTCCACATTGGCCTGAAGCCGCGTGTCAGAGACCACTACCGTGCCACCAAAATCTCCTTCTGGCTCCAGCTGGTCCCTCACTTGCATCATGTCAATGAGCTCCTCCAATCTGTGTCCTCCTTCACCCATAGTCCTTCTCCACAGGATGACACTCCTTATTCTTACACCAAGCGTCTAGCCAAAGGTTGGCCACCTAGTAGTACACGTCACCCAGGTTCACAAGCAGGTACTCCACAGCCACCAGAATCTGCTTTAGGCCAAGGTGGAGGGGACGACGGGGTCCGTGTCCCTAATGAGGACTACTCAACTGAACTCTCAGTGACGATTGCGGTGGGAGCGTCACTGTTATTTCTTAACATCCTTGCGTTTGCGGCTTTGCTGTACAAGAAAGACAAGAGGCGTCTGGAGCATCGCCGGCCACGTCCACTGCCTCCCCCGAGACGAGACATCACGCCTGCAGATGTTGCGGCCCACCTGCAGGGTGAGGGACTGATGTCTTTACAGGTAAGTCATGTGTTTCTTTTATATTCACTGTGTGTGCCTCAACTGAGGCCAATGTGTGGAGTGTATGTTTGCTTCTTTAGTCACATCATTTAAAAGTGATATTAAAATGAATAACGCTTACTGTTGATAATCACTCGTATTATTATAAGTTTAAGAAATATCAAACCAGTTGAGGTTGGGTGCATGTTACTATTAACTCCTTTCTTCGCAGTGAAGAAGCTGCCAGTTGAGCACTTGCACACTGCAAAACACAGCCTGTCATCAGCCGACATTATCAGTTTGAGATGTGTGTGTTTGTGTGTGTATCTGTAAGTATGTTTTGATGCGTGTGCATGTGTGTGCTAGGTCCAATTGCCTGAATTGCTTTTAATTTCCTCCAATTCATCCACCGACTATTTTGGCTTCTTTCAAGCTCAGTGGCTCTGAAATCTCACACAGTCAGTGCTAAATGTCAAATCTCTTATGAAGCTGACAAATACTGTTAATTGGAAAATCAGCTACAGTAATGTAGCTTAACATTGTTGCTGCTTTTGTCATGGTGTTTTATTATTTGAAATATTGTGTGGTTATTTTAGCTTTTTGGGCACCACCAGTAGACCTGACGTGACAAGGAAAAATGAAGTCTTTTTGTATTAGCATTGGTATTGGTATGCACTGTATGCTTGTGTTAAACATTATTCTTCTGACTAGGAAAAACATGCTGGCCTTGCAGAGGCTAGACATCACCTAGAAATTATTCAAAATGAGTCAGGAATGGTTTAGATGATGATGACAAAGAGCAGTGATACAGTTTGATTTGTTTGACTGCCAGATGCTTGATCTGAAACAAATCTAACTGGAGTAACCCTCAACTTACTATGAGAATTTAGACTCTTAATAGATCATTTTACAAATGTTAATGAGTCACGATAGTAATTTGTGAGAAATTAAGGTTTACAGAGAGTTAATGTTTGGGAATGCATGCATCTGCTTGATTGACAGATGTCTAAGCTAATGACACTTACACGGATAGTCGTTGCCAGTTTTTACCCTTTATAGTTTTACATACATTTTCAGACAACCCAAATTAATTAATAATTCTATGTTACATGGATATGCACTGTAGGGCTTAAGTATTACAAACATGATTTTTTTGGTGCATTACATATTGTGAATATATGATCATTACACATTATTTTAAGTAAATGGTATACAAAATGAGTAGTTGTTTTACACGTAAAGTGTTTTGACTGATGAAATGCGTAACAGTTTTCATTGAACCTCACTATTTTTCTATAGGCACACATGATAATGTATACATTTGCCATATTATGATATATAGTGACATTAAAAATGTCAATAACATATTGATATTGATTCTGACAATATAGCCAAGCCAAAATAACATGGGATTAAATTAAAGATGAACTAATTAGTTTATTTATTGAAAATGAGTCAGCAACTATTTTGATTGTTTAAGTCATTTGAAGTAATTTTTATGGTTCCAGCTTCTGTGAGAATTTGCTTCTTTTTGTTTTGTTTTATATCACTGTAAATTTAACATCTTTGGGGTTTGGACTGTTGGTTGGACATTAGGAATTTCTAATGGGCATTTTTCACTATTTTTTGACATTGTATGTGTTATAGAAAATATAAAATAATTAAACAAACTATTTTGTAGCTTAATCCATAATAAAAATATTAATATTATCAATGACATCCATAGACTTGATTATTTTAGTTTCTTTCCCTTTATGTCTTTGCTTTAACTCCTTATCTGACTAATTACTTATCCACCATCTGACCTTTTAGGTGAAACAACTAGAGTGTGATGCAGCGTCAGCAGACGAGAGGAACAACACTCACCACCATCACACTCTGGATACGCTAGACGCCCTGGACGGCATGGACACCCAGGACATCTACAGCACACTGGACACTGTGCGCCTCACCTGCCCGCCTGACTACACCCTCACCCTGCGCCGCTCGCCTGACGACGTACCCCTCATGACCTCTCTGACCCCAGGATCACTGCCTGTGACTCCTGGATCACATCCTGTTACCCCGGCAACGCCGATGACCCCCATGACGCCTGGATCAGTGGTGGGGATGAGGATGGGGCATCCGCACCAGGGATACACACACCATAGCCCATATAGTAATACACACTTGCCACACACACACATCTCCACGCACACACACTCCACCACGCGTGTATAACCGCAGCAAGATACTTGCACACCCAGGGACATAATTACAACACAAACACACTAACTAACACACACCCACCCACACACCCCCACACACACACACACACACACACACACACACACACACACACACACACACACACACACACACACACACACATACAACAAAGGACTTAATACCTCTACTAATTACCCTGCAGGATTGTTACAGATGGAGTGACAGAAAGACATTTTCAGTAACGGGATGAAAAGACAGACAGCTGTGTGTTGCACGTCGGGGAATTGAAGACAAACTGGATCCCGGGAGATGCAGTTCTATGCATCATTCGCTCATAACCTTGAACAAGACGAACCAAGACATCCAACAAATGTCTCAAACCCTGCTTTGGATATTAAAATGTCTGCTTTTTCTACACCTGCGGAGGAAGAGGAGGACCGCTGTGGAAAAAGGGTCAGTTATGGATCAGTTTACATCTCCTACTGTACCTGTGCTGCACGGCAAGGCAGTGCTGAGGCTGAGCAGATGCAGAACTGAGCTAAGAAGTTCTACACACACACACACAGACTGCTGGTGTCAACTTGAACAACCTGTGAAATGTGAATGTAGCATTTTTTTTCATTAAAAGATCAAGGGTCCTATCTGCCAAGGATCAAACTAAGCTGAGGAGAATATAACAACATTTCAGCAAGAGATGGATGTAAAGACAGGCAGAGAAGAAGAGGGAATTAAAAAACAACATTAGCTGAAGGAAAAGATAGTCAGATGGTGTGAAAGAGATTGAGATTTTATTGCAAGGGATTTAACAGTTGTGAGAGCGATAAAGACAAAGTGAGATAGAGTGATATGGAAAACACAGGAAAGTGTGCCAAGAGAAAGAAATTAGCTTCAGAAGATGGAAGGGCCTCTGAAGTGTTGTCAGACTTACTGAAGAATCACTTTAACCAGCTATGTGTTACTCTTGTAAATAGACTGGAAAGATACAGATGATATATTATGATTTATAGCATTTACATGCTCTTGCATTCAAACATGACTTATTTAACCACATTATTGCTTTCATTTCAGATATTACTATATTATTGTATAGGTGTCCTGAAGCAAGGCTGGTTGTCTTTCTATCTCACCCACTGTAGTATGTACACAGTACCTTTATGTAAAGGATATATCTGCTATGCACAGTCATTTCAATAATTCTTAGCTGTGTAAACATCTTGATACCTGAATAGTAGTTGTTTGACAATTGATGATAAGCTAGTACTGTGTAAATAATGCAAAATTGGTTTGATGATTGAGTACCAGCCAAAAACCATGACCCTTAACCCTAATCCTAATCCTTTCCCGTTCTCCTTTACCCCCTTGTTCCTTACATTTCTCTTAAAGGTCTAATAAACCCAACCTTAATTAATGTGTTTGCAGACAGACAGGTGGTGATGATTCAGGGGGTCCCACGACAGAGCGTGTCCCAAAAATACCAAGAATGCTTTCTCGTATTTGTCTGTACATTTCACACCTTACCAGGGGCCCCAGTATTTCTTGAGCCCCTTGAGCCCCCCTGCTTGAACTACCTAATGCTGACTGAGACCTTATTTAACTAATAATTGTTGATGCTTCAAATCTCAGTGTCACCCATAGTCTGTAGAAAAATGTGGATCTGTCAACCTTATTTTAATTAAAGCATGGAGTTCTGTTTACTACCTGACACCATGTTGTCAATTGTTCAGAGCCAAATTTGATTAATTAGGTGGAGATGAGGAGGGATGATCAGCGGCTTAATGTGATAGTTCACATTGATGGCAAACGCACCTCCAAACAATGCTTTTTAAGCCCTAATATCCTCTTAATGCAGTCATATTTTTTTCAAATGGCCACCAAGACATTAATTATTAATAAACCCACCAACATCTTGTGGCAATAATGATTAATTTTTATTGGAGAGTTAGCGCTTGAGGACAGTGGTGGTTACTGCTATCACAACGCGATTGGCAGCTTTCATGAAATCAGTTTTAACCAATTCATATTGACAAATTATGTGGCAGAGATAGCTGTTATTAAAGAAATTAAAAATGGTCAAACCTCATACTCCCAACCCTTGATCCTAACAAGTAACTTAACGAAAGGCCCTAAACCTGATATTGTAACCTTTCTGTTTTATCCTCTTTCCATTCTCCTCCTTTTCTCCGTACCCTAAACTGTCCCATTACCCCAGTACCCCAGTCCTGCCCCCCCTCCCAGCCTCATCTGTGTGACTACATGCAGCTTTCTCACAATGAGGCCTATTTAACCTCCTCTCATCCTAAGTAACTTCTTCATGAAAGATTTTAGTTAATTGTCAACAGAATACATGAAAAATGAAAGCTGAACAATTTGTGGATGACAAGCAAAGAACTTTTACAAAACGATATAAAATAACATTTAATGGATGTTTGATTGACTGAATATTTTTTTCATATGGGTTTATTGACTCAGCGGATGCCTGGATTGTGTCAAGCATAAAACATTTCTGCTGCATTTTTGAAAAATAAAAATACCAGTATTTTACAATTTATGAGCATGTTAAATGTCTTGTATGTTTTAATTCAGAATATTATGGAGTTGTTCATAGAAATGTAGAAGGGATGTAGGGATTTTCTAATTGTATCCTCTGTTTTCAGAATATAAAGTGATTCCTTACCACATAATTTGCCAATTGATGCACAGTACACATGAAATTAACAGTGATATTGTTACAGACAATATACATTGTTCTTTCATTTGTTTTAAATTGATAATTGGGTTTTGGCTATTGAAAAGTTACATTTCCAACCAAGTGGTCTACTTTATACTGATCCTCAAAGAAATAGTTTGACATTTTTGGAGATACATTTATTTGCTTTCTTGCTTTGCCAGTGTCTGTAAACTACACTGCATATTACACTGCCCTGCATATTTAATATAGAGTCATGTGTTTTATCAATCTTTTCATCTAACTCTCAGCAAGAAAGTAAATGAGCTTATTACTCAAAATGTCAAAATAATCCTTAAAATTTAAAGTAAAAATAATATATAGGTATTATATTTAGCTTTGGTCTATGGTGCATATGTTGGACAATCACTGAATCCTTACTGCAGCAAAATAAGGAGATATTAGTGTAAATCATTGCAGACCAGCAGCCCCTGCCAGTTGGCCAAGGAGACCCTGTGAGTTGTGAAATAACCAAATTCATGGCTGACTTCCAGACCAGATTGATGTCTCCTACAGTGTCCCCCCGCTCTAATCCCATTAACTAGATATAACGGCAGTTAATTTGATTTATGGCTGGCAACACAAAAAGCATGAGTTCAAGTCACGACTACGTGTTTTTTTGTTTGATGTCAACGTGTGCAGAAAGGGACCTGAGAAGCCAGGTTTAAGTTGCTCAGAACTGAAAAATTACTCAGTAACATTGTCTTCAATTTGACATTTACAGAACCATTACTTAAACAGTAGACTACATTTTACTGAATCAAAAGTCACTCGGACATAGAAACACATTGTCCCATAGTTTAATTGAACATCTTATGTTTTCTTGAATGGTGTCAACTTCATTGAGGTTATTTCAGCAGAATATGTTTAACTTTTTACACAATAGATGTGTATCTTGTGTATGCATTTAGAGGTGTATGCATTTAGTGTGTATCTAAATGCAACACAGAAATGATGTGTGTATTACAATATGTCCAGATGGTTGGGATTGAAACATGTTTGAAGAGACCTGACTAATATTTTAAATTTAAAATTTAAATTGAATATAAAGCATCTGGAGATTATTTCAAGGTAAAAATTTGGCAGTGTTCGATAACTGCTAAATATTAAGCATTTATTGTTTAAGTGTGCTAATGCAATACCTGTCAGATATATAAATTCCTCACAGAAGTGTACTCATGCAGTTCTTTATTTTAATCCAAATGCTAATCTTCAATTGAAAATTCACTGTCCTTTATGTGATATACTGTAAACAAGGTCTGTGAGTCCATGCAAATTTTTTTCAATGACCATTGTGACAACTTGACTTTCTCATACTATAGCCCATATGTCATTTAGTGGAGGTGAAATTAGCCACTTTCTGAATGGGATGTTTACCCACTTGACAAAGACTGAACATAGGCATTGTTTAAACAAGATTAAGCCCCTAGAGCCATGTTTGTGGCTCTGTAAGGCTGCATTTAGACACAGTGGTGTGTTGAGTTTGGTTAAATTCCAAGCATGCTAACATGCTTACAATGACAATGCTAAAATGCATATTCTTTTTATAAGGGAGCGTATCCATGCTCACAGGCGTTCCCAAGCTCAATATCCTCTTAATATGACACATTAAGGAAACCTACCAAATGGTTTAATGTTCTTAGCAATGTTTTTCCCTAGGGTCAATGTGTAGAAATCACCCACCTACAGCTTATAGCCTACTGATGTTAAACTCATCAAGACGTTTTCAAAGACAATTTTCTTGGCTTTTGACATTTATATTTCCACAGTGGCTGAGCATATTTTTATCATTCAAGCTGCATATGAAAGGTCCATCTCCCTTCATTCTTTTGTAATTTGAACTGCCAGGGTAGCTCTTACCACTCAGACCCACATGTCCTGGAAACATAGGGATGACCTGGTATAGTGGCGCCAGAAAAGAGGTCACCATTACCTTTCATCTGTAGGGACCATGAAAAAAATGTCCATTTCTAGTGCCACGCTGCTAGTGTTGCTTAAAACCAAATGATTATACATACAGTGGTATATTTCCAGTACAGAATATGATCAAATACTGTCTGACTTTAGTCACACATACAATATATTTCTGCTTCTGATTTGAGCAAATTATCCCTGCTTGTGTTGCACCCCATGGTCTAAAAGGCTGTGACAATGTCAATTCCTCCTTTTTCTTTCTTCAAAAAAATATTGAAGGAGGAGTACAAGTAGAGGATGCCTATGACTGAAATTAGGACAAGGAGAGGGAAAGTGTGAATGAGATAATGTAAAGGAGAGTAAATAAAAAGACTGCATGGAAGGAGGAGAAGAGAGGAGCGAAACAGATAAGGGGAACTCATTAAGGAATGGAACACAGCCTGTCTGGTTGTTTACTGGCTGGCAGGCTCCTTGTATTTAATCATTCCTGCCAAGATGCGCGCACACACACACACACACACACACACACACACACACACACACACACACACACACACGCACACATGCACGCACACGCATGCACACGCACATATGCACGCACACGCATGCACACGCACACATGAACATGCAAATGCACGCTTCCTCACATTTTTGCATGTCTGCCCATACTGACACTCTGTGCACATGCATGCCTGACTCACAAAATATGCATCTACACACACACACACACACACACACACACACACACACACACACACACACACACACACACACACACACACACACACACACACACACACACACACACACACACACACACACACACACACACACACACACACACACACACACACACACTACTGCATGCCTCATTGCAAGTGGAGTGTCACTGAATCATTTTCTCTGTAGCCTTCATCACTCTTACTATTACACTATCCTCCTCTTATCTCTTCACGGTTCCTTTCGTCTCCCTCACAGCCTCCTCTTCTCAGTTTTTTGCTGTATATATCTTTCCTCCTCTTACTCCCTACTCCTCTCCTGTTGGTCTTCTCACTATCACAATCTTTCACCCCATTCCCTCCCCTCCCTTCGTCTCCTCTGTCTGGTGGGTTCCTCTTATCTAACAACCTTGAGATGATCTTCAAAGTGTTATTGCAGCCGAGCATGTGAGGTCACACCGTCTCCAGTCTCTCTTCTCCTCTTTTCTCATTCCTCTTGTACCACTCCTCTTGTCCGCACTTCACTTCTTTTATTTCTTTGCTCTTATTCTATCTACTCTGTCCTCCTCCACACTTTCTCTCTCTCTCTCTGCATCCTTTCCCTTTGTTTCAGCTCACACTCCATTTATCTCCTTTTCTCTTAACATCTATACCTCATGTGGTGTCTCCTCTCCTCTCCTCTCCTCTCCTCTCCTCTCCTCTCCTCTCCTCTCCTCTCCTCTCCTCTCCTCTCCTCTCCTCTCCTCTCCTCTCCTCTCCTCTCCTCTCCTCTCCTCTCCTCTCCTCTCCTCTCCTCTCAATTTTCCTCAAGCCTATTTCTCTCTTTCCCATCCCCCTCATCCTCCCACTGCTGACTCCCCCAGCTGATTTTCTTCTCTCTTTGCTCTTTTCATCCCCATTTTCTTCACCCACTCCTGATCTAAAAAGCTGTGAAAAGAGTTTAAACAAGGTTCCTTTATCGTGTGTGTGTACATGCGTGTTTTTGCAAGTGTCTGGATTTTCGAGTGTGGGTGTGTTGTTGTGGGGGTGTTACACGCCTAACTGTCTTCCAAGCAGCCAAGAGCCCCGCAGTGTTTTTGCTCTCTAATTAATTAAGCGTGGGATGCTTTAGTCAGTTTATTGCTTGTCTGTCTGGCTTGCATTATGTCTGTTGACCATCTCTCACCTCTTCATTGATGTTTATACATCTGCTACATCTATCCCCTGTCTATCTCCCCTTTTATCTTTCTCGCAGTTTCTGTTTGTATGCTCTGTCAGACATTTCTCTGTTGGAAAATTCCTACATAATTCAGTCTGCTCCGATACCCACTGCTTTTCATAAAGGAGCATAAACAACAGCAGTAACACACTTGGTCCAGCTGAGGTCAGCACTGTTCCTGATAAATTAACTGCAGGAAAGGATGCCTTATTGACAAAAGCTAGGGCAAACTTTCACCCTAATGTGCTGTTCTTTTCCCAGGGTGAAAAAAAATATTTGTATGTGAACTGCTTCATTACAGCTTGCTTACTCTTACAGGAGAATCATACCACATATATTGGGCCAGCTGTGCATTTGAGTGAGCCATGACTTCCTCTGCTTTGTTTCATTTTTACAGAATAGCACAACGTGTCACATGTTTCGTGGAGCAGTCTCATCTGCTGGTAAAACTAGTGAGATAGAATACTGTGATAGGAATACTACTAAAAACATAATCAACGTTAAAACATACAATTATAGGAGACAGGAGAATCAAACACATTATCATTTTTAGCATATACTGTTCTGCACAGAAGGTTAATGGTTAAAGAATATTGTCCATGTTTCATGTTTACCTACTCTGCTGAGATACAAAATATTTCTACTGTCATTTGCTATTCTTTTTTTTCTTAAGGAGGGATAGAGGAGAGTGTGTGTACCATTCCCAGGCTGCCCAGCTGATAGACAGGATTGTTTGACTGTACGTGTGTGTGTGTGTGTGTGTGTGTGTGTGTGTGTGTGTGTGTGTGTGTGTGTGTGTTTTGTTGTTGGCCTGTGATATCGCTCAGACAGGAAGGAAGTTTGGCTTTCAGCATTGACTTTGCTCACTGCAAAAACGTACTCAACACACACACTTGCACTTGCACACACACACACACACACACACACACACACACACACACACACACACACACACACACACACACACACACACACACACACACACACACACACACACACACACACACACACACACACACACACACACACACACAAACACACACACATACATGCTGTAAACTGTGACTCTATGAAGATAGAATCCGATCATCTCACATCCTACAGTCTACAACCTACAGTTTTTTCCTTTGCATGCAGAAAATAACCAGTTATTTAATTTGAGTTAATTTGATTAATTTCTGCTAGTTAAATTCCTCAAATTCTCATGCTGCTGCTTTAAGCCATGATGTCACCCCAAAATAGCTTAGAAAGCAACCTAATTGGTTTTGCAATGTGACCTCCTGTGTCACACTGAACCCCACTATGCTCTAAGTTTGGCTGCTTGTGTTTGTTTAAGAATGCACCGCTCTCTATATTCCCACTGGGTCTCATTTATTAATTTTTCAGTGTGTTTGCTATATTAAAATGAGCAGAATTACCGGGTGTAGAAAATTAATGCAGAGAACACCTCATTGTTTTTGCTCATTGCCACGTTTTGCTGCCTCAGCCATGGGATGTGTGACTACCTCTGTTCAAGGTTCCTGCATTTTTTATCTGCTGTGTTCTTTCTTGTCATCTCAGCTACACTGGTGGTGTTTGGGATATGCTTAGTTGGTGTGTTATGTCTTGTTTGCTTTGATTAAAAAAAAAATCAGTTAATAGCTTTTCTGATTTAGGGATAAATTAGCTTTCCTTGACTTTACTGAACACAATGCTGCCTGAATATATGTTTTTTACAGACTACAGTGCAGTATTATACCTCACCTTGGTACTTATTTGTTCCTCCATAGCACAGTAACACACTTAACTGAGGTGTCATGAAACACATTCACAGCACACAGTAAAATGTTTAGGTTGTTATATTGACTTAACAGCCTGTTGTTGTCTAGGTAGCTAATACCAGCATTTTCTATGTGATTGTTTACTAAATTAAAGCTAAAACCCTCAAATCAACGTCTGTAGGCTTAGTATCATTGCATTTCTGTTCCTTTCTTCCACAATTAGATGCAGCTACAGACCACCTGTAGCCTTGTGCTTATACCCTGACATACTGTACTTCACAGAGAAATGCTTGCCAACTCCTGCCTGTGTACGCCCCATCAGTCCTTGCCAGAAACAAGATATTTCAATATTATTTTGATATTTACAGCCTAAACTGACTTAATGCATTGCTTTGTATGATTTGCTTTCAGTTTGATCAAATTCTATATTCTTGAATTTAATTTAATTGAAGTTTTGGTGCCTTCATGGAAATGAAGTCTAACTATCTAGCTCACAAGATTTCTTTAATTTCATAGTACGTGTATTACGTTGCTTTTATATTTGCTATCACATAGCTTGCCTTCAGCAAAATAGTATTTTCACTACCAGGAACTAAGTGTTGTTAACCAGCAATGATAACCATTGTCGTACTCTTGCAGTACTAATACTTACATCTTACTCACTGGAGCTGTTTTTGTAACCTAACAGCATTTGCTCATTATCCATCCAGGATGTGGAGCTGCTCTGGCCTCAGTGGTTTCACTGACAGGTCTCTTTTAGACAAATGGCTCTACTTATTCAGTCTGGTCATGTAGAGACAGATTAGACAAACAGAATCACTTAGCTGGCCAGCCAGGTACCATACTGTCTGAGTGCTGATTCACTCGACAGATGCACAGCCACAGTCTACAGAGACTCATGTATTCCTAATTTTATCTAGCCTGCTCCAGATCTGCACACAGCAATTTACATGGTTGTGTATGGTATGTGCATGGAGCTGTGTGAACACAATTCTTTTGTTTTTTTCTGAGCATATGCCTGTGCACTCTTGTGTGTGTTTCTCTGTTTGATTGTGTGTTTGTATGTGTGTTATGTAAAGTACTCCCAGCTGTCTCTCTGAGCTGTGACGTAACTCAGGTTGGTAGGCTCATAGCTGGGAGGTATATATAACGACAGTACCTGGATGTGTGTGTCTGTGTGTACAATTTATCTAAATATTCTCTGCTCTCTTGATTTGTTCTTAGATAGCTGATTATAACTGAAGAGGATTCTCATTTGACCATGCGATGGTGCAAAGTTTTCTCAGGGAAATTGGCCAAATAGCCCTCAGCTGCTAGAGGCCTTAAGTATACCTGACAGTGTTCGCATATTTAGCTGTCTGATCACAGGAATGTCTACAAAATGCCCCAGAACCAAAGCAAAAGTGGCTTCAAAATATCCAGCTGTAAATTATATAGCATTTCCAAGGAGCAGAACACCGTGTGCGTCACAATTAAAATAAGCAAGGCTACAAAAAAATGATTAGCTCTGTTATAGAGAAAGTGGAAATGGTCAAAAAGCCTTGACTTTTTTGTGTTGGGAGGGATCCTGACTGAACAAATTGAAGTATACAGTATATAGTATGTTGCAATCATAATAACAACCAATTCTTACTCTCAATAATACAAACAAAACTCTCCAATCCCACTCCCACTGGTACCACAGGAAGTACAAACTCATGCTGTTCTCCCAAACATTTTTCACACCCCCGATAGGTTAGTTTAAATTCTACTGGAGATCACAGCATGTCAAAATATAGAATTTTGGTGGTGGAAGTGTATACGAAGTGATGCACAAGACATCCAGAATATTTACATTGTCACATAGTGGTGCCACCATAAAAACACTGAATCTAGGATTTTAATATTTTATGGTGTGCAAACATCATACCACTTAACTTAACTTAACTTAACTTAACTTAACTTAGCTTAACTTAGGAAATTAATCTGGATAGTGAGGGGTTAAATGTGTTCTATTGCTTCCTTTCATACCTCATATCTTCACATCATATCTTTAGCTGAGGTATATTATCCACTTATAAATGCCCTTTTTATGTTTGCATATCTGATGATGTTTCAGTTGAGGTCAAGTTAGTAAGAAAAGGGAAAAAAGGTTTAGATGAATGAAATACAGCCAGTGTTTCATGATACATTTTTTTTTGTGGCAGCTCAACCTTGCTTGGTTTTTTGTGGCAGCTCCAAAAAGCTTTTTTTGAGATCTTCCAAAATTGTAAAACACCATGTCAGCACGCTGTTCACTTCTCAGACTTTAATATCTACATTCTTGGTGGCTGCAGGAAATGCGAAAATGTTTTTCCAACAGCTTCAGCCACTGTTAGTGAATACAGCTATGTTGATCCTGTTAGGAGAGAATTTTGTGGTCTGCTCTTCAGTTTTGATGGTTATGCTGATATGACTTCCTACCACAGTGCACATGCTCGGCACCAGAATACTAATAATTTGAACAAACAGGGTGAATCTGTGGTTTCTCAATTAGAAAGAAGCTGACATTTGTCTCTAGTGTAGCTCCGCTCTGTGATTTCAGCTGATGAGCCAAGTGTGTAGTGCATAGAAGAGTTATTCGGGTACACCCATGCTTATCTGTGCCTTTGTGTGTGTGTGTGTGTGTGTGTGTGTGTGTGTGTGTGTGTGTGTGTGTGTGTGTGTGTGTGTGTGCGTGTGTATGTGTTTCAGGGTGAAAAAGCTTTTATTGTATTTATTCTATTGGCATTCGGGTCAGACAGAGCAGATATAAAGATACAAAGTAAGCCATGCAGAACAGAAAGAAAAGAGGCTGAGAAGTGAAAATGTCAGATAATGACTGTGTTTGTTCCACTAGGTACAGTTTGCAAGTGTGTGTGTGTGTGTGTTTATTAGAGCTGTTTCGGGGAGTAACTGTATCTTTACAATAGTCAGGGGTCAAACTCATATTGTTCTTTGATGTTAGGGTACCCTCCACCCCCTCCTTCACCTCCTATCACCTTTTCCGCAGCACAGGAGCACAGCAATCTTTCATCTGCCATCTTGCTGCCTTTCCTCGCTCACTGTGACTGTTTTCTTTCTTCTCCATTTTCTGTCTGGCTTGGCTGCTTTATTGCCTCCCCCTCCTCCCTCTTTAACCAGGCAGCTTTACAGAAGCAATATTTTCAGTTTCGACTGTGCATCTGTCCTAGTCCAGGTTTACTCATAAAGGAATGTCGGTCTGTTTCTGCGTGTCCCTGCCTCACTGTCTGTCTCTCTGTGTATTGAATGGAGCTAATAGCTACTTATGTACAACTTGTAGAAAACAGATCTCTGAAAGATTTTCTGTCTGCCCGACAACAAACCCACTTGTCTGTTTCTCTCAGAAGACGCATTTTGTTTCACCTTGCTCAGCAGAGGTCATTTCCCCATGGCCAATTGTTTTACAAATTCAAAGACTCAAATTTACTTCAAACAACTTCCCTGCTGCTTTCTTATCTTTTTTCATCGCTCTCTCTCTCACACACACACACACACACACACACACACACACACACACACACACACACACACACACACACACACACACACACACACACACACACACACATACGGACCCATGCTGCCAAGCCTGATGGATTCACACTTAAAGTTCTTTCTAAGCAGATGGATACAGTACAGGTGTGTCAAGGCATCAAGAAAGTGTGTTTGTAAGAGTGTAACTCTGGGTGCATATGTGTGTGTGTGTGTGTGTGTGTTTGTGTGTGTGTTACAGGCAGTCTAGGGGTGTGTTTTACTAGAGGCTGTGCTTTAGTTTTAGCTCTGACATTGGTGACTTTCAAAGTACAAACCACTACCTCTGTTCCCAATAAATCCCTTACTATGCTTTTGTGTGTGCAGATTGTGTTTGTGTATGTGTGAGTCCCTGCATGCATGAGACGTTTTGCAACAGTATACATGTGTGTGATTTGCATTAAAGATTGTCCTGCAGCGTGTTTCACTTTAGTGTAACCAGTGATACTTTCTATCTAAACAAAAAGATGTGTAATGTAATTTTTGGTGTGAGTCTGGGAATGTAGCTCTTCCTTTAGCCAAAGAACTTCATTGGTATTCTACCTTTTAGACAGAGACAGTTGTCCATTTTGTATGTAACTCTGCATTCAGACTCGTGGGTGGTTTGATATCCTCTGGCTGGAGAAACACTTAGACAAACAACACTCTGCAGGGAACGTTTGTCTCTTACTGGAATCAATGGCCTGCTTAGAATAACCATCTGTCATCTGAGTTTCATCCTCGCCGTTGCAATATTTAAATCCAAGTTGCAATCTGCTCTGTCAGGACAAATGTAACTGCAATATTATAGCTCAAATAAAAAATGCTCACACACACATTAAAGTAGATCAAAATTAAACACTTTGTTACACAGTATGCACTTATGCAGACAGGCTTATCTTCCTCCTCCATAAGCTGCACTCAGCACCACAGGTATACATTATGGAAGGGATCAATAACTTTTAGTAATATTAAAGATAAAGCAATGTAGAATTATGTCTGCAAACAGTACTGACATCAGTTTAAAGTAATTACAATTGGATAAGATGCATCTATTACTGCAACCTCATACCCCAGAATCTCTTGCTTAAAAAAAGCCTGCCAAAAATGATCATATATACTGTAAATATAATTATTTCCACTCTTATGGCAACTCTCTGACTGAATTCATGGTGACAGTAACCATGACCTGGTTTATTCTACATCCTCCTCCTCCATCCAGTCCTTCAGGAACATAGAAATCCTGTAACAGCCATTTTTGTATTTGCACAACAGTAGTGTGCGAGTTACGATGGTCACGTAACCTTACATGTTGTAGCCCTCTGTTTGGAGTTTTCAGAAACAACCATTGTCTCTGCTACATCTAGTTCACTGTGGAATTGCAGCTAGATAACGGCCCTTTGGAGGCATGCAGGTAGTTTGGTGTTTGGTTCTGCTAGAAAAATTACTTTTGAAATACGTCAAATAAATATTTGTATGAGATTAATTTAATCATTTTTATTTCATCATTTGTAATGCAACATACATTTTTACCTTCATAAGTCTTTGTTTGTTGTTGCTGTTCCATCTGTTTTATTGGTTTTATTAGTGGTATATTTAAAAAAAGTTGACATGGAAGTGTTGGCTTTTCAAAAACAAATTACGTTTAATACAAGTAATGTTTTTGGAGGTGCACCAGATAAAAAGTAGATGGTTTGGACTCAAACATCATAGCTTTTTACCTGCTGTCCACTGAAATGTGAATTACCTAAGGTGTGATGGACGGCCTGTATGTCTATTGCTGTGGATCAGAGGAAGAGATGGTTGGCCCTCAACCACAAGATAGATGGGTTGATCCTGGCCTCCTCCAGCTACATGTGTAAGTGTCCTTGAGCAAGACACTGAACCCCAAGTTGCTCCCTGGACATTATGTGGCAGTCCACTGCTCCTAATGCTTAGAATGGGTTAAATAGAGACATACAGTAGTACTGTACGATTGTATGTGACACATAGTAAAGTTTCTTCTTCTTCAGTGTACAGCTGCTTTAGGTCAAGGTTCAGATACATGAGTGAAAGGTGACGCTAAAGGAAAGACTGACTGCGGAAGTGAACTCTTCTGTTCTGTTTCCTTGACCTTCTGTCAATTAATGTACTCTCCACCTGATTGATTCCATGGCTCTGCAGTGCAGTGTGTTTGCAAGTATGTGAATGTGTGGCTGGGTGTGTCTGCACCACAGGCCATGTCTGTTGAAGTGGGCCTCCATAATTCACCTAAATTTTGTTGAGAGTGTTACTGATAAAACAAAATGAATTGGCCAGTTTTCTCTGGCCCGGAATTTAGTGTGACAAGGAAGTATGCATTGGATCATATTTGGCTTTAGACAGTAGTCCCTCATGAGATGTTTATTCTTTAATTATGTTCACACATTAAAATGCATGACACCTTCAAACTTCATCACAAATTAAAGAAAGCAAACATAGAGGAGAAATAATTACATTTGAATTTGGTATCAGTTCCTGGACGTACCCTGCACCCGGGTGTTAATGTGAACTGGACACTTGGCTCAGTCTCTCCCTGCAGCTCAGGCATCAATCCAAAACAATGTGGTGTCCAAAATACACATAAATCTGTGCTGAGATTTTATTCACCAACACATTGCACTGGGTGTGTCCGGTATTCTCCATTGTGAGACGCAAACAGTGACATTTGATCTAATTTTTGTTTATTTATTTTTTTAACAACAGTATTATTTGGAATATATGCATAATCAGTTTGTAACATTTAATCAATAATTCTATTTCATAACACAAATGTCTGTCAGCTTCAGATGTTAAAGAAATAGTGCGTAGTTTCTGTCGCCCCCATGAGGAATTCAACACCACTGTTGTTGCATCCACATGAGACAGCCTTCTGTGATCGTGCACTTGCCCCCCCCCGTCCTCCACGCAGTTTCTTGTATCCAAGAAGGACACTGAGGATTTAAAAAACATGATGGAGAGGGTTGTGTGAAACTGATTAAAAACTGATTAAGCTGATTAAACTAATTTGGCAATGGCTTGAATGTAACCAATGTTCATTAATATAAAAAAAGTTATGCACTAAAGCTTTAATTAGTGGAATATAGTTGGTGGGCCTCAACTAGATTAATCATTTTTCATGGTACTTAATTCAACAGATCAGGTTGAAGAGAAAACTAAAAAGACTATTTTTCCCTCAACTGCATGCAAAGACACTACCAAACAAAATATGACAAAAGCCAGGCCACACCAGGAGAAAGCAAACATACTGGACTAAGCAGTACAGTTGGTTTGTGGGGCTATGTGTGTGTGTGTGTGTGTGTGTGTGTGCATATACTGTAGTACCTGGCTCTTTCAGTCTGACAGTGTGTCAGTAATAATTATTTTGTAGGTGCTCACACAGAGGTCAATAGGGATGTTTAAAGCAATACCTGTGCGTTTGTGTGTGTGTGTTAGAGTGGGGGGTGGGGTCAGTTGGTTGTGGTTGTTCAGTGTTACTTGATTATAATTTTCTCTTGACTGTGTGCTACAATATCACTCACCTTTGTGTTTGTGTATGAGTTTATATAATGTGTTTGTGTGTGTGTGTGTGTAACCAACGTTCATTAATATAAAAAAGTGTGTGTTTCAAGGCCAGTGAATGTGGTACCTGGGGATCAGTGATCATGATGATTATTGCTACCAGTAGCTTTGGACAAACAGCCGAAACACTGGATCTATTCATACTGAGCAAGAGCTGCATGCGTAAATGAGGTGTGATTTCACATACTCACATACAGCATTCCTGCATATGCAATAATGCCGACACTGGACACACATCAAGACCACTGAAGCACTTTATTTTAACAGCGTTTGGATTAGGGTAATTTTAGGAATTGAGCTGTTGTCTGTTATTAAACTAATTTTTGTTGTCCTCACCTAAAGTTTGCCTACTTTATGCTCTCCTTTTTGTTTTGCTCTCTATTCGCCCCACAGCCCCAGCATCACACCACATGTTCGTTATAGGACTTGAGCAGCACAGATCTGATTCTATCTTTAGCCGTCTACACAGGCACAAAGTGGTTTCTTCCACTTCAAAAAACCAAAAGATTATCAGATCTGTGTCACATCTTAACTTTGAGTTAATCCAGGCGAAACAGAAGTGCTGCTTTTATCAGCTGATCCTTTCATGGAGGCAAATGAAAGCTGGTCAGACGCTGAACAGGTTGAGTGACATTTGATATTATACATCACCACGGCCAAAGTCAAGTGTTTTTACACATCCTCTCCTTGGTGGTTGTGATATTAACATGGATTCAGATAGGGAGAAGCCCTTACATTTTCAATGATTTTACCATACTGGGACCTTGATGCAAGTGTGTGTGTGTGTGTGTGTGTGTGTGTGTGTGCGCGCGTGTGTCAGTAGGATTGATGATCCCCTGGTTTTCTTTCATGCAGAGAGCAGCTTAAACTAACTCTACAGCTGGAAATCTCCACTCTTCACTTGTTGATGAATGTTTCATGTGTATTTAATGTTTATTTAATCAACGAGAAGCTGTCAATGTATTTCTGTTTACCATTTGTCTTTCTTTTTCCCAATTCTCTGTGTTTATTGACCAAAACAACTACATAATTCATATATACTATTAGTGTTTCAGCAACCTTTGAGGGTTTCTGAAACCACCTGTTTTGTAGCATTACAAAAAGAATGCCGTCTTTTCATGTTATAAAAGACAGAATATTTTTGCAACAACATTTTGAAAGAACCAGTCCTTAATCTGCTCTAAAAGTAATCCCAGAGTTTTTGATGGTGTGGTCATTAATCTCCTGCTTGTTTGTCAGAGTGGACGTTCCTATCAGAGGCATTAGTGAGATCTAAACATGCTCTCGCCACAGGGAGTTTTCCACTGCTTTCTGAAAGGTCACTCTGAGAACAGATTGGAGGGAAGTGTGCTCTTTATCAGAGGGGCAGGAGACTGTGACTCAGTGGACCCAAAACTTCGATGATCTCATAAAACCGAGAGCAAAATCTGTTAAAGATTACTCATATGTATTAGGTTTAATTAATCTCTTTGGGTCACATCTGAGAGTTGGCACGAACACATTGCTAAAGCTAAGGGTCCAAAATCCTCTGGCCACCTATAGTGAATGAGTGCACGCTTACCATTGTATCTATGTATCTATTTTTTAATTCTATAGTATTTAGAGTGTCTCATCAAAGATCAGAAGAAACATGTTTTTGCATCAGTCTTACATGTAGTAATATGTTGAGCCAATGCAGGCAATGGACACGGTTTCAAGAGTATGTGGTCCTGCCATGATACAAAAAATGGAGCGATGGATCCTTTTTCTGCTATAAATCATATAATTAAAAAATATATATCTACCTAGTGATTCTTTAATAAGGTGACAAGTCCATTTGTGATTCGACAAAAAAATAATCATCTGCACAAGTCTGATCCAGATCCTGTAGTATTCCAACAAAACAGCTTCTCTCTGTCTATTTACGTTTTTGCGGTTAAGCCTGTGCTACCAGCTTGCCGCCACATAAAGAGAGAGGGCATCTGTGGGAAATCCTGGAGACTTCCTGTTTGTGGTGTTTCCTTTGCATTACCAACACATCAGCAGCCCGGGCGTCTGTCTTGTGAAATCCATTCAGCGGGGGCTTGATGTGTGTCTTACACGTGTACACTCTCATTGTATGTATTTGCATGCTTGTAGATATGTGAGTGTATGTGTGTATTTTATGGAGGTTTCCGGGTTTACTCAGCCTTTCATTTAGTGTTTGGTCTATTTCTCTCCTGTTAAATCTATACAGTAACTGGATGCACATGTTCTCGCAACTTTCTATAGGGAACGAGAGAATAGGAGAGAGGGTGGCACCCAGTCCCAGCACAGCCTTTACATAATCTAGACTAATCCAATTACAACCAAAGAAAAAGAAAAGTACACTAAATATTGGAAATCTACACCAAAAAGGTAAACCTCAATGATTTTTAAAAATTGGCCAAGTTATCCCAAGTCTCAGATTATCTGGGCAGAACAACCCTTCCTGCACCACAGCTGGCTGTCTACAGACGTTTCAATCAGGAGGTACTTCATTTTAAGAGTGAAATAAATTGAACAAAATAGGTTGGAGTCTTTTGCGATGTAGACTCCATCGCAATAAGGGGTATAGAAGCCATGGATATAGGAATATCCCCCCAATAGAGTCTAGACACTGGTGGAGGTGATGAAGGGATAAAGGAAGACTGAACATCTGGATGGATATGATGTGAAACGGGGCTTCAGAGGGAGGAACCCTGGGTGCTGGGAATGATGAGAATTGGAGATGAATGAGGTGGAGGAGGGTCACATTAATTTTGCCTGAAATAACAATTGACAGCAGTAAAGTGTAGAACAGATTTAAAGTTTGAATGCAACAACTTTTTGAACTCTTTGCAACAACCAGAGATTGTGGAAACATCTGGTTGGTTTAACTGAAAATGTAAACACCCACATTCAGCTGACAGTGCAGCACAATGATTAGGTTGGGAGAGAGAGAAATGTGAAGCATGATAGTCTTCCTGAAAGTCTTCATAGAAACCAATTTTTTTGCCAAAAAAATAAAGCAATTTAACTCTTAGACCATAACTAAATTCTGTATTTATTTAAGGGAAAATTGACATTGTAATAGAAGTAGCAAAATATCAACACAGCCTGAGAGAAACAACACATTAAACTGTATTCACGTCTATCAAAATCTGACCCCTCTTTTTGTTTTTTTTGTTTTAAAAATGTTTTTTTTTCATTATGATTACATTCAACTGTAAAATTATACCAGATCTTATATCGTTTATGTCAGTCAGAGGCTCCTACAGTACATTCATTCATATATTATGAATGTATTCATATTCATATTCATTCATGAATAGCATATGGTTTTAAAGTAAGATTCTAAATCATCTGTTTGTAACAATTTGTTTTCCAACTAGTATTATAATATACAGTTGTATAGTGTTTAGTGTATTCTAAAAAGCATTTGTTCTCTTTCTCTCATTCTGAATTATTGTACTGTAAACCTTATACAACATGATACATGTAGGCAAAGATAGATACAAAATAGATTAATCTAAAATAGATTAAGATTATAGTCAAAGTATGACCTGGGAGTGACATTATTTCCTTTCTAAATCTCCTCCTTTGTTCTTAATCTCTTCATCTCTGTTACCCTTAATCTACCCATTTTTTTTCTACATTTCTTCATCTTCCTCTTACAAGACTAGAGGAGCATCACATTGTCCTTTAATGATGTGAAAAGGAGAAAGGTGTGAAAGGATGAAAGAGGGAAGGGGTTCCATTCCTTTAGGATTAGGCTGCTTTATTTTACAGCACACACACACACACACATGCATGCATGCACGCACACATGTGCACGGGCACGCACACACACACACACACACACACACACACACACACACACACACACACACACACACACACACACACAGAGGGACTGTGTCAGCCCGTATGCATGTTGTCAGAAGTCATGAACAGAGCATCAGATGTGACATGATTATTACTGGAAAAGGATAATCCTGCATATGTGTGCGCGCATGCTGATATAAGTGTGTGTGTGTGTGTGTGTGTGTGTAAACCATGTGTAAATGTCCAAAACCCTCTGGAAGATAGCGCTATAATCCCTCTAAAGAATTACATCAACCTTACTTTTCATCCTTCTTTTCAAGCTCCTCATCTTTTCAACTCTGTCTTTCTCCACTAAACCTCTTTTCGTGTCTTCCTTCTTGTTCTTGGTCAATTCTCCTGCATGTCGTCCAAATCCACTTCCCTTCTCTCTCCGTGGCTTGCCAGCATCAGATGATCTCAGGATCGCTGTGGACTCTGCCTGTCACATTTAAGGATTTCAAACCGTATATCACCCTATCCAGAATAACACAAAGCAACAGAAGCCCCTCCAAAATGGTTCCAAGACACTCATATGAACTCTGACTTTGGATATATCTATGTATTACAGTAATGAATCTATGCTCTTTGTCTCTGTTCTTCTCTCTCTGGTTGGTTGTCCGATTGTTGTCTGAAGCACCCTGCCTAGATGTCGGTTATTATCTTTAGCCCAAAAAAGTATGATAATGTTTAACTTTACTCAAATTGAATTTAAGTTTTTTTCTCTACAGCAGTGATTTACTGTTGTGTGCCAGTTGTGCATGCTCAGCTGTCCCTTGGGATTTTTGCTAAAATAAATATCCAACCAAATGTTTGCACTCACTTAAACAGGATTTAATGGCAAGATTTTCAGAGTTTCTTCTCGCAGTTAGGCCAAGTACACTGAATTAGCTGGTCCACATTCAAGAAAACATTTATTTGTGCCTTCAGCTGTGGAACGTTCTTCTTTTGTCAAAAATGCACCAAAACCCAATTTGAACTACTGGTTGGAATGGTTTGGTTTATATATGGGTTGCACTTAAATTTCTCATCACACCTCATAATATCTATATTTACTTTGTGGGTCTGTTTGCTTCCTGTTTTGGTGAGTTGGAGACTGTTTGGCGTAAATTATTGTATGTGTGTATGTGTGTGTGTGTGTGTGTGTGTGTGTGTGTATTTGTTGTCACACCATAATGCTGAAATTCTCTCTTCACTACAGCAGGTCAAATTTGCCCTCCACCAAACACACACACACACACACACACACACACACACACACACACACACACACACACACACACACACACACACACACACACACACACACACACAGTGTCCACTGACATTTGACACACACTTCACACCTTTCCTTAGAATGCAACATGTTGAGCGACGTCTTTATAATTTAGTTTACAGTAAAGGGCTGAGGACAGAAATATAGAAACAATCAGTGATGATCAAAGATTATGAGACTGCAGGAAGGATGTTTATATAGAGTCAATGAATAATTAATTTTGCAAGGTTGAACTACAAAGCAATGATTCTCTCTCTTGACTTCTTCATATATGCTCTTTGTTATATTACAGTTTTTTACGATTGCTATGACAGTTTTTCAATACTTTTAACAATTTTCCAAAACTCTTAACACAGTTAGCACTACATCAGCATTTGTGAGCTATACTATTAACACATTTCTTGTTGCTTTAACACATAATGCATACAATTAACACAAATTTAAAATGCTTAAACTCATTTTACACTCAAGCTCAAACAAGACCAAAACAATAGATTTTTACTGCCAAATTTACCAATGCTTTAACACTGTATGTCAGAACTGATAACACCATGTTCTAAACCTAACCTTACAGGCTAAAGTCAAAGTGAACAACTATTGATATTGAATTGAAACACAAATATATTCCCTGTTTTTTATTCCATTGCTAATGAGAAACAGCTTATTGAAGTATTGAAGTTATTGGAGCCAACATCACCATGTGCGCCGCAATCTCCAACAATGGTGCACTCCTGCATAAATGTGAGATTGGCACTTACAACACCGACCGCCTTCTTCTGTTTTTAGAAGACCTGCACGAAAGACTGGTGCCAGAGGTAGAAAGGGGGCAGGTGGGAGACCACTTGCCAATATATATGATCACATGGGACAATGTGGCATTCCACCATTCCCGTCCAATCACAGCCTGGTTTGACGCCCATCCAAGGATGATGTCCCATTTCCTTGCCCCTTACTCTCCTTTCCTCAACCCCATTGAGGAGTTTTTCTCAGCCTGGAGATGGAAGGTTTTTGACCATCGTCCGCATGACCAAATGTCCCTCCTGGATGCAATGGATGCTGCATTCCAAGACATCACAGCTGAACACTGCCAGGGGTGGATAAGGCATGCAAAAAGATTCTTCCCACGATGCCTTGCCAGAGAAGCTATCAGGTGTGATGTGGATGAGAACATGTGGCCAAATGCAGAAGACCGAGCAGATTAGAAGATTACTTTTTTTTTTCAATTATTATTCCGGTGTTCTTTCTGTTTGTATATCTTGCAGTAATGTCCTTCTGCAAATAAAGTCTTTACTGCAGCAATTCTATCTGTCTTTTTTTCATAAACTGTACATTCTATAAAGCTACTCTGAAATGGTCATTCATTTTTTGTATTTAATTTCTTCAACAAAAGAAACAAAATCCATGTGCAAAACACAATCTATGATCAATACAATATACTGTCTATTGTATAAGGGCATACCTGACATATCTAAAATAATGCAGTTTCTGTAATTTCAGCTGATGATAGTGTTTTTTTTTGTCATTGTGTTATGATTGACTAAATGTTCCTGTTGGAAGAGAACATGTGTTAGTGTTTTGAATAATTGTTTGATTTTGAAACATGTTTGCAGTGTTTTGTTAGACATAGTGTGTTGTGTTAGTGTATTATTGTATTTTGAAAATTAGTTTTGGAGTTTAGTTTACAATGTGTGAATTTGAGCATGAAATTAACAGTTTTGCCAATTGTGTGTTTTAGGTGTGTTGGTGCGTTAAGAGTTTAGGAAACTTGTTAAATGTATTGAAAAATCTGTCATAGCGATTCTAAAAAACTGTAATACCGTGATAGGTCTGACAAAAATACTGTCAGATAGAGAATAGTCTCGCTTAGCCAGACCGTGCACATGGCATGTTAGTCATTGAAATATGTCCTCAGGGCACAACACGCTGCAGAGCAGAGGAGGGTCTGGCTACTCCACATAGCATGGTTCATTTCTTTAAAGCAATCACAATCGCCATGGGCGTTGCTAAGATCAGCACAGAGCCGTTGAAAATAGCAAACTCAGATTAGCCAGATAGTCTAGCTAGCTGTCTCAATTCACCTTGCAGAGATCTGAGGAGCAGTTAACCATATTAAACCATTAAAATTCCAACTCAAAGAAAGCCGAAGGATACGGACATACTGTACATGCATCCGGCAGAATTTCCTGCGGCCGCGAAATAATCCCGGAAGTGGAACATCAAGGATATGGACTTGGTAGAGAATAATGTCCATGTGATCGGATCACCCAGGACGCATGATAACATCAGGTCTGAACGGGGTCTATAAGGTCACTAGGGAGAGGCTGTGGGGAATTCAGAGTAAGACCGCGCGTACACATAAATATGGATAAATCTATAACATTTTTCTCCGGATCTTTATTAAAATTTTGCCACCCATACTGACAATGATTACAGAGAGCTCAAGGCATTGCAGCTTAAAAAGAACAAGTTTGTATTAAATGCTGTCTGACCACGTCAAGATAAGGAAAAAGTACTTACCAGTCCCTCCAGGAATTCGCAACAATTCAAGCAAATTCAACCAATCAAAATTGCAATTTTGACCAATAACAGGAACTTTACCTCAAATTTGACCAATATCCGGAGTTTCCCGCAACTTCAACCAATCACTGCAGTCCCACCTGTCTTTGCTTCACGTATGTGACGCTGAGAGTCACTGAGCAAGCGGGAGTAAGAACGGGTTGATTTTAATTTTCTGCTGTTTCAATCCTGTCAGGCTCTCTGTAGCGGGTGTGGCTGCTTGTTATTGTAAGTGCAATGATAAGTTAAATTCCAATAAGTAGGCTACTTTATCAAACTGTATGAATGTGTGTCCCAGCCTAGGCTAGGAGAGGAAATTATCTAACAATGTAAAGATCAACAAGCCACTGACAGATATGTTCACATTTGATTCATTCAGTAACTTATTACACACATTTGCAGCATCTTGAGCCCTTTTGGTAAGGTTAGTAAGAAAACTCAGCCCAGAGTCGTTTTATTCTACCAGAAACAAGTTTCCTTTTTATTTTTAAAGAAGTATACCACAATTTTCACCCTCGCTCGCAATAAAAATACAAAAGACAACTTTTATCGCAATTTTTTACAAAAGCTTCCACAAAAGCAGTCATTTTGGGCCACAACAATCTTGAAAAAAGGCCACAAAATCCTGGACGGACAGGTTTATTGTTGTTCTGACAGGCCCCTTTGAAGGCAGACCTAAAAGATAAAAATAATAATCGTTTAAATATGGGGCTAATGGCGGACATTTTTAGACAGGTATTTAACATAGTGTTGCGCTCTGTACACACAGAAAAGTGACAGAAATAGTTGCAGAAAATTTAAAAAAAGAGAGATCTTGAGAGAGAAGTTTAATAGCTGCTTACTTTCTCATTACTGCAGAGCTGGCCAACTGTGGCATGAAGTATGTCCGAGTGTTGTTTTTGAAAGTTACAGAAATTCAAAGTCAGAAAGATGACCATCTGACATGTACTTAATACTGGTTTTATTAGAACCTACAGCTATACTAGCAGCTGTTTTAGGTGGTACTTAGTCACTTTAAGCAACATGGTAACATCAACATGCTAACAGTGACAATGCTAACATTCTGATGTTTAGCAGGTATGTTTTTCTTACCATATTCAAGTACAGCTGAGGCTGATGGGAATGTCATAATGCATTAGATTTTATTAAGAAATTAAGAAACTTAAGAAACACATTCACCAATTTGATACCTCATATCCAGCATAAAGAGAAACATACTGCCAATACCAAAACAACACCATTCAGAACAGTAGAGAAACACTTAAAATCCACCACCTTTACATCACATGTCTTCAATTTCAGCCAAAAGCATCTTTTTCTCCACTATTTTCAAATGTATCCCCTCAGAAGGGTATTTTCAAAAATATAACTTTACAGTTAAAATAGATTGTTTCAATCAAAACCAAACACCCCACTGGGTCCAAGAGCAGTAAATAACTGTCGTTAGCCAAACCAACAGCACTTTGAAATGTAACCTCTTCCTCCAGTGTCGTCCAGGTTTTCATCCAGGCAGCAGGCTTTTGGGAAGTGCTTTCTATGCCATTGCTTTGTCATATTTTATTTGTATGCTGGTTCTCATTTCACAATTGTGTCTTGTCACTCTGTTGTGATTTTAAAAGTGTGTTATAATACAGAATGCCTGTGTTGTTGGCCTTTTGATAAGCTAAGCTATAGGTTAACAACTTTTCCTGTGGTTTTACCATGGTTTTTTAAGATGTGTGTGTGTGTGTGTGTGTGTGTGTGTGTGTGTGTGTGTGTGTGTGTGTGTGTGTGTGTGTGTGTGTGTGTGCATTTGTATGTATGTCTGGAGCCAACGAAAGTTTCCCCAGGGCGTCAGACTCCTCATTAACCTTCTCTTCATCTTTCCATTCCTCTCTTTCCTCTTTATGCCCAATCCAACATTCCTCAGTGCCTCCTCCTCTCCAAATGGCAACATTCACATCAAAGACGGTAATTTATTTATTCATTAAAGCTTTCTGTGTGTTATAGTGTGTTTGTGCTGAAGGACATTTCCCCCATTTGAAAAAAACCCATATACACATATTCATGTTCATCCCTTACACCTACCTGTAGTTAGCGTGAAAAAGTAGATAGATAGATAGATAGATAGATAGATAGATAGATAGATAGATAGATAGATAGATAGATAGATAGATAGATAGATAGATACATATACATACATACATACATACATAATTTTCTGTGCAAATATTATTGTCCTTGGGAAAAAAATCAACATTACCCTGATCTAATCTTTTCTTTTCCCAGGGAAAAATAAATACTTTATAGGTTATACAGGGTGACGAATCTAATTTTCTGTTTCTGAATCCAGCTTAAGAATCCCTTTTGATGGCCTGCCATCTTTAGAATTAAAGGCCAAATACCACATACTCACTGTGTGAAAAAAATCGTATCTGTTGAATACTTTTACTTTACATCTAGGCTTACCAATTATTTTTTCATCTTGAAAAGTGCAAAATAAGTGCAAACGTTAAAAAGAATTAACATGTGTCTTCAGTAGAAATAAGAATGTAAGTTGATGTGTTTTCACTCCATCAGTTTCATTGTACAGAACTTCCCCTCAAGCAGAGTGGAATGTTTGCAATATTGCCACTGTTGAGACAAGAGAGCCTATTTACTGTCCTCTCTCTCTCTCTCTCTCTCTCTCTCTCTCTCTCTCTCTCTGCTTCTCTCTCAATCTCTCTCTTCCTGACTCGCTGTCAGAAGGGAATGACGACCATCTGCAGCCCTCCTGCCCCCTGACATCTGGAGGCAGGCTGAGACACAACGACAAGAACACGAGCACACACACACACACACACACACACACACACACACACACACACACACACACACACACACACACACACACACACACACACACACACAAACACACACAAACACACTGTCTTTACTGTAGTAAAAGATGCGCAGCAGAAAGGAGAAAAGACAAGGAACAAGGTATTGGGTAAAGTAAAAGGGGTTCAGGGATATAGGTGAGGTCTAATGGCAGCAAGACATCATGCTGCTGTTGGAAAGTCATCATTTAGAATACATAAGATTCTCCCCATGACAGAGAATAATGTGAGATATTACTGCAAGGCAGAGGTAGCTGTTTTACAGTAATGAGGACTCTGTGGTGCTTACCTCAGGATTTTATTTGCAGAACTACCTGTACATCTGTCAAAAAAGCTGAACTATTATTAATTTGTTTTTCAATAATTACATTTTGTATATTACTGTAAATAATGTCTCCTTATTTATTTACTAATTGGCTAATTAAACATAGAGCATAGTTAAATGTGGACAGATGTTACACAGTCACCCTATGATCTAAAATTAAAATGGTTGTTGTCAAAAGCAATGAGGATGCAGAGCAATGACAAAAAGGAGATTTCTTCTTTTTCATTAAAAAATAGTCTGTCTTAGTTGAACACTGTGTTCTGAAGCCAAATTGCATTATAGCCTTATCCAAATCGTATTCTCTGCTGCTGCAAAGATTTTATGTATTTTATAAAGTCAAACCTTTGTTTCTTTTTCAGGAATGATGTCATGTTTAAAAGCCTATTCACATAATCATGTGTGTCACTAAACCCTTCCAGGATACTCCAACAGTGTATATCTATTTACCAGAGCTGCTCTGTTGGCAGACTCTGCTGTTAACTGAGCGGCTGCAAAGAAGTGTGCATAGTAACTATTTTTGTGGACTGCTCCAGACTGCATTTATTGTGTAGCATGAGACAGCTGTTAATTTATGGATTACTAGTGTCTTACATATTCATGCTTAAACTGTTGATGGTATTTTGAATTTGAGGAACATTCAGGTAATTTTATTTGATCAGTGGCAATCAAATTACCAGGCTCAACTCATTGCTCCATTGCTTCTGATACAGGCTGTACTATCAAGCTGTCCGATGAGAAGTTTAAGAGTGAAACACAAAACGCCTGCCTAACAAACCTTTTTATCCAGGACCCGTATGTGAAATAAAAGTTCTTGTTTTGCAAAACCAAGACACCAGAAAGCTTTTTCTATCTTTTCATGAATGAAACCACCACCAGACCATTAGCACTTCCATTCACTGTAGCTCCTTGTTTGCAAACCTGCATTACCAGATTTCTTTGGCAGCAGCAACAATGTGAACGCAACAGTGACACATAATCACCTTTTAAAAAGTACTTATTTACACATCCTGCAAATACAGATGAACATCATAATCTCTTTCTGACCACCTGGTGAATGTACGTCTAATATTCACTCTATAAGTTCTGTATTTGGTCTCCAACTATTGAGGGGAATATCTGGCTCTTTAGCTATGAAATGCTCCACTGTGTTAATCAGCTTGTCTGTTTGACCTTTGGTGCGGAACAGCAGGTAGTGTACCGCTGCCTGCTGGAAACAACACTGATGAGCGTGGTGAGACTGAACCAAACTGTGAAACTACAGGTAAAATAATGCTCTGTAGATCTGAGAGGCAGATGTCATGCGACAACTTTCTGTGTTTCCGGTGAAGTCCATACTACTCGATTAACACAACTTGTATGCCTTTCTGTCACATCTACAGCAGTCAGATTCACTGGGTTCACTTGGAAGGAATCACTGCACATGGGTAGGCGCTTGTAATGACATTTTGAGCTTGTTTAGAGACTAAAAACATGTTTAAAACCTGCCATGTTTAAGCCTGTTGGGTGCTAACTCTAGCAGGAGGATAACTCAATGTAGACAGCACAGATTGTTTTCATTTGTCTCGCTACTGACAGCACTCCAAATTTAAAGAAAAAACAGAGCTACGTGTTGAAAATGACCGGAATTCTCCTTTAATCCCGCACAACTGGGTCTAACCTAACTAACAGGAAGAGCATTAGACAAACCTGTATATTTATATATTATATTTTGTTGTTGTGTATTTAGAAACAGGGGTTTACAGGCTTCAATCATGCTAATTAAGTTACTAGTTAACTTACTGAAAGCATGAGTCACTTTGCTGCCTTGAACTTAGCCCAAGTGCAGTGTGCCCGCCAGAATGATAGATGGCAAACTTTTTGTCTGCACTAATTAGAAATACCAGTTCTTGAAGTGTATGAAGGATAGTATTTCCACCAGAGTGGTTTTAATCAGCTTCCTTCATCTCAGTCACACTTAGAGCTAATTCAAAGGACAAGCTCTTGTAGGAGATGAAGGATCATATTTTAACCAGAACAGAATCAAGTCGACTTTGTCAGCTCCCTAATGGCAGAAACGCCCTAGCCGCATTTCAAACAAATGACTTGTTTACAAAACCTCAATGTGCAAGAGAAGAACAAAGTCAAACCCTTGACGTGTCTCCTAAAAACTTAGTTAGTTACATTTAGATGATCAATGGAGAAATGAAAAACATGATATTTTTAGCCATGCTAGTGCGTGGCTTGTGTCAGTTGACTGGTTCACAACTTTGGTTCACAACTTTGGTTCACAACTTTGGTTCATCAGTTTGGTCCACACTGAAATACTGTATCTCAACACTATTAGATTTAATAAAAAAGGGTGCCCAGAGGATCCTACTGACTTTTCCCTTAGCGCTTCAGTTATATTGTAATAGCTTTGGGGATCCACTTCATGAGAGACCAGAGACTGGCAACTACTTGTATCGATGTGTAATTCTTGTTATGATTCAAAGTCTGTGAATGAACTGAGCATTTGTTCCCTATTCTTTGCCCAAACACTGCTCTCATCCTGGTTATACTGATTACTGAACAAGTGCAAATATCAACAAGTCATCAAAAACCATCCAACTATATTGGTAGTTTTGAAAAAGATCCTGGTTTGTGTTAAAATCATCAAATTTGTTACATTACTTCACTTCCGGTTACGCACGTGACACATTTCTGTATGTGCCGTAAAGTAAAAAAAAACCTCTGCGTTTATTTTTATTTCGAAACTAGACACAAACCCTGGGTAACAGTCCTGTGTTTGTTTGAGCCATCTACACAGCATGTAATTGTCTTGATGTATGAAAAAATACGAGCACTACATGATGCATATGAGCTGGAACATTTTCAACAGATGACAGAGTGAAGACCAACCCACGGAACAAAATACATGTTGTAACGCAGCGTGGCATCTCATCCGCCTCTTTACAAGTGCAGGATAAATACTGGAGTGTGATTGCAATGCCAGCCGTGTATTATAGAGCAATAAACCTCGTCAGGAGACTTATAAGTGAGCTATCTGTGTGACACTCCCAAATTAGTTTAATTAGCATTCCCAACACATTTCTGAGCAAGGCTAGCCATTATATAAGATGGTCTGGATTCTTGTGTGAAGGATCAATGTAAAAGTCAGAGTATTCCACTGAGATAATCACAGATTATGTCTGTCTGACCTGCAGGGCAGTAAATGTGTGTGCTCTGGTGCCTTTGTGCATCTAAGTTTATTTCTAGAAAAAAAATTGTGTCCCAAAAGGAAAAGTGTATGTCTCAGTTCTAGCTGGTGTTGTGTGTATTTGTCTGTAAATGTGAACTTGTAGCAACCAGATACTTTCATGAAACCATTTGTGGCACTGAGAAACCACTTTGGTAGATGGTTGGCCTATGGTCTAGGTCCAAATTAGAATGCCTGTTATTCTCCAGAGGACATGTTTTGTCATCCTGCAATCTGACACAGTATAAATTCCCTGATTAATCTTATTTTCAACTATTATGCTATTTGTGATATATTTCTATTTTAGCTGTATGTGCCTATTATGGGACAATGGGACAGCTCGGAGATATTGTACTCATACAGTATGTAACCTACCTGAGCCTATCCAAATCCTTTCTGTGAGCTGGTTGGCTGTAAACCAGCTAAATTACTGTTGCAAGCTGTGCAATGGCATTTCTTTTCTATTTAGGGAGGTGGCAGCTCAGCCCTAAATTGTGTTTGTGTTTCAAGGCAGAATCAGTTTATTGGACAAGCTGTGACCTCTAACTTATATTCTCATATTCTTACAAATATTTAGAGTCTGGTTAGAGAATTGTTTAAGGAGACTGCCCTCAAACCAAACGACCTGGATTTATTGCCCATGTTAGCAAACACCCACCCTGGTGCTAATATTCAGCACGGCACTGAACACTTCACTGGCTGCACGTGAGAGATTGCAGTACAGAAAACATTTCCTTCAAACATCAATAAAGTAGAACATTTCTTGTTTCTTAGCAATAAAAAATTTGATATTTTACTTTTATGGCGCAAAAAAACACGTTAAACGTTTTTAAACTGCACGTTTTTGTTTTTTTGTTTTTTAAACCAGATTAGGGCCAATTATGCCATGCCAGTGCCAATCACAGTCAAAGTAACATTTTTGCATTATAGTTTTTTCACTAGATGTTTTTCCTGAATCTTAAATGTCAACTTTGTTGCTAAATAGTTCAGAGAATTTTACATTTCCAGTTTAGCTTCAGGCTATGAGTACTGTGGGAAACAAGACCAGAGGGAATCGAGGGAGCCAAAAAAACCTCTTAAATGCCTCAAGTGTTTGAGCTAGTTAGCCCGACAGCTTACTCTCACCTCCATGTGAATGGACTTTATGGACCCGAATACTAAACTGCACCAGTTGGAGTAATTGACTGTCTAAATAGGTGCAGCTATAGAGTCACTACAAAGTATTAGATATTAAAACATTCTTACTTTTCTTGTTTAGACTGGGGGTTCCTCAACTGTTTCAAGGCAAACTGGGAAAATGTATAGTCTGACACTGGCATCCAGATTCAATAAAAGACAAAATTATTTAAAAATATTAACAAATACATTAAAAATGTATTTCATATTTAAAAGACTGCTGGGGGTACAACATAATTGGTTGATGCTTTTTGTATGTCATATGATATGACAATAAATACAAAGACAATTCTGCTCTCTATGTATGGAAACTACATTGTGGGATTAAATACTCTTTCATAAGTAATTCATGGGCCTAATTAGAGCAAGTTAACACAGTATTGAATCATTTCTGTTTGTGTCACACACAGTAAAATGAAATCATGTATAACCCTGCTAATAAGCTGTCGTTGCAGAAACAGTTATCGAGAACAAGCAAGAGGAGCAGAGCAACAGAAAACCAGAGAAAGGGGTGAAAGAGAGGTGTGATGGAAATGAGAAAAGGAATGTCCCACCTGAGCCTTTGGTTATTGACATTTGCTATGTGACACTTTGTGTGTGTTGGTGTTTCATGCTGATTTAAAGCCCTTGTTATGAGGCGCATATGTAAAGGACCGCAGGCTACCAGACGTCATGCCTCCATGATCACCACACATCAGTCCCACCTCTCTTGCCACACTGCCTTATTAACTTCTTTAGCCCATGTCAACCCCCATGACCCCCCTCTGTCTCTGCTCTTCATCAGCTCTCTCCTTTACTGGAACCTAGGGGGGGGAACCATCAGGAGCCCTCCAGGCCTGGATAACCTTTTTAACCCCCTTGCCATTTGCATATTTCTCTTTACATTTACTCTCTCTCTTACTTTGTCTCAATCAATGAGCCTTCTATTCTCCCTAAAGTCAGAGCCTATTTTCAAGGACATGAAGAAATGAACACAAACTAAGTTGCTTGTCGCATCATAAGTGCTGTGATTGATTTTTTTTCCAGTATAGGTGGTCTATTGGGAAATTGAACTCTTAAATCTTATTTTTACCTGCACAAATTGCAAGGGCAATTGTAACAAAAACCTGAAAACAACTGGTTGCCAGATCTGTCCTCATGTTAAATGTCAATATAATGGCTACATGTGTAGATAATAGACATTCTTAACCTTCCACCCTCCATTTTCTCAAACTGCTCAATCTTTTTTCCTCCTCTCTCTCCTCTGGTCCGGGGCTCAAAAGCTCTGGGGCTTTTCTGCTGTGTATGTGTGAGATTTACTCGTACATGCTCTGCATAGTATGTCCTTCAAGAAAACACAAGGGGGCTTGTTGGCTGTCCGTACATCTCTTAAGGGAAACGTTTCTCTTTCAAGCTCTCAGATCAAATTTTCCCTGCTGCTTCCTTTTTTAGTGATGGCATGAATAACTGCCATAGTAATGATTCCTGCTGCCAGTCTTATATACTAGATCTCTGACAGAGATCCATGCTAACCGGTAATTTTGTAGGATGTATTTTTGCAATCTCCCGATTGTCTCTGTACCAAGCTGTAACAGCAGCTCAGGATGGTTCATTGCATTGGTTACAGAAAATAACACTATCATTTTTAATTTTATTTAATTTAACTTTTATATTTCTCCAGTAAACAAATCACCGGCTGTTGTTTGTGAATGCCCTCTACACACTTAGCTTCTACTGGAGTCAGCACTGCAAGCTATATGTTAAGTCATTTAGTCTTGTATAGTTCATTCTTCTTTCTTCTAAAATATCTTAATTTTGTTATCTTGATAATATTTGCATTCAATGAAAGCACATCTTGCCAGAGCTATATATACTGTACATAAGATGAATGTTTGGCAATCTACTGAACATACTGCATGACTATACTGTACAGTGAGGAACAAACCTGTGGCTGTTTACTGATTACAAATTGACTTCAACTATTCCATAATTTAAAACAAGTGTACTCAATATAGGGCAAGTACCCTGTATGCAACACAATATAACATAACAGATCATAACATACTGTATAGTATAATTTTTTTCCAAATGTATCTCCAAATAGCTAAAACCCTTATCTTTCTTTCCCCTGAGAATTGTTCACCACAGATTCCTCCAAGTGACCCCCAGACCATGACTAGTGACACAGATGTATCGCCTTGTATGGCTGCAGTGCAGTGTGAAGACTGCACACTGCTTGCAAGTGTACAGACACAACTGAGGGCCCAACACTCAAATTAAAACTAAATTCTCTGTGTAGTGAACACAGTAGTTTTGACCTACTGACAGTTTTTTTACCCTCATATATGTTCTGTTTATGGTCTTGCATTTCATTCAGCCCAAAAAATTATATTAGAACTTACCAAACAGGCGTAAAATAACTTTATTATTTTATTTACATTTTTATCATTTTATCGTCACAGAGCAGGGCAGAGGTAGGGCCAAAAGCAAAATTCTGTTTGCTTATCATAATTGCTATAATGACACTTTGACCACATAGCTCTCCCTTAGGTAGTCATCTTAAATAACTAGTTTCCAACTGAGAGTAGAGCTAACACATTGCAAAAAAGTAAAAGAAGTCATTGTGACCATCCAACCATCAGCCCAGTGGATCCCTGCAGTGGGCGCCCACTTAGCTGCTAACCTCCAGGCTCTCACTCGGCCAGAAAAACCTTGACCTCATGGAGTCCTGGAGCCTCAAATCAATAATAGACCACAAGGTCCTGGGCCTGGTGCCCTCAGGAGCACTCCTTTTCAAAGTCAGACTTCAAGAAAGTTAGTAGTCATAAAAACCATGAATCGAGCAGTCCATGAGCAGAGTTAGCCCGATTTCAATTATGCAATATAATCCATATTTAAATCCATTCACTGGAGCATAATTAGTGTCTGGTAACATACAGTGTGTAGAGAAAGATTGTAGTAAAAGGTAATAAAGTAAACATGCTGCCAGTCACTGTTGACTTTTTAATTATTTCAATGCAATGATCTTTCCCTAACCTGCCCAAGTGCCTAAACAGGACAATAAATTTGATTTTGTTGCTACCATCAGCTATTGCAAGAGTGGACATTGAACATTTTTCAAAATGATACTCAATAATTTACCATCACTTTCACAAAGAGTTTAGCATACAGTGAATGGACTGCATTAATACAGAACTTTTCTAGTCTTAGCAACCCCTCAAAGCACTCTACACTACAGGCATCATGCACCCTGTTCATACAATGGTGGCCGAGGCTACCATACAAGATGCTTTACAAGGGACATGCTCAACAGATTAACATTCTGGTGACCTCAGATAATTTCTCATTAAAGGTCATTACAAACTAAGAACAACTCTTGGCTTCCTGCCCTTTCTGATCCCTTTATTCCTGTTTTGACCTTTTGGTATAACTTTGACAGAGAGCGGGGGCAATTAATGTAATGCTTAGTAATGATTATTCATTGTTTCTTTTATTTTTGCAAGGTGCACTATGCAAACTCCAACTAAGTAAGACATTGATGACAAAATGATTATGTTTTAACGCAGTTAAATGTACCCAGAGATTATGTAGCACCTCTGTTAAAACCCCTCTGTACCTTTCATGTTCTGTCTCCACTACTTTGTATCGTGCTTAGCTTTTCTGACACAATGAGAACAAATACAAAATGTTCAATAAGTTCAATGCAATGATTTTTTAGCCAGGACAGAAAAAGTTTATTCACACATCAAAGACAGATCAAAAAGAATACATAATGCATATGATTTGAAATTACATATCATCAAGCTGGTCTCATCTCGGCACTGAGTTGTTTACTTCCTGAAATTATGACTCAGCACTTCATTGGTTGACCTAGATAGCTCCAAACCCCAGGGACAAAAAGATAGAGAGAATTGATGACCAGTGTACTTTTTAAAGTCTCAGTGGGAGAGGCTGGCTGGCAGGCATAAAGAACCAGACTGGTACTGTACTTGTTGTGGACTGAAGGTTGTACAGTAAGTCACACGTGTAAGTGAGACTAAGTGGCAGTAAGCCATCTACTTGACTCATTCATTCATTGATTGACTGATTAATTCAATGTTCATTTAGCTACTCGGTCCATAAGTCAACAACATGCAGTAATGTCTTTATTCACTTTCTTTCCCCCTGTCTCCATTCCTGCATTAGTTCCGTCGTTCACCTCCCCCAAAGTGCCATTGATGTTACATTATGTCTTGATTTGTTCCTTCCTTCCAGTCAGACAGACACAGATTAATGTATTATGGCCCAACACATTCCAATACAGTGATGAGTATTTGAATGAAGTGAGTTGGGATTGAGCCTAATGCTTTTTACAGCCATATCACAGCTATAGGGAATCAGTGCAGCATGAGAACGGTTAAGCCCTCACACACCAGCATTGCCTGCAGTGACAAGGGTTATAGGGTGCTGAAGATTGATTCATCTGTTGAAAATCATTAGAGAGGAATTGGCTGGTGAATGTGAAGGATCAAATCACATTTTCAAAGATAGTTACGGACGTTCATTTGTCGACTGCCAAGCTGGGGGGATAAACAGTCATTCAAGATTAATTTAACAATCCATTATTCAGGCAGCTGATGTGAGAATTCAGTGGTGACCCTATTCTCACATCTGCTCCTGCTCTCTAGCCCTGCTGCCCTCCCTGTCAAGAGATTTATTAAACTGAGATTATCCTGCATATTGAACTTAATGTGGATGTTAGAAACTTATATCTAAACAAACCAATATTATGTGAAAGGCAATAGACACACACACACACACACACACACACACACACACACACACACACACACACACACACACACACACACACACACAGGATGGTGGTGGGGGGTTACTGTGCTTACAGGAGACAACAGCTGAGGAGCATCAGTCTATTTTTGTTCTTCCTTCATTTAAGTCTCTCAGGAGGAGGTATGATCATTATGGGGTCCCTGAGAACCTGAGATAATCCCTCATTTAGTTCCTCTTACCCAGATTTCTCGAGACCTGACTAGAACTATATTTTATCCAAAAATTCTGCAACCTGGGAAATAGCTACTATTGATGACACAGAGGTCATGTACTCATGCACTATTATTTCAGGGGATTTGAGGGTTTTAACAATTTTTTAAACTAAACATCAAGGATGTACTGTATTTCAACATGTCAGTGTGAAATATTCAATGACATGTTAATTATATACACAAAATATATAATGGAACAGTTACATGAATCAATAACTTAGGCCAAGTCATCAGAAAGTTTCATTAGCGTTTTCTTTTGAAGCTAGTCAAAAGAAATTCTGTTTTTGAAAAATCCTTGCCTAGGCTGCTGCAGCTCCCACCAAAGGTAAGAAAACGTTTATTTAGCTACAGTTATAAGTGCACTGATGAGGTGGACTCTAGCTAGAAGCCATACCAATTCCCCAAATCACAAAATATATAAAGTTAGAGTGAGCAGAGAAGTTATAATGATATGTAATGATATAGGCGGTGATGTAAAATCGGGAAGATGTGTCTTCTATGGCCTACATGCAAAGTGTAAGGATTTGAGAATAACAGCTGAAGCACAGTTGCCTGTTACCTCTGTGTTCCCAGAAAGCCCCTCCTTGGACAAACCCCTCTGCCTGAGCGTCACTCAAAGTTCACTTGAGTCCTTTCCTAAGCTCAAATACACACACACATTCACTGTCATCTACACAAACGCACACACACGCTGCGCCAGACGCCTTTGTGTAGTCCGCCTGCCGCTTCCAGCCCTACTCTGCGCTTCAGGAGGCGCGCAAGAAGACCTGTTGGATGTTACTAAAAGCATTTGGTTGGCGTGCGGAGTTGACAAAAGTGTGACTACTTTTCACGTTTTTTCTCGCTCTCTTCAGTGACATTTTACGTGACAAGCTTTTTGGGGACCTTGTTCTCAGTTTTAGTGTTTATTAGTGAAATAACTGGTTAATTGCATATCAAATTTCCGAACCGTGCAGCTGGATAAAAATCAGTATTTGATGGACAAAATTAATAATTCTGTGAAATAACTCCAAAGGATTTCAAGGTATGCTCTTATTAACCACGACTATGAATGATAGTAACCTATTAATTTTGGATGCGTCTTGCTACAGCGCGTAA
Source organism: Percina caprodes (assembly GCA_013375575.1). Taxonomy (NCBI): domain Eukaryota; kingdom Metazoa; phylum Chordata; class Actinopteri; order Perciformes; family Percidae; genus Percina; species Percina caprodes. The sequence continues at coordinate 165,737 of JABXJD010000519.1, read as the reverse complement.
TTTACTTTAATTTCAGCGTCAAGTTGAAAAAGCTTCTCGCAGTTATTGCTCTGTTTGGTTTGATGGATTTAAATGGTTTAAGTGCAGTTGTGCGCATGTGTGAGAAAAAGAGAGAGAGAGAGAGAGAGAGAGAGAGAGAGAGAGAGTTTAATAGGGGTCTAATTCGAAGTTTATCCTTCCTTCTTCCTTTTAAATTCCTCCAGTGTTTTTATTTATATGGTGATATGTCATTCAATTAACGTACTGAGCATACACGTGTAGAAAGCCCAAAGGTATGTTTTGTTTCAGACAGGTGCAATGTGTCAGAGTGGCTATCTGAGGATAGAGTGTGCCATGTGTTGTACAGATTGAAAATCCTCTTGAGTCAAATTTGTGTTTTTGGGCTGCATGAATAAAATTGACTTGTGTATGTGTGTGTGTGTGTGTGTGTGTGTGGGTTCCCATCTGGATTCTGGGACATGTCACAGCGGTGCACTTTGCTGCACTCCATAAGTCTTCACTTCCGTTTTCTCTTTGGCAGTGATAATCCCAGTGTGGCTTGTCCTCTTGCGGAGTGAAGATGCACCTGAATATGTGTGTCCCAGTGGCACTGCTGACTCTCCTGGTGCTGACGCTTATAGTGCCCATGGGCCAGGGCTGTCCGAGGAGCTGTAACTGCTACCAGGCCAGTGAAGTGCACTGTACTTTTCGTTCCCTGCTCACTGTACCGTCTGGCCTGCCTCTACACACACGCCGCATAAATTTAGGGTAAGGGAATAAATGGAAGCACGTACACAAATAACATAAAATATAGTGCTTTTATTTACCTAATATGGAACTGTAATAATTTGTTGTTTTATTGACATCCCAGGTTGATGATGCTGTTTCTGTACCACACTTAGGTTCAACAGCATCAGCAGTATCTACGACAGTTCTCTGGCTGGGTTAAAGAAGGCGGAGCTTCTGATGCTCCACAGCAATAACCTCCACCATCTCCCAGAAGCAGCGTTCAGAGATATGAAATCACTACAGGTAAACAATAGAAGAGCAACAACAACATGTATTGGATGCATCAATATAGGACTTAAAAGAGAAGGAATTCCATTCAATACCATACTAGCGGATAATAATTGGGTCGGATAGTTAAAGTGCAATATGAAATACTGACAGCTAGTGTTTAAACTGCAGTACAAATTCAAAATACTGGAGAGAGTCATCTCCCCCTCCCCCTCCTCCCCTGACTCGAAGTTCACAGAGGTTGCCAGGCTGAAACCGCAGCATCCAACAATGTTGCTAGACGCTTGTCTCACAAAGCCAGGCATTACTCCACAGTACAGCGGAGTAGCTAACGTTAGATGCTGGCTATATTGACAGTCATAAAAGCCCATGCTCATGCGGAGCTCTGTAACAAACTGACAGACGCATTTTCATCTTAGAATTACAGTAGGAACTGCTAAAAATTCCACAATCTGGCCGTCCTCTCCACACACCCGACAGACACACTTCCTCGGCTTAGAATTATGATAGGAACCACTAAAAATACATGGCCGTCCTTTTCCACCCAACTGACATAAACACTTCATTGGCATAGAATTACGGCAACAATCGCTAAACACACTGCTAACTCACGGTCCACTCTTCCTGATTTACAGGCCCCTCTCTTGGCTTAAAATTACTCATTGTTGTCGGGTACGAGCGCTGAACAGGCTACGCGTTAAACAGCCGTGGCTCGCTTGCGTGCTCCTACACAAATGTTGAAATTATATAAAATGCCCATCCCTAGTAGCCATGATAAATTAGCCTGAAGCTAATGCTTATCTGTTTAGGAAATTAGCCAACTCGGCATCCTTTTGGGCTCTAAGCTGTCTTTCAAACAGGCTACATCTCCAGTATTTACCCTTGGTTTGTTACGTCTCTGGTCAAGCAGCTGTTAGAAACATGCAGTTTTTTAAGGTTGAGTAGAATCTATCTCTGTTGATCCTGTTTGTTTGTTTGCTGCTTTCATAGCTGTACTAATGTTACAGCTGTAGCGCAAAAGGTTTATGTTTTTACAGGTAGGCTATATCTGGCAATCCGGCCTGGGCAGTTGATACCCCTCCCCCCCAACCAAAGTGCAAAATCACAAGTGAAAAACCTGGGTATCATTTATTGACTATGTGCTTAGGTTTATCCCACATATTAAATGAAAAAACACAACTAAAATAGGTTTTTATCACCTCGATAATATAGCCAGAGTCTGCCCTATTCTCTCTCGGGCCAACACGGAGACTCTAATGCATGCTTTTGTCACCAGTCGCATTGACCAGTGTAATGTTCCTGCTTTCTGGACTTCCCAAAAATAGTATCTCCCCTCTCCAACTTTTACAGAACCCACTGAGACCCACCTTTTTAACTTAGCTTTTCCGTGTTTAGTCACATGCTATTTTTTTTTTATATGTTCAATTCAATTCAATTTTATTTATAGTATCAATTCATAACAAGTGTTATCTCAAGACACTTTACAGATAGAGTAGGTCTAGACCACACTCCATAATTTACAAGGACCCAACAGTTCTAGTAGTTCCCTCCAGAGCAAGCAACAGTGCGACAGTGGCGAGGAAAAACTTCCTTTTAGGCAGAAACCTCAGACAGACCCAGGCTCTTGGTAGGCGGTGTCTGACGACCGGTTGGGGTTAAAATGAAGAGTGGCATTATGTGTATATATATGTGTATATTATAAGTATGAGAGAGGGTGTGTGCGGATGTTGGTGGTGGGTCTGTGTCTATGGGTGTCTAGGGATGCATTTATGTGATGGGGGTGAGGGGGAAATTGCTTTTAATTGTAAAGCACTTTATGCTACATTTTAAATCTGTGAAAAGTGCTCTATAAATAATTTTGATTGATTGATTGATTGATTGATTGATTGATTGATTGATTGATTGATTGATGACAACACATAGGCCAAAACACGAACAGAAATTCACGGAACGGAAGTTTTGAAAGAAAGAAAAGAAAATACTTGCATTAGCATGTGTGTAGTATTTCAACTTAGCATGTCTCCTTAATATCTGATGATGCATTGGGGTAATTCTTGGATTTATTACAGTAAATATAATACATATTGAACCTTTAAGAAAACAATTCGAAGCAACCAACACTTTGAGACAGTGGAGATGATTCTACAGAAGCCTCTTCTCCCACTTGTTTCACAGTTCTTCTTCATGGAACTATAGTGCAGTAGACCTGTATCTCAGGCAGCTAACAGCAGCCAACATTGAGAGTGTCCTAAACTGTCCTCTGCCAAAACAAACTATTGATGATGGATTATAAAATATTATGGCTTTTAATGGGGGAAAATAAAACATTGTCTTGTCACATATTTAACCTTTGACTCTTAGCAAGACATAGTTGTGAAAGTCAAACTTGGACCAAGTTTCCACAAAATGTACTTTAATCCCTCACCAGCCTTAGGCAGGTAGGACCATACAAGCGCTTTGATGCAGAAAGCTCAGCTCTTAAACCTACACTTACAGTTTAAAGTCTGCATAGCTCCCTATGACAGATTAATATACTTAAACTGTGACAGAGCTGATTTCAGAACTGATTTTTAAGTAAAGCAGGACATTTCAAGGTAGCATTTGTCAAGAGTTTGGTACCATTTAGAGAGGGCTCTACATTGATAAATATTCCTAAATCTTGCTGATTTATTTTACATTTCTTCTGTAAAGCCACGACGCAAATTAATGTAACAGTTTACATGATTCTGTTCACAATTTTTTTTAGCACATTTGTCTAATTGTTGTACCACTAATGGACTTTACGTATGTGTCATCATTCTTTTCACTTCTCAATGACAGGAAACACACTGGACATTTTTGCAGCAACCTAAGGCAGAATTAGCAGTCTGTGGGGAAGTAATATTACTCAACAAGCAATTGTTCCCTCCATCTCCCAGGCATATGCTGATATACAGTGGTGCTCATAAGTTTATGAACCCATGCTAAAGTTGACTAAAAAGAGGAATAAAAAAAAAATCATCTTTTGGAAATTGATCTTTATGACTTAATTAAATAAAAAAAAAGGAAAAAAACAACCTTTAAGGACAACATTTTTCTTTATGAATGAACAATGTATTGTGAATAAATAAATGTTCTTCCTTAAAATACAGGGGGCATAAGTAAACACACCCCTTTGTTAAATTCCCATAGAGGCAGGCAGATTTTTATTTTTAAAGGCCAGTTATTTCATGTATCAGGATACTATGCATCCTGATAAAGTTCCCTTGGCCTTTGGAATTAAAATAGCCCCATATCATCACATACCCTTTACCATACATAGAGATTGGCATGGTTTTATTTCAGTTAGCCTAATAGCTGGTTTGATTTGCATTGAGAGATGTTTTTTTGGAAAGTACCCCATGCCAATCTCTGTGTATGATGAAGTGTATGTGATGATGGGGGGCTATTTTAATTTAATTCCAGTCCAAGGGAACTTTATCAGGATGCATAGTATCCTGAATCCATGAAATAACTGGCCTTTAAAAATAAAAATCTGCCTGTTTCTATGTGAATTTAACATAGGGGTGTGTATACTTATGCCCCCTCTATTTTAAGGAAGAACATTTATTTATTCACAATACAGTATTCGTTCACAAATAAAATAGGTGTCCTTAAAGGTTGGATTTTTCTTAATTTTCTTAATAAAGGAATTCAAATTAATTTCTAAAAAGATGATTTTTTTATTCCTCTTTTATGTCAACTTTAGCATGGGTTCATAAACCTATGAGCAGCATTGTATTTGCCATTGTATGATAATAGAATCCATATTTCCATGTGCTGACATCTTCACGTGCTAGATATGTCTGAGGCTGGAACTCTCCCAGCTAACTAGCCTTCCTGCAGAGCAGATTTATCATATAAGCACCACAGAAACACAATTCCACAACATGGTTTTTATGATGTAATTTCTTAAAATTTGATGGGTTCTCCACACATGACTAGAATAGCAATAGATCCCCTGGAGTCTTTTACTGAGGATAAAGGGCTTTCATGTTTGAAAAGTTGCAGACCCCCATTGCTAGGATATACTTTTAGTCTTTCCTGCTTTGAAGCGATAAACTCACAGCATACTGTATATCGTCTGTTATATGCTGTGGGCTATTTCTCAGTTTCTCAGTATATCAGCAAATGTATGAGGTTGTGTGCTGTTGGTCATATTTTCCCATATTTTAACATTCTACACAGACTGCATTCAGTTATTCTTGCTTACAAAGAGATTTTCACCCAACTCATTTCATCCTCATTCCAATTCCCCTCACATCATTGGTCATAAATTCAGTTTACAAGCATGTGGTGTCCACTGACAGGCATATGACCAGAGCAGACTTGGTTTCTTCATCAGCTTTGATGCCTATTACTGTAATTAATTGCTCTTGTAATTGCTTTCGCTCACTCCATTTCCTCCCCCTTTTACCCACAGATACTAAAGCTGAGCTATAACAAGCTGAGAGAGATCTCTTCATCTCTGACCTTCTCTGGCCTGACCTCACTGCTGCGTCTCTACTTGGATCACAACCTCCTCCAACACATTCACCCCCGGGCGCTGCTCCAGCTGCCTAGCCTCAGGCTGTTGCGTCTGCAAGGGAACAGGCTGCATCAGCTACACCCTCACACTCTGTGCACACTGTCCCTGCTGAATACATATTACTTCTCTACACTCAGGTGAGCTTTAAAGCACATAATCTAATAATCATTGTTAGGGAAGTTACAATATTTGATCAGGAAAATGTAACATCCATTGGCTGTTAGACAAATACACCTTTAAAGATATAGCATTGTCTTTTTACCCTTTTAGAGGAAAAACTTGGGTCTGAACATGAAGATCATAATGGAATTGATAAGAAATGATGGGTGATTTTCTTACCCTTAACCTATCACCTCTCACTGCCCACTTCCACTCCCACTTCCACTCTTTCATCTATTCCTCTATGACTTTGATTCAACATTGGTGTCCCCCCTTCCCCTCTTCATCCAATATTTTCTTTGCTCTGTTTTCCCCACCTATAGACACCTAGACCTATCCAACAACAGTATAACCACTCTGCCCAGAGAGACCTTTGCGACAGCACCTCTGCTGGAAACTCTTGTGCTGCAGGCTAATCCGTGGAGTTGTGACTGTAGGATGAACTGGTTTCTCACTTGGAGTCTGGCTCATCCAGGTGAATTGCGTTGGAAATATGATTTGTTTTCAATTTTGTTTTGTCTCCAATGAGCACACACAGTTTATGCTGGTCATTGGTTGTGTCTCTGAGATCGTTTAATTCAGTTTGAGATGCAAATGGTTGTGTCTCTGAGATCGTTTAATTCAGTTTGAGATGCAAAAAGGCTGTGGTTAACGCAGCATGTAGGTTTCTTGAGTGAGAAGAAAAAGATATGGAGATAAGGTGAAAAGGAACATTGGACATGGATTGAGAAACAGAAGACTACTTTGTTGAATCTACTACTTTTTTGTCTTTAAACTTTAATACAACATGTCAAATCCAGCTAGATGAAAGAATGATGGTATTATTTTACTGTACTTTCTAATACATCTAGTTTTGTTAACCTTGATATCGCTGACATCTCTTCACCTGCTTTTTATCAAACATTCTTCTCTGGTTTTCTTCATTTTCTGTATCTCTTCCAGTGTGTCTTGTGGCTGTTATTGAGATGTGAGTGAGGGCTGGACCGTGAAATGTGTCTCACTGATATGCCAGACTTAACCTGCCATAACTAATCCATGATGACAGCATTGAAGTGTGCAGGCAGCTGAATTTAGGTTAATGATTGCTGTGTAATAATGAAGTGATGCATTTTTCTGATTTATGAGTTGACAAAGTAACCATACCAAATCAGAAAGAGATATAAAGGATCATAGATGCCAAAGAAGAGCTGGCATGACTAATATATTGCATCAGTAATATGGGCAGATAGTTGAAATGTGCACATATATGTTTGTATAGTTGTTATCCACAGTTGATATGCTAGAGGTGGTAAGGCAGCCTTGTATGACATATTGTTTTCTGCCTCTCATTTTCAATTAGGCTTAATGAAATGTCCCAGCAGCCCTCAGTGTCCAATCTGCTCCTCGCCCAATTCCCTTCAAGGTCAGGGCTTGCTTGACCAGAATGACCTGCCATGCAGCTTGCCTGTCATCCCCTCCCCAGGAAGAGACACACCTTTGGAGACAGAACTCAGTGAAATCCAATCAAGTAAATCCTTTAGAGAGCCTTTAGGCACTGCCTCTCTGAGTCTGTCTGACCAACAGGGGGGCAGTGTCGATCTGGGTTGCAACATTACTTACTCTTCTGAGTTCCAGGACATTGCTCATCCTCCAGATCTCTCCCTTTCCTCTTCTTCTCCTCTCCCCCTTGCTCTGTCACTCTCCCTGGAGTGTCCTGTGGGTACACAGAGCTATGAGAAACTTTGGAGGATCCTAGCTTACTACAGTGAAACTGCAGTTCACCTGGAGAGGGATATCATGCTGAGTAAAGCCCCAGCATTGGCATACAGATACAGACAGGCAGCAGAGACAGACGGATACTATCACACTGGAGTCAAAGCTTCTGTAAAAGCCAGACCACAATGGTTGCTACAGCCAGCCATTAGCCTACAGCTAAACAGAGCACAGTCTAATGGACACAGAGTTCAACTTATATACTCAACAAGAGTTTCTGCTCATCCGGACCCTGCTTCTCATCCCTCAACATCCTCCCTTGCCTCCCACCCATGGGTGCTGATTTTAACTAATTATACCACCACAGCACTGTCGACAATAGCAGGAAGTAAGGTGGAGCTATCATGCCCTCTTTTAAGTTCTGGTAACCCCGAAGTACAGTGGATTCACCCAGATGGATCTAAGCTCATCTCCCCTTCAAGCAGCCTAGATGGTAGGCTCCGGGCATCAGCCTTTGGTTTACTTCTACACAAGGTACAGCTCTCAGATGCAGGGATTTACTACTGCATAGCCCGGGCAGGCAGGGATGTAAATGTTCTCCCGCTGCGCCTGGCAGTTGAGGAGTCCTCTGTTCCGCTTTCAGGAGAGCAAGTGGGACCGCCTGTCACTGGAAACATTGGGAAACCTGTCATTCTCTGCTGCAATGCATCAGGTTCACCAATGCCTTATATAAGTTGGTTGTTACCAGATGGAAACATAGTATGGCGGGGATTAGCTGTATCAGGTGGGCTCACAATACAATCAAATGGGAGTCTCTCTCTGCCTAATCCTTCTCTGAGGGATGCTGGTCATTACCGCTGTATTGCCATCAACCAGTATGGCAGTGTCTCTCTGTCCATGCAGCTGGAGTTAAACTCACAACATCCCCCTCCACTTAGGACTTCATTTCCTAGAGGTCCACAGTCAGCTGCTGGTCGGTCAACCAAGATACGAGCTCCATTACTATTGGAGGAAGGATCTGGTAATGAAGAAGAAGAAGAAGAGATAAGTTTTGTTGGCAATAGGAAGCGTCCAAGACCTCTCCGACCTTCCTCAAACAGACGTTATCCAATCCAAAAACCCAGAAGACGTGGACCTATGAGAAATGGGTCCCTAAGAAAAGGAGTAGGACCTGTATTATCCACTGACCAGAGAATAAACCGCTTTCAGAACAGACATAGAGTTACCGCAAACAAACAAAGGATAGACCCACATAAATGGGCTGACCTCCTGGCTAAGATACGACAAAAGACTGGTCACACTAATAACAGTCAGAACATTGCAGTGGAGAAGCCCACAGCTGAACCAGCAGGAGAAGTCAAAGGTAGAGACACAGGACGACATGAGGGAAATGATGATACAAAGAGAGGTGGAGCTGAGGGAGCAGGGGTGGAAGCAGAAACTGAAGGGTCATCTGTTGATGACACTGATTTACAAGAGGAAGGCCTACAGCCCATTCCCGCTGTTCACACAGAAATGCAAACACACACAGAGATGAAAACAGACATTGAAACAGACACAGAGATAAAGACAGAGACGTCCACAGGAACACAGACAGATATAGAAAGCGAGACAGAGACACATGTACGGACAGAGAAACCATATCCACAGATAGAGACAGTGACAAACCCACAGACACAGAAAGAACAAGTCACATCTAGGCCAATCTCTGGAACAAATGAAATTGTGCTAGAACCAGGGGAAGGAGATGAGCAAGAAGCAAACACCAACTCATCTAGAATCAGGCCTCAGAACACTAGGCAGGGACTCTTCCCTAATTTAGTTCCAAACTCCCAGCCTCAAAGCCCTTGGAACTCTCGCAGGAGGATTGGACAGCGAAGACGAATCATCAACAGGCCCAGGGGACGACCTTTGACCCCACCTCCAACTCTCCCTCACCCTATGAGCCCAAGATTACAAACTGCTACATCTGACACTACCATAAAAAATATGTTGTTCCTGTCATCAACAACCACATCTCCAGCTATTTTGATGATACGGCCTGAGCATATTAGGACTGCTTCGAGTCATGTCACACTGAATCTTCTGTCTCCTACTGTTTCTAACGCTCATGATATCTCTTCTTCAAAATCTGCCCCCCCCTCATTGACTTCCTCTTCCTCCTCTCTCACTTCATTATCCCCCTCTTACACAAAGGTACATATTGACATGGGGATTCAGTCAGCCACCATCCCAGAGACTGCAGAGTCTACTCTCTTCAACACACCAACACCAGCCCCCACTCACTCGGATACTGTGATCACAATGACAAATGTGCCACACACTGACGCCAGAACACATACACACAGCATACAGACACACAAAAACACACACAGCCTTAGGCAAACACAATGATAGACCTCCAAGCAAACACAGTGAAGAGCTGGAGAGGAAATTGTCAGGTGTACCATATGTGTCCACCTCTCTCTTGCCCACTCCTTCCTCAATTGTTTCCTCCATAGTCCCTAGTGTGGCTCCAACTACTACTGCTGGAAGCATGAGTATGTATATTTCTAAAGCTAGTGAGGACACACTTCCCACAACAACTGGAAGTACTCCTATGAATACAAGTCCCATCATGATTACTGCAACTACCATTATTATCCCAACATTTAGCACTACCAGAAGTACTACAACTACTCTTAACCCTACTACTATAATAACTCCTATTCTTAAATCTACTACTCCCACTATTACTTCTTCAACTAGCTCTTCTCCTACTACTTTTACTACTACTACTACTAGTACTACAATCTCATTCAAATCTATTTCCACAACTCCTAACCCCTACTACTACTACTACTACTACTACTACTATGGCTACTAAAACTACTACTCCTACTAGTAGTACTAGAATTGCCATCCCAGCCAAAACATCTACAACTACTACAAGGGCAGCTACAACCAGCACATCTTCCACTACTACCACAACAATGACAGTAACAAGTACCACAGCATCATCTAGAGAGAGGCCGAGTGTTGTCCAAGTTGATCCCAGAGGGAGAGCTGTTTCTGGGGTTCCAAACCAGAGTCAATCTAAAGCCTGGAAGAACCCTGGAACTAATTCTATTCCTGATTCACACAGCAGAAGGCCACACTGGTCCCCCACCCCTTTGCTCCCTGCTGCCCCTGGGGTGAGTTCAAATTGATTCAGATAACATAGTATTGTTATTTTGTGGATTCTTTAACACCAACATGCATTAGGACAAGAGTAAGAGCCAAGCTAGCCACGTTTTGTTCTTTATTTGTTAATTTAATTGCTAATTTATGTAATGTTTTCCTATTTTCAGTCATTCATTTAATTTGTCATTTATTAAAGTGCATAAACTGTATATTAAGCTATTTTTGTTGTTCAAATTAATCAAGTTAACATTTCTTTTCTAAGTGAGCGCTGGCCCAGAAAATCCACACACATGAACACACACACACACACACACACACACACACACACACACACACACACACACACACACACACACACACACACACACACACACACACACACACACACACACACACACACACACCCAGAGCACTCAACTTTGCAAGCCCTTGGGCAAAAGCTTAGAAGAAATGCTCAAAAGATCTGAAAATAGTCTAATCTGTATCCACATGACCTGCTTTTAAACCTCAGGGATGTTTATGACAATTTTTTAATTTCATGGATTTTCCCGAGCTTTGCCAGATTCCCTGCCAGATCTAAAGAAGATATGAAAAACACATGTTCCATAATCACTAACATTATGTGTTTGGAGACCCTAATCCCAATGGATTTAAGATAAGAAATTGTTAATTAATTTCCAGAGCTCTGTTGGCAAGCCTCTGCAGACCAAACCACTGGGTCCACAAGCAATGATTCTAAATCTGGGATTACAGTAATGTTATACTGAATTTGTGAACCCGAACAATGCTTAAAAATCTTACATAAAAAAGAGATGACAAACTTTAAAAAATTTTTTTACTAAAGAGTTTACATATTAATATTAGCTTGTAGCTTGTAGCTTTTGGTACAGATGTTAAGTGGTGTTTATTCTAACCTCCACAACTAAATTTTGATTAATCTATCGTTATCGTAAAATCTTTAAACAGATAACACTTGTCCAAATTATCTGTTGATAACATTGTGGTATTACTATAATGTAGATTTTTACTATTACAGTAAACAATTCTAATTTTTTTATCCATTGCTATACTGGAGTTGTTGTTCACTTGCAAGTCCTCCAACCACATGTTATTTAGTTGAAAAATGACCCTAAAACTCCAAGACCAAAACAGGGCTGTTAAATTCCACTACATTGATGAAAGTTGAAAATCTTTCATTAGTGGAGTCATGCTTTCATTGCTTCTAGTAATTATCGTCAATGGTTTATTACTTTGTCGCCATAATGTCTTTACTAAAACTTTTTCATAGGTACCAGTTGTGAGATCCAGACCGAGGATTGCAGACCCACACATCAGGACAGTGTCGTTCCCAGCAGAGAGCACTGCCAGGCTGGCTTGTGAGGCTCAAGGAGAACCGAAGCCCACCATCACATGGACCAAGGTTGCCACAGGTATACATAGTGTAGCATATGTACACATTTATTTATTTATACACACACATGCACAAAACAAAACACCCCTAAATGCATGAATAGATAAATCAGGGTTCAGTTTTATCCACTTGGAGGCCAGCCAAATCTGATTCATGGACTAATGTAAAAACTCAGCAAAGTTTTTCAGATGCTCTCTGAAACAGGCTTCAGGCTTATACTTTAATAAATTCTTATTACGTTGGTAAACTTAGAAATGGTTATTTGTTTCTCCAGAAGTCAATAATATATGTCAAAATACATATAATTCATCTCTAATAAATTGGTGAACCTCTGTAGGTGTGTGTGTGTGTGTGTGTGTGTGTGTGTGTGTGTGTGTGTGTGTGTGTGTGTGTGTGTGTGTGTGTGTGCATCTGTCTTTGAAATATCTCATGAACTGTTCATCCAATCAACTTTACACTTGGTTTCCTGGGTACCCAATGAACTTGAGGTTTTGAATTTGGATCAGTTTGGACAGCACTGGATATTGGATATTAATAAACTGCAAATTAAACTAAACAACCTAACAACGAAGGTTGAGTTAAAAGGTTGAGAATAAAAAGGACTGCCATAACGCTGGCTCTTCCGTGTCTACCCTTCACAATAGAAACCAAGCTCTTTCTTCTTCTCTCAGAGCATTTTGCTAAAAGGAAAAGCTTAATAATAAGGCTTTCTTGCCGACACTAGATATCAAACAAAAGCCAGAAACTATATATCGATTCTCCCGCAAATCAGTCAGTGAGTCAGTCTACTCGGTCCAGTTCTGGTGGTTAATTAACTCAGATCTTTGCTGATTGGCTCTCATAATGGGCCTGGATTGGGTGGCGGATGGCGCACCACCATGAGTCCAGAGGAAAATTTTCCTGATTAATCCACGTTTTAATTGTAACATTTTGTTAGTAAAATCGGAATCTGCAACTTTCTTTGTCAGGTAAATGTAGTACAATGTTTTCCTCTCAATTAGAAGTACACAATAAGGCAGTAATAGGCTATACAGTGTGGTTTCTTATTAAGCGCTTTGGGGGTCCTTCTCTAAGTAATTTTGGGCTACAAGGGTTCTGGAGAATGCTACAAGCAGCATTAGCACAGCCCAAGCAATCGGCCCATTCCAAACAGGAACATTTTGAATGGGCACTTTACTAGTTTAAAAAAACTACAGACTGTACCTTTGAAACACAATAAGCAAAAGTTTGTTTTTACTTCTTAAGGTCATAGATTTGAAAGGAAAATCTGTCTCAGTTTTAGTGTGTAATTTAAATAGATGAATATGAACACATTTTACACTGATGAAATAACCCATTAACACCCAGCATTACGCACTGGCATGCCCACAAAAGGCTTTTCTCTCACTAGCCATGTGGAAAAGACATATTGCAAGAAAGTAATGGAACATTTTGTGCACTGCATCACTGCTGCTTACTTCATGCTGAGCCGCTTGGCATGTGCCCAGTCTTCCTTTTCCAAATTTGTCTCTGTTTTCCCATTCTGTCTCCTCACTGCTGCTTTCTCTCGGATTGTGTGTCTGTCTGACTGTCTCTCTGTCTCAGGAGCAGTGATGTCAATCCAATCCAGGGCTCAGCGTTTTGAGGTCTTGCCAAATGGCACCCTCGTTATCCAGAATGTTCAGCTGCAGGACAGGGGCACCTACATCTGCAGTGCACACAACTTTCTGGGTCGCGACAGGTGAGACTACTGATACCAGTTAGGAATATTAATAATGAAACGTATACGTATACCATTCAGTAATAATATTTTCAACATTAATTGCAAAGGCCTAAGGCAAACTGCAATTTTATTTTTAAATACTATGTATGCTGTGTTGGTATTTTACCAGCTTTTCAGGTGAAAACACAGTTATAGACAAACTTGACTTAACATCTTTAAGCAGCCTAAAGTTAAAAGCAAATTTCTCTTTATAAAGTCTGTATCTTCTGTGATCAAGATTCCTGTTTTAATTGTGCATGAATGCCTTGGTGGTGGGTGTTTCCTAAATGTGTCATATTCTATTTATAATTTGTTTCATTTGAAATGTATATTGTAAATTGGTTTATGTGTTTCTATATTGAGCATGTGTTTGCTTTATTGTTCTGTGATAGATTGCTAACCACCCTGGAAGTGTGGACCCGCCCCCCTCGGATGCAGCTGGCCAGCTACAGAGAAGTTACCATTCATCAGGGTGGAGATGTGCACTTGGAGTGCCTGGCGGATGGCGTTCCAAGGCCTCTGCTCTCTTGGGTTTTGCCTGACCGTTCTGTACTGACCTCCGCTGCTCCCTCAACCAGTCACATTACTATGGACACAAATGGAACCCTTCATATATCAATAACATTACCTAGAGACAGAGGAGTGTATCGCTGCGTGGCCTCCAACACAGCAGGTGCTGCCAGTGCCTCTGTGCGTGTACACGTGTCCTCGTTGCCCCCGGTGATACAGCAACCCAGAGAGGAACACCTGCTCTTGTCTCCAGGGAGGCCTGTTTATGCTCACTGCTCTGCCCGAGGTGCCCCGCCACCAACTCTACGCTGGCGAATCCCAGATGGGACTCTAGTTCGGACATCCCAGTTTCTCCATGGCAACCTTTTTGTCTTACCCAATGGGACACTGCATATTCGAGGAGTTGGACCTAAGGATTTAGGCAATTATGAGTGCACAGCAAGTAATCCTGTTGGAGCCGATAAGAGAACAGTGAGGGTAGAAATTGAAGGGGGAGCACAAGTAGAGAAGCAACAGGGGGGAGCAAGAACTGAAGAAGCAAAAGCCATTACCACTGAAAAAACTCCTTCATCTTCACTTCATAAAGACAGAAGTTTGTCCATTCCCAAGCACCCCTCGAATCTATTCAACTCCACTAAACTCTCCCCTTCATCACCATTTGTTAGAGCCAGGACCTTGCCGCTGTCCCCTAGTTCTTCTCGCTTATCATATTACCCTCACAAACCCAATTCCACTTACTCACCTCCTAAAATCAATAAAACAGTCATTGCCCCCCCCACACACTTGACCAACATCAACAAAACAAAACTATCCTCTCTTTTACCACCCTCCATAGTGCCTACAAATAGCACCAAAGTCTTGCCCGGCATTTCAAACACAAGAGTTACTTCTTCTCCCTCTGACAAAAGCAGAGCCTCAGCTGCTTTGCATCCACTGCCCATCTCCCCCTTCAATAAAGCCCATATTGTCTCTGTGTCACCCTCCAGCACTACTGTCCAATATGGGGGGGGTTTGCAGCTCCACTGCTCTGTAACTGGCTACCCATCACCCATCATCATTTGGAGGACTCCCAACAGGAAACTGGTGGACATGCACTTCAGGTACGGGGGGGTCGTGGGTTTGTGTGAAGGTTGCATTATCTCACTCTATATGTGTATTGTTTTTGTGATATGTGTATATGTTTGTCCACATTTAAATTTTAAATTTCAGTTTTGACCGACGTCTGAAGGTGCACCCTAATGGCACCCTGTCAGTTCAGGCAGTGACAGAGAAGGATGCCGGAGACTACCTCTGCATCGCACGCAACAAGGTCTCAGATGATTATCGCCTCCTGCGTGTCTCTGTAGTTACCAAGCCTGCCAAGATCGAGCCCAAGCAGCCAATCAATCAGATGGTGTCATTTGGCAAACCACTGAAGGTGAGCTAAATGTAAAAAGCAAAATCCTAGTTAATCTCTGCCTTGCTCCCAGTAATGATGTTTATTCAATAAACAAATAACAGCAATTAATTTTAAATCACACACCCCACACTGTTGAAATTTACTCAGCAAAAACCTAAAACATTCCTTCTCCCACTTCTCCACTGTTGAGCTTTCAGAGCCTTATTTCTTGTTGTGGCAATGATGTGTGTTGGGTGTCTTCTATCGCTAGGCGTGGTGCCAAAAGTTTCTACAGCTTCAAGCTGTCTTGTTGTTTTGTTTTGTTTTTATCAAAAAGGGCTTGATATTTTATGACTAAAAAGAAAAGAAAGACCTGTCAAGTCATAGCCTGTTATGAATCATCAACAGCGGCCTACAGGGGAAAGTACTTCACGCATGGATATTTAACAGCTTAGTGAAAAACAACGTCAGGCAGAGGGAAATACAAGAAAGAGGACACCATGTTATATTTTTTAGTTTCATTCAAATATCAACAAGCTTTTTTCCAAATTTGTGTGGCTTAGCAGTGAGTGTGAGTTTTATGTTTAAGGAACTAAATACAGCATTAACAAAGCCTAAGTGTAAAGTATGCATCACTCAACAGCTCAGTTTTTACAGAAGATCATTTTTAACCAAATAAAAGCCACCAACACTTTTAAATGATAGCAATGATTACCCTGTTGCCTTCAGGTGGACTGCCTGGCATCAGGACTCCCTGACCCAGCTGTCCGTTGGAGCTTACCAGATGGAACCATGGTGAACAGCGTGTTGCAGGGGGAAGACAGAGGAAGGCGAGCACGGAGGTTAACGGTGTTTGACAATGGGACATTACTGGTTCCAGCAGTGGGTATGGGAGAAGAGGGAGAGTACACATGTTATGCTGAGAATCAAGGAGGTCAAGACTCTATGAAGGTAAGACAAATATTTTCACCTGTAGAAGAATATTAAGTTACTTTTATTGATAAAGTTTTTCATTTATACTTGAAAATCAAATTAAAATGTTATATTATTGTATTAATTAATCATGCTTTAATTTTCTCATTCACAATACACACAGAATAAATGAAAATACAAATTAATTTGGTTGTAACTTAAATCTTTCAAATTTAATCTTTTAAGGTCAAAGTAAAGGTCATGATGACATCTCCACCCACCTTCACTGGTAACAGAAGCCACCACATCATCAAAGTACATCATGGAGCAACCGCCACAATTCGCTGCCATGCTGCAGGAGTTCCTACCCCGACAGTGACATGGCTTTCCCCGTCACGACGTGTCATTCCACAAAGTTTGGGAACTGGTTTTTATTCTGAGCGGGTTGTGGTGGTTTCAGATGGAACTCTGGAGGTTCGTCTGGCTCAAAACATCGACACAGGAAACTATACATGCCGAGCAAGCAACTCAGCCGGGGAGAGGAGCATGGTGGTGGGCTTGGAGGTGGAGGCTCCCACCCATGGATTGAGTGGACACGTGGGAGGAAGAGGTTGGAGTACCAGCAATGGGCCTGGAAGGGATCATAACAGTCAATTAGGGGACAGCATTAGTAAGGCAGGGATAAACCAGTATGGATTTACCAATAGAGACACAAGTAAGCTTGGTAGAAATAGCAGCAGTAATAATGGCTATAGTGATCATAATGGCAGGATAAGAAACACTGTACCAAACGCTGGAGGTAACATAGCAACCAGTGGTTTTAATCCTGCCATTAGGAGTGATAGTCGAGAGGGATTGAACAGGCCTTTTACAACACAACTTGGTAAAAGTGTAATCGGAGTTGGGGCGAGCGTGGCTAAAAATATAGGCATTAAAGCAAGTAACACTGGAATAAATCTAAATGGACCTGGCATTATGAGTAATACTAACAGTCCCAGCGCAGTTAGAAAAGATGGTGTAGAAAGGAATCCCGGGAGTAACAATAATGAACTCATTCTACGTCAGACTGGTAATGATGCTAACACCAGTAGAGACAATGGCAGTAGAAGTGGTACTTCCAGAAATGTTTTTAGCAGCAGTGTGTCTAATAATGGAGCTGGTACTGGCACACACAGAGGAAAAGCATTTAGTAGTAGTAGTAGTAGTAGTAGTAGTAGTAGTAATAGTAGTAGTAGTAGTAGTAGTAGTAGTAGTAGTAGTAGTAGTAGTAGCAGTAGTAGCAGTAAAAGTAGAACTAGTACTGGTATAGCTGCTAGTAACACAGGTACTAAAAACTCTACTAACACAGTTGTGGGTGTGGTAACTACAGTGAAGCAGCAGGCGGTGAAAGGCCAAACTGTTGTTTTGCCATGCCCGTCCCAAGGCTCCCCTCCCCCCCGTCTGGCCTGGCTTCTGCCTGGTAATAGTGTGTTGCCAGCTCCTTACTATGGCGGCCGACTTACTGTGCATCGAAACGGCTCCTTGGAGCTGCGAGGAGTGCGAGCCAGTGATGGCGGGACCTTGGTATGTGTGGTAAGAGGTGAGAGAGAACAGACAAGGATACAGGTGGAACTGGAGGTCTCTGAGCCACAGGAGGAGGCCAGATCTCCACAAAGGGGAAGACCTGTGCAGGAAAGTGCTGGTTTAATAGAGGTCCCTTATTTAAGGCCAGTGTTGCCTGAGACGCTACATCCAAGAATATCAGTTTCTCAAAAGCCCCTTAACAGGTCACAGTCTTTACCTGCTTCACCACATCCAACTGGTCCTCTAGAGCCAGCAGTGAGCACTAGAACAGCTCCCTTAGTGAGCATCATTAACGGAGAGACCCTTCGTTTGCTTTGCCCTGCTTCTCAAACCCATGGCTCTCTCTTATGGACCATACCCAGCGGCAAGGTACTGTCCCGGGGTGAGAGTGGGGACTCAGGCCGATATCTAGTCCAAGAGGATGGAACACTAACAGTACAACAGGCCTCCGTGTTTGACCGTGGCACCTACACCTGCAGATCCACCACAAAGGACTTCTCCTCAGTTTCGGTTGTCACGGTTCCCGTCATTGTCATCGCCTACCCCCCACGCATCACAACAGGCCCTTCCCCATCAACCTACACACGATCCGGGGTTGCGGTGGAGCTGCCGTGCCTGACGATAGCAACACCCCGGGCAACAATCACCTGGGAAACACCAGACCTGACACAGCTGAGGGTGATGGGTCAGGCTCGCATCTATGGCAACCGCTACCTTAGCCCTCAGGGTTCCTTGGTGATACAACACCCGACAAATAGGGATACAGGATTTTACAGATGCACCGCCAAAAATGTAATAGGAGTGGACACCAAAGCGACTTACCTGCATGTTATATAACTGAGTGAAGCAAATGCACGCGCACACACACACACACATGCGCACAAACACGCACACACGCACACACACACACACACACACACACACACACACACACACACACACACACACACACACACACACACACACACACACACATGCAGCTGTTAACACTGTATGTGTTCATGCCCAAAGGAACTGCAAGGCTCTGTGCAGGAGATACTGTTGAATCTCAGAAAGACACTACTAATATACAGGTGTATTTCTCATGCATGTATTTTTAATGTATGAGTTGTTTTTTCAATACTGTATATTTTTTACAGTACAATGACTTACAAGATTCTCTGCAGACACAGCGGCAGGCATTTTACTCTGCATAAACAAATAGAATGTTGTTTTATGTAGCTGGCAGTACACCAGTAACCTGTTGTGCTGAATTGTCTTGCGGCCTGAAACTCATTTTGAATCAATGATCGTAGAAAACAATTAAAATGCACCGCAAAGTTGGTATCTGGTTTCCCTACCTTATGTTAAAGTGAAGTTCTTGGCAATGTGGACAAAATTGTATATCTAACTGTAAAAAATGCAGCTTTTGAAATCTACATTCTTCTATCTCTGCGCATGTAAAATAATTTTGAACTAAGTATTGAATGAATCCCAGCCTCATTGCTTTATTTCATTAATTTATGGATTCATACACTGACAAAACACATAATCACACAAGGCTGTTTGTCAACAACTGTCTACAGGCACATTATTATTCAATGTCATGACAGATAATTTAATCCTGTTTGAACTTGGATTATATTTATAATATAAAATAAATGTTGCAAATTGGAACTTCATTCTCCAAAATACTTCCTGTACCTTATTACTGTAACTATTGACATACTTTTTTATTTTATTTTTTATTTATGAGCTACATATTAGCAAAAGGGTAGGATTGTGTTATTGTAATGAATATATAGCAAACAGTAACCTAAACTGGCAGCCTTACATTACATTAAATGTGTAACATGACCATTACGGGCCTCCAGTTTCAGGACTTTTTGAACTTTTAACTCTTGTCGGGACTTATTTGTGGGTTTCAAATCCTGACAAATATTGTTGTACCACCATCGAGTGCTCCATTCTCTCACTAGGGCAGGATTAGAAACTGTTCAAAGCATTTATGTAAACACAATACTCAGCTCTTTGAAGAGTCATCTTTTGATTATTTTACTATTAAAGATTGTATAAATGTATGTGTGGTTCAAGAGCCTGCCCTAAGCTTGTGGACAAAGTCAGCAGCTCATAGTTTTCATGTTCCCTCTCGTCTTTGATGTTTTCATTTTGTCCTAAATTATTTGTCTTGTACTACGCCAGCGTTTTGTTATAAAGGGAGAAAGGATTTCATATTAAGTATGTTTAAGGTCTCACTAGTCATATTGAATATTTGCTATATTTTTAACAGCTTCATTTTATAAATAAAAAATGGAAAAAGACCTCAAAGTGTTAACTGCATGAAATGTCAAGCCGAAACTGAAACAGTTTTGTTCAGAAATATGGTACAGACACAGAGTATGCGCTGGTGTGGGTAGAGTCAGAGTAAGAAAATATAGTTGAAGTGCAAGAGTGAGGAAGGAAACCTTTCCTTGAGTTTATGAGAACAGAAAACCCTTATCCCAGCTCAGCTGTCAAACCAGGAAATGGGGTCTTAACTGCAGATGAGACACATGTTGACGACATCATATTGCTCTCCCTGGGAAATGCAATAAAACTCACAGCAGCCTGCCCAGCAACTCCAAACACCACCCTGCGCTCACACCTGCCAAGTGCTGTTATGGTGTTTATACAGATACCCCTAAATACCAATACTAATTAGACATTACTGTTTATGTATGTATGAGCAGTGCACTATGATGGTGCACTATTTTAGTCATTAGTATGAATGAAAACTAGAGACCATCTTGCGATGGGATCCCACCATCCACGATGCTGGAGCGTAAAGTGGGGTGGCGCCTTCTCTGCTTCCTATCTCCTTACTTTGGGCGTCCCTGCTTGGACCACACCCATCTTCGGACTTGGCATTCATTTTGATATCAACTACGCACCTGGAAGTTTTCAGCTTCCCTTGGTAGTTTCCGCTACAGTTCTGTAGGGGTCATGCAAAATATCACTGAGGAACAGTCAATTCCAAATGATCTGAAATAGCTGGTAAAAATGCTGCATTGAGGATTTATTACGGAATAAGCTGATGTCATTAGTCAAACCACCTTGTACAAAATGAGTTATTGAACTAGAAAATGCATTTCCCGCAGAAAATGCATGTGAATGCAGAAAAGCTAAATTGCTAAAGCTAAACAGGATTTCTAGCGTTAGAAGAAGGTGAATTAGTGTGAATAGTTGGAAAAGTGTGAATGGTTTTAATAAGTGAATTTTATTCAACACCACTGAACACCACTTAAAAAGATGTGGAATATTTAAAGGGTTTTAAAAGGCTAACACAAAATTGAATTATTGGCTCTGCTATACTATCAATCAATCAATTCAAGTTAACATTTATTTATAAAGCACTTTACAGCAACCAGCAGGTATCCAAAGTGCTTCACATCAGAAAAGAAGAATAAAACAAAATATCATACAACAAAAAGAATGAAACATAGAAAACAATAAATTCAGAAAAGTTTACATAGAAACAGGAGGAGTAGAGTGAAATTCTCACACCACTGCTATGTTTTAAAAGCCATTCTAAACAAAAGCCTGATCACCCCATCGTTTGTACCTGGACCTTGGGACTTGTAAATCCAGTTGATTTGAAGACTTCAGTGACTGGTTGTGCAAGGATTGAACCCTGGGGTACCCCACAAGAGAGATGAGCCAATCATGACAATCATGAAAGAGATTGATTTTGACTGTTTTTTTAACATACTATACTGTTTTATCACTCCTTTCGACATACTATACTATGACTTATTTATTACTTTTTCAACATACTATTCTATGACTTTTATGATATAGTAAACTATGACTTTTTAATGGCTTTCTCCAATTACTTTTTCAACATATTATACTATGATTTTTGATATACTTTACTATGACTTTTTATCACTTATTTCAACATAATATACCATGACTTCTTTTGACATGCTATACTACCCCACAAGAGAGATGAGCCAATCATGACAATCATGAAAGAGATTGATTTTGACTGTTTTTTTTAACATACTATACTGTTTTATTACTCCTTTCGACATACTATACCATGACTTTTTAATCACTTTTTCAACATGCTATGACTTTTAATGACTTGTTTCAACATACTATACTAGATTTTTATACTATTCTTCAGACATATTATACTTTGACAATTTTTGACATACTATACTGATTTTTTATCACTTTTTTGAAATGCCACATATTATGACTTTTATCAATATACTCTTACTTTCTTATCACTTTTCAACAAACTATACTATGTCTTCTTCAACCCATTTTTGACATACTATACTCTGACTTTTTCTAACTTTACTTCACTATACTATGACTCTTGAGTTTGGGTGCTCTGGCTATACAAGCCAGCTGTCAAAAATGTGGGGGTGATGTTTGACTGCAACATGAAATTAAACAAGCAGATTAGCAATGAGCTTTTTCCAGCTTCATCTCCTGGCTAAAGTTAAGCCCTTCCTTAAGCCTTGTGTTGTCTTCCCGTCAAAATCAAACAGTTTTGTTGACGCTTTGTTCCAATGTTTGTCCCTTTTTTATGTTTTCAACACTAGGTAACACTAACTTATTAACTTTAGTTATTTTTGGAATTTATGACCTCAAACCTCATTTTTAGACAATTATACGTAATGTTTGAGTTAGAAAAGCAGAAATTAGGAATTATTTAGACTAAAATTAAAGGAAAGTATGTTGATGGATAATCACAGACTGAAATATGTCAACTTTTACTCAATACTATTTTGAAACCACTTCAATTTATTTTTTCAAATGCTATAAAATTGAATAAGACACCCCAAAATTAACCACCAAAGAGCGTTGTGTGGAATCAATTATGTTATTTAAGGTAATTACAATTGGGTAGTTAAAAAGAACATTGATATAGGAAAACGGGTCAATTTGACCCAATGACAACATGAGGGTTAACAAGCACAATCTAGAGAAGGCAATTCATGCCTTTATTAGTTCAGATTAGCCAGATTTATGTAATGCTCTTTAAATCAAACCTCCGGCTTCAACTTGTGCAAAATGCTGCTGCTCCGTTTTTAAGAAATACATGTAGACGTGCACACATCACCCCCATTCTCAACACCCTCCATCGGCTCCCAGTGCAGTTTAGAATTAATTTTAAGATTTTATTGTTTGTTTTCAAGGCCGGCCTGGCCCCGGAGTATTTGTGCAAGATTGTAAGCCTTCTTGAGCACAACAGGTCAATGCAGTCTTCAAATCAACTGGTTTTACAAGTCCCAAGGTCAAGGTATGGACTGTGGGGCTTTCACAGTTGCTGCCCCGAGACTCTTAGAAGTTACAAGTTACCCCTTGACATTTGATCTACTAAAGCTGTAGCTCTCTTTAGATCCAAACTCAAAACTTATTTATTTAGAATGGCTTTTAATAGATAGTAGTGGTGTGAAAATGTTCTTTTCCTCCTTCTGTGTATATGTAACTTTTCTAATTGGACTGTTTTCTATGTTTTTATTCTTTTTAATGTATGTTGTGTTTTATTCATGGTTCTTGATGTAAAGCACTTTGGCTACCTGCTGATTGCTTTAAGGTGCTACTATGATTGATTGATTAACTTAAAGATACCTGGCAAACTTGCCATTGAAGATCCTTAAAAACCTAAACAATATGTGGTAACAACATAATGACTCCACCTGTGAGCATCAAAAAGCATTTGCGAACATATTGATGTATAATTTGTGTGGCTAAAAATAAAAAATGTGGGAACAAAAAGTAATTTGAAAAACTGGTACTTTCGTCCAGAAATGTCGAGGATGTTGAAGGGCTGTCAATGAAGGCTTGTGGCTCTTGTCATTTGGAGGCTTACTGAGTCAAATGTATTAGTCCTATTGCTTGAATGACACATTGATTGAAAGTAGATAAGTATAACTTCATTTTCACGTATACATGGTGTATGAGAAGGAAGAGTTGTGGCCGTGGCAGCAAGTTAAAAAGAAAGTTTTAGGACAATGTTCTCTCTCCTCTGCACTGTAGCTGTGACATCACCCACACTGAGAAGCCCTTTAAAAACGCAGATAAAGCTTAATGAAGCAATAAACTCAAACAGTGACAACCCAAAAAACTGCAACAGATAGCATGATGCTGAATCAGCATTCACACAACTACTGAAATGTTAAAAAACAAACAACAACAAAAATGCACAGTTTATTTACGTGAAGTTGCTCACAGATCAAAGGCAGTGCTGATTAAAATCATTTCAATGCACCACCCATTTATTTTGGCAGTTTAGTTAGGTTTGAGTACATTGTGGGAAAAAACTTAGGGTTCTGTTTTGTGCCTGATGGGGCCAATTGTTTTCTGCAAAGTGTTTTCATGTTTTGAATTATCTTTTTTATGGTGTTGGAGCATTTCCATCCATTGTGGCAAACCGATTTTATGGTTCCATGTCTGTGATCCCTTTCAGCAAATACGTTATTGCTAATCCTCTTTTGTGCAATTGCAAACTTACAAGCATATAACTAACTAATAAAGAGCATCACATGGGCATTTTATGTGGCATCTATTTCACTTTCACTTGGGCATTAAGAGATTGCAGAATGGTTTAAATGGCTGCAAATATGGCTGCAAATATGTAGCAATGACTAAAGCTCATAAATCAAACATTTTCATTTACAGTAATGATCTACAATCCAGCAACAATGCATCAGTTCTGTTACTGTTAGGATTAATCGTAATTACATTGTTTATAGTGAAAAACGTTACAATACATTGGAACATTGGAAAAGCAAAATAATACAATAAAAGTCTCCAGCAACACACTTC
Source organism: Percina caprodes (assembly GCA_013375575.1). Lineage (NCBI taxonomy): Eukaryota > Metazoa > Chordata > Actinopteri > Perciformes > Percidae > Percina > Percina caprodes. The sequence continues at coordinate 140,863 of JABXJD010000519.1, read as the reverse complement.
AGACATTATTGATAAATCACTACATTACTTTACCTGGAAACTCAACTGTGTACTTTGTAATACAAAACACACTTTGCTGCTACATCTGCTCACATTATGCACATCAATTGTGTTATCACAGTTTAGTCATGCCAGCTAAATCTGGCATAGCAACAAGACACGTCACAGTCCACCCAGCTTTCACGTTTGTATCAGAGTGAAAAGACAGAACAGCTAGTTATCTGGTTTAGTGTGCGCTGATTTTTCTGTGTACTTAAACACAGAATAGGCAGTTTTTTCATTTTACTGGGTAAAGCTGTTTTATAGTATAATATACTGTTTTATAACAGGGATTCGTTTATACTGTGCAGGATACCACACGTATTCAGGTGAAAGATTTATTAAGTACTCTGCTACTGATTATCTGCTAAATTATCATCAATAATGTAATCATTGTATTACTCAAGTTCAGTGAGCCTGTCTTCACCCTTAAAATGACCGTATGGGTTGATGATGCATGGTTGAAGTAACACATAACAACCCATAATTACGTAATTTTGATGTTAAGTTGCGACCTCTCATGGCTGTAGTAATTACAGTAAAAAGCACTAAAGCATGAGGAAGTGAGGTGACAAAGTATTAGAATGTTTTTTTTAACAGTTTCGTATTTTTAAAAGAGAATAGGTGAAACCATAAGCCAATTGTTATTTTGAAACAGAGTTTTACGGGCCTTAGTTTGTGACGTCACAACACAATGATGTCCGTGACGTCACAACACAATGATGTCCGTGACGTCACGTTAAGTTTACGTCACATTAAAATACATACACTTAAAGCCAATCCCTGATGATTTACTAACCCTAACAAGTTTTTTTTTTTTGTGTAACCGGAACAAGCTCCTTTCCGTTTTGTGTCTGATTTATTGAATAGAATTGTTACATGATTATGGTCACATGATTAAACAAATATGTATTGTTTTGGGATTCTTTGGAAATGTACCTATAATGTTGTTTAGGTGTGAGATGTGTTGCGTAATTTATACCATGAAAGTATTCCACAGCCCACTGAGAGGCCTCAGACAGTTTCATTACTGTTATATCTTTAATGTTGCTTTAAAACAACAATACACTTTCGGGCAAAAAATACATTTTGCTCTGACGCCTCATTAGTTTTGCCCATCATGAATGTTTTTCCAATGTATTTTTTTTTCAATTTCGCTTCACTGATGGAAATATTAATGATATGAAAACATAAAAAGGGTCTGAAGTCTTTCATTTCACAGTAGTAATGATTTTATAACTGGAAATAATTGGAAAATTATTCCAGCATGGAGGAGCACTTGGGAAAAGCACAGCTTTGCACATGACAACTTTGCCCTATGGTTTCAGATACATTGTTTTTTTTTTTTTTAAATTACAAATGTAATACATCACCTCGAACTAATGTTAAAAGGGCAGTTAAAACACATTTCACTCTATCTACACCTACAATCTGTTATTTCCCTTGTGTAAAAAAGTGCCTGTCTACCTATAATAACACATTTAAATATAGGTTTACCCTTATACTAGGTATGACTCATTTTTTCTTGCATTTATCAAGACAACGGAACGATATTTCCCTCAGATACATATTACTAAAGATCAACCTGCAGTAATGAGCAGATGGAAAAAGAGAAATTAAGCTGGAGTGTGTGGGAGGAGGTATACTGTTGCAATTATTTGGATCTCGACATCTATGTTGTAACCAAGGCTTCAGTCAGCTGTTGTCATATAGATTTCATAGACATGACTTAATGGGAACACAGATGGTGACAAGAGACAAGATGCAACATGAGCACACACACATTAAGTACACAGACTAATAAACGTGGGTCTACACAAGACAAGTCACACACATACACACACACACACACACACACACACCAGATGCTAAAATGTGTTTTAAAGAAGAAAAAGCAAAGAAAGACTTAACACAAACCAACTCTGTCAGCAGCATGCACTCAAAACACATCTCATCTCACATACCTCACACAGGGATATCACCTCTCACAACAGGCTGTGTTTACACTAGCACTTCAACCTATTAGCAGCTCATGTGAGTGTTAAAAAAAGACTTTAATCAAGCAAAAAAGAAAATGCTCCTCATCCACTGGAAAAACAAAGGAGTCCATTGCATTTAGAAAGAATAAGGCACACTTACTGACAAGGTTTGGTTGTCTCTCACTCTTACACCTCGGAATTCAAATGAGCATTCTTGTCTTTACACCAACAGAGAAAATAACTGGTGAAAGGGGGGTTAGTTGATGAATTAGAGATGATATGTCAGGATAGGGTGTTTTATTCACTTTATTTTCTTTTTTTGTATGCTCAAAGAAAACGCAGAAAGAGCATATTACGGTCTAATTGCGTATGTTTATGCATACATAGTATTTATTCATGTATGTATATATCAACATACTGAAATAAAAGAAAATAAGACTAGTCAAAAAATTGAAAATGGAAGTGAGAACAGATGAGAAAAACTCACTGAATGTTAAATGTTTATGATCGTCTCTCTTATGTGCTATCTTGATCGGTTATTGCTAAATTGCATCTTATCTTTCAGAGTGAAGGATTTGGTCAGTCAAGTCTGCAAGATGTTGCAAATTGAAACCATATTTAAGGATTTTTCTATGTCCATTAAAATTAAAGCTTTAGGGTAAAGACTGGCCCCTTTGGAGGGCCCAGGCTTCTAGCTTGCTATATAAAGACGTCGAAACTACCTGTATCAGTATTGTGTGTCAGTATTAATAATCAAATAATAAAAATTGTAGTGATATAAAAGTACTTTCACTTTGGACACCTAACTACATTTTGATTGTAATACTTTAACTTAAGTTAGATTTTAAATGAATGAGTTTTACTTGTAGTAGTTGTATTTTATATCATGGTATTGATACTTTTACCTAAATTAAAGATCTGAACACTTCTCTTACGACTGTAAATAATCCAATCAAAACCAGAGCTAAACTCAGTTCAGTATCACTGAGTTCAACACGGCTCATGTCAGCATTAATCTGAATTCAACTGAAAGTCAGTGACCTCAGCGTCAGGTTATTACACCAGGGGAGACAAATTGTTACAGTATCCATCACGAAATACTGCTGAGAGTGGACTTTGGGTGTGTTATGGCACACACAGCACATTGGCTGTGTGTTGTATGGTTTTATACTGTATGTGTTTGTGACCATCTACTACATATGTGATGCAGTGCGTTCATGGGTTAGTTAATTAAAAATGTCTGTGTGTGTGTGTGTGTGTGTGTGTGTGTGTGTGTGTGTGTGTGTGTGTGTGTGTGTGTGTGTGTGTGTGTGTGTGTGTGTGTGAGTGTGAGTGTCCGCCTGGTAGGGTGTGTCCGTCAGCTGTTAATGATGCTGTAATGTCAGGGAGTCTCCTTTCTCAGGAGAAAAGGCTGACTCATGGGCTAACAGGCTGCCTGGCCTACTTTCACTGGGACTGGAAACTGGATTACTGCAGGACACGCACGCACGCACGCACGCACACACACACACACACTCATGCAGAGACACAATTACTGTACAATACTTTCGACTTGCAAACCTTGCTTAGATGCAAAGAACAAAATTCACAGTTAAACCATGGATGACAGATGAATATTCTTTAAAGAGAGTCACACAGCTGGATTGAACAAAGCCTATGCTGTAGGTTTTGTCATCACCCCAGTAGAGAACATGCTTTGTTGTTTGACTTTATTGAGATACACACAGTTTCAAATGAGTCTTTTCAGCTGTTACATCTTTGACCTCAGTCTATATTTTGACCATGACATCCCAAGTTAGCGACAGCTCAGCTTCACTCAATTACCAAACGTAATGGCTTGCCTAATTTATTCTTTTATACTAATTGTTGCTTTATTGCTTTTCTTACGCATCCCAAAGGATATCAGAGAGATAGCAGATAACGATGCATCTGCTCAACAGAGGGCTGCAGACTGTTTTCAGTGCTCAAAGCTAATTCTGTAATACGAGCACAAGTGTTGTTTTGGCCCCAAAGAGCAACTCAGAATTACCTGTCTAACTTTAAAGTCTGCTAAAATCTACAAAGTCTACAAACATAAAAAGAAGGAAACAAGGAAAACTCAGGGAACTTTAAAAAAAAATTATTAATAAACCGTATCACACCCTCCTACTTGCATTGTGTTTTAATGCATTATTGCGTAATACATAACTCATGAACATGTGATATAATTAACTGTTTAAAGTGTGTTTGAACCTAAGTCCTAAAGCTACACTTTTCAAGACAAGTACAAAAAAAAAAAAATGCAGGTCCAACTTAAGAAGCATTTTTGGGCCGTTTATTATCCATTTTCCTGTTAAATGATGATGAAGACAATCTGGTAACCAGGTGTGAATCAATGAGGGAAATTACTGTTGATGCTTTGCTCACTGAGTCATGTTGAGGTGGATTTGGGAAAACCCAGTCCTGTAAAAGACCTCAAAGAAGTTCCACTGCAATAAACAGCCAAATAAGGAAGATAGGAAGTTTTGGATTTATAGAGGGATAGGGTGCCTGGGAATATTGCAGAAGGGAGTGTTTCTATCAGTGTCACAGTGGGATCCAGGCCCATTAAAACAAAATAATACGGTTGTGTTGTGAGAGAACCCTAAAAAACAAGCCTGCAAAGCAATTCTGTGTTGATTCATGGACAGAACCACTGATAAAAGTGTCATATTCTGAAAATGTGTCTAACACTAATACATCCATGGTCTAACACTCCCGGACACAACAATATTTATGCACACACACACACACACACACACACACACACACACACACACACACACACACACACACACACACACACACACACACACACACACACACACACACACACACACAATGTACACGCACTACATACAAAACACTCTCCCTTCACCAAAAACCCTACACCAACAAATAAAGCCACACTGTTGCACACACGCATCAGGTGGCAGAGATAATGAGACTCTCTATTATGCAGCAGGTGAGCCTGCCTTAGGTGATCTGGGATGGAAAAGATTAGTGTAGGACAACAGGGTCCAAAAAAGGGAGTAAAGGATTACATTAATAAACAAACAATTATGAAGATGTTTAACAAAGCAATACATAGGCAGATGAAAGTTTGCTGTACAAGAAATAAACAACTGAGTTATGACACTCTTAGGAGGGTGGTCAGAGGATTCTTGAGCAAGAACAATAATGTTGGAACGGTCTGAATGGAAAGATGGTGGATGTGGACAGATGGACATTGTCATAAGCTGATGTGCTTGTCTCTCTACAGCAAAGAACAGAAAGATAGGTAAGTAAATATCTGTTCAATCAATGTTTGAATGAAAGAACAACATACTTAGGGAGATAGAGTAAAGGGAGAACACTCATGGCAAATAAAGACTAAGTGTAAAAAAAGTTAAAACAGTTTCTTTAAGTGGCAAACTAACTACATTGATTTATGAGAGTGTTTGTTTGTTTGTTCATGAATGGCGTTGCTGACAAAGAGAGTCAGACAATGCTCGTCTGAGCAAATGGGATGTCTGGAAATCATTACACTGCTATATTATCCCATTGAACGGAAAAAGAGAAAAATGTGAGAATGTGGACTACGAGACATAAAGGACAGAAACGAAGAAGCTAAGGGCAGAGGCAGAAAATATAGTGCTGAGAACTGAGGGTAGGTGAAGACGAAGTGACAGAGAGGCGGAGGAGCAGGAAGAGATAGAGGGAGGAAGGAGGGGATGGAGAGACATCTGTTTTGTGTCAGGGGCAGGTTACAGGCTGATAGCAGGGCTTAGAGAGAGAAGGAATGAATGAGAGAGACAAGAGGGAAAAAGGGACAGACTAAAAAGGGAAAAGAGTGCAATAAATGTGTGTTACTGAGATAGAAGTACCTAATTGGAAGAGACAGACATTATCATAAGCTGCAGAACTGAGGGCATGTCATATCTCTCATACACATGTGTGCGTGTGTGTGTGTGTGTGTTTCTGTTGTAAGTGAAGTGTAGGTGTTAGTTTATTTGGGTGTGTTCATGTGCGCAAGCTGGTTCTAGATATTGTTATATCTCATTAGGGAGGATATTTCAGCACCCAATTTGTAATATGTGCATGTGTGTGTGTATGTGCGTGTGTGCGTGTGTGTGTGCGTGTGTGCGTGTGTGTGTGCGTGTGTGTGTTGTGTGAGACCGAGATGGAAAGAGCCAAAGATAAAAACAGACAGATAAGAGAAAGACTAAGACAAGAATATCTAGGCGGAGAAGAAACCATAATAAAAGATGAAAGAGAAAGCTCGATGTGGATGCAATAAAAAACACCATGACACAGAAAGACCTGGTTAGTATCAGGAAGCAATAATAATACAGTCTCAAGGAGCAAAAGGCTTGTCTCAGAGATTGTGTTTGTGGTTTACTGTTCCATTCCCTGCAGATACCTTTTGTCTCTAGATTTGTGTTTTGCACACCCAACTGCTGGAAATTGAAAAAAAAATACATTGAGGTGTCCTGAAATCAAAGATGTCTTGACAGGTTTTTAAAAAGGGTAAAAATATGTTTGTTTTTTTCTATAGGCTCAGTTAACCATTTGTCCTTCATGTTCAGGACACTTACTCAGAAAGCTCTACCTTTTATGAAAGATGGCCGCTTTATATACCCCTGCTGTTATAACATGCCAAATGCTTACCCTAGAATCCCTTCTATAAATTAACAGTATAAGGTTTTATGGAAACACAACTGTACTAATTTCATTTTTTACTAAAGTGTGGTGCTGCAACTGTGAAAATTAGGTTTCTTAAAACACAATAAGGACTGAGGGACTCTGGCAATAGCCCAGACATAGTAATTATAATCTTCTCCTCTGAGAGACAAGAAAGGAGGTTTCGCTAATGTAATCTCAACTTTATCTTCTTTGGGGGCGGGAGGCAATGAAAGGGAGAGAAACAGAGGGAAGGAAGAGGAAAAGAAGGGAAAGAGCATTGACTAAAGGAAATGGAATGGATGCTATTTTAGACTCACAATAAAGGGATAACATCAGTCCCTAGTTATGGTGATGTCTTCTTATTCCCTAGTTTCTGTCGCAGCATGCATTTATATTAAAGTCACTGAAGCAATTTTGCAGATTGACTTATAGAGAGCATCAGATATACTAAATGTAGCCGCATCCCCTTGTGTCTGTTCTAGCTTAAATGTTACAATACTTTACATCAGAAGAACTGAGCTGACAATCTCTTAACAGTAGTAACTTTGTACAGTATCTTATAGATACACCATTGTAAAGACATCTTGTAACTGTTGGCATCTAGAGCCAGAGTATGATTTGCAGTGCACAGTATGCTGTTGAAGAAGCTGAGGAACAATTAAGATATCTTTGACAACAATTTTAATTAGTTCTTAAATTAAGAAGGGTGAAGTAAAACATAATTAAAGTGGCCTCTCTTGTGAGTAACATTTTCAGGATTTAAAAATGTAAATTAAGTGTTGGTTATTGTGTTTGTGTATGTGTATGTGTATTGTGTTTGTGTATGTGTTTGAGCATGTATAAGACTGCGTGAGAATCTGTGTATGGGGGGAAATGTTATGAAGAGTAGGATCATTGCATATCCATGTCATATAATCTGTGGGATCTTTGTTTTGGTTATCTGTACTTCATATTTTAACAAGTGTGTTATGTGTATATTATTGCATGATATAAAACCAAACCAAAACAATCTCCTCTACATATAAGATCCTTTCCCGATTGTGTGCAAAGGAATCCATTTAATCTCTGACACAAAATCACACACACCACCAAAACAGTACACAATTAAGTTCAGTTCATGGACACTTTTAGCAAGTCCTGACTCATTGCTGACCGGGTCTCGTGGCTTTTTTTAAAGTCAATTTAAATCAATACATCTTTCTACACAGATCTTGTAACAGCTCACGTTTCTCTCAAGCTATACACAAGCATATTTTTGTTCTTCAAGTCTATTATCTATGATTTTATGGGCAAAGCTACAATGATTGTGCATCGGGCTCTGAGCCCTGCCAAAACGTGGGTGCCCTACACTCATTGGAGGGATTATGAGTCAATGGGCCCCTTGGCACAGATCTGCAAAAGGCCCGACCATCTTTTCTACATGGAGGAAGACAAATACTTTTTGATGTTTTTGGCTAATTTTTGTTGTTTTGCATATCTTTGTAGTTGTGACACATTTTGTCTCTTTGTGTATTGTGTATTTTGTGTATCTTTGTTGTCATTGTGTGTCTTTTTGTAGTTGTTTTGTAGTCCTTTTGTTTTTCTTTGTGTTTGGTTTACGTCCTTTCTGGTTGTTTAGTGTCTCTTTGTAGTCTTTTATGTCTCTTTGTGATTGCTTAGTGTCTATTTGTTGTACTTTAAATCTTTTTGTGGTTGTTTTGCCTGTTTTTTGTGGTTAGTTTGTATGTCTTTGCAGTTGATTTGTGTCTCTTTGTAGTAATTTTATGACTTTTATGTTTCTTTGCGGACATTTTGCATCCCTCCATAATCTGTATTTGTCTCTTCAAGAGACACTTTGCAGGTGAAGACCATGGGGGCCACTGGGTCTGTGCCAATGTCTGTACAAAATCCATTCAATACTACAGTTTAGTGTGGACCAAAGTGGGGTACTCACAGCCTAGCATTGACATCCCTAGAGCCACATTACTATTGTAGCATAAAAACATTTTGAAAATTACAAAAAGCCCTAGATTAGATTGACATAATTGTCCACATTAGCATGCATCTAAATATTGCCCACTGCACTGGTGAAGTCAAATACTTGATTACTTCAGTGGGTCTGTGCACATAGTTTTGTGTATGTGTTTTTGTTCATGCATTAATTTGTAAATGTGTGTGTGTGTGTGTGTGTGTGTGTGTGTGTGTGTGTGTGTGTGTGTGTGTGTGTGGCATTATGTGCTTACTAAGTGTGAGGATGTATTCAAGCATGCTAGCATGCTTTATTATTTCTGTGCATGTCACAGTGATTGTGTGCATAGGGAGATTAATCTGGGCACATCGACATTTGCCATAGACCCTGTGTGTGTGTGTGTGTGTGTGTGTGTGTGTGTGTGTGTGTGTGTGTGTGTGTGTGTGTGTGTGTGTGTGTGTGTGTTCTTGTTTAACTATATTCGTGGAGTCCAAAACCGGGAGTGCAGTATATTTGTGGGGTCCCGACAGCTTTGTGGGGCCAAAATGCTGGACCCCACAACTTTAAAGGGCTGTTTAAGACTTATGGTTTTAGGATTAGGGTTAGAATTAGGTTATGGATAGGGTGAGGGATGGGTGAGGGTTAGGGTTAAGGTTAGGCATTTAGTTGTGATGGTTAAGGTTAGGGTAAGGAGCTAGGGAATGCATTATGTCAATGACGGGACCCCACAAATATAGTGCGTGTGTGTGTGTGTGTGTGTGTGTGTGTGTGTGTGTGTGTGTGTGTGTGTGTGTTGGTGTGTCAGGCAATTCAATCAGAGTTTAAACAGGATATGTTTTTGAGTCAGCAAACCTGAGGGGTTCTGACTCAACTCACGACTGGTGGGAGGTGTTTGTGTGATTTGTGTGTCGTTTATGCAAATGTGTACAATCTGTGTGATATCCTGTGTTAAAGAGCCACATATTTGTGTACAACATGTGAATACGTGGAAGGGCAAAAGATGGTGTTGATCATTATGGTGTTGAAATGATTGTCCTAAACAATTTAAGAATGTCTCAAGCCCCAATCCTAATCTTAGTTAAATAAAACCTTTGATTCATATCTTTTTTTTTTATACAAATCTGATACAAACCATATGTACTCAGAAATGTTCATCTTATAATTATGATTCATTGCCAAACTGTAATCATGAGCTAAATCTTTCCATAAATTCAAACTAAATAACCTACACTACAAGAAATTTGCATTATGTTACAAATAAGATTGTCATGTCATGTCAAGATGTTCTGTGCTTTTTGTAGAGTAAAATTGCCTCTGTTAGAGCATCACACGCATATAGACAAGAGAGATTAAGGACAGATGAGAAAGACAAGAGGAAAGAGAGAAGCTATGGAAGAAATGGAATAAACAAATAAACAATCAGCAGAGAGAAAACAAAAAAAGACAGAAAGTTAAAGAGAGGAGAGGGGTAAGAAAAGGGACAAAGAAGGAGGAGGAGAGGCAATATCCCCCAAAGCTGCTCATATTTAGACAGATGAGACAGAGCAGTCAGTCTGCCGGTGCCAACTACCAAACTGATTCAGATTCACTGGCTGATGCCGACTTCCATATGCTGTGCAGGTCAAGCATTCCTAAACATTTCAAGTTGAGGAAATTCAAAATGTATACCCTTGCCTGAGGATCTACTGTGACTTAGAATCCACCCTTAACCTCTGACCATGGTTCCTAACATCGCACTTCATGTGTTTTTTGTAGTAGAAATCTTGGTCTGGAAATATAGCAGATTAAACCAGTATCCCAACACTGTAGATTTCTTTGGGTCAAGTTGTATTATAATATAATATTAGTTGTAATACTAATATGCCTACAGTGAGAAATAGAAAATGAATGATTGCTTTTTTCTAAGTTATGTCACACCTCTTAGTCTGCAAGTCAGTGTGATTGTGTGCTCAGGTGATAAAAATAAACTAAACAACTGTGATACGCTGTTGAGTAGTGCTCATACTTTGTATGAGGTGAAAAAAAAAGAAGGTATATACAGTATAGTATATGGACTGTATGTACACATGTGCATGTATAGTATATGATCTTGAAAAGCTTTCATCTTGATGTTTTCTAAATTAACAACTTATATAAAAAGGTATTTAAACTAACTAATAATAACCTCATTGTTGTAAACAGTACCAAAGTTGGACCATGAACGGCTTGACATGAGGAACACCTGATGAATGAAGACTTTTAAGGTCTGTAGGTTCAAGTCCAGGTATACTTAGTGCACAATGTTTTGACTAGAGAGACAGTTACCTCTTAAGCGTTAAGAGTTTCTCTCAGAGATACTGTTATCTGACATCATTTCAACAAAACTACATTGCAAAATACCACAAAAGCATAACCTTTAGTATGTGTATACTCTTCAGATTACTGTAGCTTTAAGTGATTTTGCATTAAATAACTTTGAATGGCAATCCAACATTGAATCTAAACTTTTCTGACCACGCCCCAGTGATGCAATGAGACTAGTGTTTTTCAGCTAGCACTGGCAAAAACACCTGTTGTTTGTTGCCATTACTAGAGCAGTGGGGTCAGAGGTAAATGTCACACAGAAAGCAGTGCAGCAGCAGTTTTCTGCCCAATGTGAGTCAGTGATGAATTCCATTACAATGTTTAAAAACACATATTATATGTGTGCATTGTTAGACATCCAGTATGTCAGTATGTAAAATATTTAATCGTGGGGGGTCATATTTGAGCCTTTAAAAATGTAATGCATTAGTTACTTTCTGAAGTAACTAGTTACGTTTATAATTTGTAACTGAGTATCTAATTTAGTTTTACTTTTTTGAAGAAGTAACTAGTAACTGTAACTGATTACTTTTAAAAGTAACTTGCCCAACACTGCAAAAGATTTCTGGGAATGCAATACCTTTACATCTAACTCACATAAGTGTTTTATGGTATGTTTGGAGTTGATTGTTGCTTTGTGCTTGCCAGACACTTTCTAAAGAAAAATAATTTTTTTTATGTTGTCACAACAGCTAAATGAGTGAGCAGCATTGCCACACTCCAAGCTGATGAAGTTTAGCTGATGTGAATGAGAATGGCAGATCACAGTGACACCACCATTATAGGCCCAGCTATTGGGTTTAAACTTCTCCATGCTGTCGTCAAGGGTATCATTACTATGAGACTCTGTTGTAACTTTAACATAGATGAAGTTGGTTGGTCTGATAATATTAATTATTTAATTAGCCTCGGCGGTTTTACATACTGTAATGGCAAGAGGACGTGTAGGCAATGCCATTACCTAATGTAATGACATGAAGTAAAGCTAATACATGAATGACACCTGAAACAGGACCAAGGAAAGTGATGGATATTAATGAATTGTTTCTTGGCCCATTGTTGCCCAACATTCAAAAACCTCAAGAGTCTATCCTTGAGAGTTGTTCAGTGAAGCTCCCTGGTGTTACTGCTGCACGGCTTCTTTTCTCTTTATTTAGCCACACGCCCTCTCTGTAGTCACTGAAGTTGATTGTACGTACCCCATCCTCCTGTTGCTGTAAATACTACTTCACTAAATACTCTGCAACTGAAGAAAGACCCCAACACGATTGCCTTTGGAGTTGATTGTTGCTTTGAGAAACATTTGATGCCCAGCTGTTTTAGGAAACTACTGAGCCTTACAGTACACAGTACATATTCATGACTAGTTCTGAAAGATTTACGTCTTCAGTAGGAATCAGTGGGCTTGGTGCTGAGAGAGTAGAGAAGTCAGTCATTTGAAACATTGTTATCCTGTTAATAGGGGCATGATATCAATGTTGAATAGATTTTGATGTTTAGACACACACACACACACACACACACACACACACACACACACACACACACACACACACACACACACACACACACACACACACACTGGAGGCACATTTCAACATGTCATTACTAGTAAGAAACAGGTGTGCTTTGAGTCCAAATTATCTGAGAGAAAAAGGATGACCTACATATGTTTGACGATTGCAAAAGCATGATCTCACTCCCACCACTCCTTCCATCTCTCGATTCCCTCTTTTTCTTAAGTCTCCCATTCTCTCTCTCTTGCTCTGTTGTTTCCCCCACTCCGCCCTTTGTCCCCTTTATCTATTCTCACCCACTCCTGGCTGCCTCACCATCGCACATTACCTCCATTTTCCTCCCAACGGAGTGACTCAGCATTTTTGTCTCCCTAACTTATGTGTTTCACACTCAGTACATCTCTTTCTCTCTCTCCGTAGAGATATATATATATATATATATATATATATATATATATATATATACATAAACTTAGAATGTAAGAAACAAACAAAAACCAGAAGAAAGAATATTTTTGCAGCTCCTATGGCTATTTAAGTTTTCACCCAAGTAAGTATCAAATTAATTTTAATTTTGACTCTTGTCATTGTACATTTTACTTTACTAACACACTTGGTACCTATGTCTCCACGCAAGCTGCAGTGTAGCAGGAAGTGTTGCTTTGTCTTTACATCCAGTTCCTGATATTTAGTTTTTCTTCTGAAGAGCTCTGATCTTGGTCTTTTCTTATTCACAGTTGAGGCCCAGCTCTGACAGAATATTTGCAGGTGATGTCTTCATCTTTTTTTTTCTCAACTCCAAACCCCAACTTTGCAACCATCTCTCTCTTTCTATCTGTTCTCCCTTATAACACTCAGATACATAATGTTTCTCAGTCTCTTCTTTCAGTCCCTGCAGACTGGATAAAAAACTGTATGTTTGCTACAAACTGGATCCCTCATGTTTTCTGCATCTTTCCATAACATCAAAGAACTGCGTATGTGCAGTGGACTCCATTTTCTCATTGGATTTCAACTTCTCTCACTCTCACTGTTTTCCCTTCATCTTTTCTCTCTGTGAGTGTTTACCCGCTCTCAGCCTTTCATCATTTCTGTCCCGTCTTCGCTTCATCATCCTTTTCTCTTTTCAGAGCCAAAGGCGCTCTCTCTATCCCAAGCTGTCTCTCTTCATCTCTCTCCTCCCTCCTCACATCAATATCCCTCAATCTCTCCTTCTCCCCATAAACAGAGTGACCCTTCAGTCTGCTGTCGCCTCTCCGCCTCCAGACTCTTCACCATCTCTCTCACTCTCCCTCTCCTGTGGGTAAACATGACCCATACTTCGATCATCCTCTTGTCATTTTGTCATTATTTGCCCCCTGAACCCTTCTCCATTTCTCTTCATGTCCCTTCTTCACTATGCCTCTCTCTCTCTCTCTCTCTCTCTCTCTCTCTCTCTCTCTCAACCTTCAGTTCATCTTCCTCTCCTCTTCTCATTTCTCTAGTGATGAAAAATACTTCTATTAGTTTTCTGCCATCTCTCAAGAATGCTGCATCCTCTTCTCACTCCTTCAATCTTTTGTGTCATAACTATTTCTCCTTCAATATGTTCCTTTCCAAACATCCATCCCTACTAGGATCTAAAGTTCTCAAACCATAACAGTGATAGTTCATGTATAAAGTAGCATAAATAAAAAAACATTAAGTAAATGTAATTAGTTACTTTACACCGCTGGCCCAAAACCAAGAAAAACAGTCATAGAAGGTATGTGAACCAGTTGTGTATATATACTTGGTACTATATACTTGGCCATACTGTACATTGTATTTTCATTTTGTATGTGTTTCCTACATGAGTCTTCTGCATCTCTTTAACACAGCCTTACTTCTTGTTTCTTTATACACATTGTTCTTTGTTTTGTTTCTCTCCCTTTGGAGAGTGAAACTTTCTTTGGAGAGAAAAAGATTTCTCATCCTATTTCTCCAAAAGCACTTTGTTATTCAGACTTTTTATTCTTCATCCCAAGAGTCAAACCCTTAAGGTTTTGATCAGCGTCTTGTAATTATTTTCTCTTACTCATCCATACTTAAGCCTGCCTCTTCTTATTTTCTTCCCAAATCATTGCGGTATCGAGTGCTTCTCTCAGTTCCACCACCTGTTCATCTCTCTGTCAATATCCCTCTCATACTGTATGACAAGAATAACTTTGCTCCCTTCCTTCTTCACTCCTGCTCTCTCTCTCTCTCTCTCTCTCTCTCTCTCTCTCGATAAAAAGACTGAAGTATTCTTCAATTTGTCATCACCCAGTCTGTATCATGTTGGTCACACCCCAAACACTTCTCCTATTGCTATGCCTCCATTCTTTGTCCTCTATTGCCACTGTGATTCGTTCCATCACACATTACCTCCCTCTCATTCACTGACCATCACACCATGTTTCCATTATTCATTCCTGCGCTACGTTCGATCCCTCTGCTCCACACCTGCCTGGATTCTGTCATGATGAGTTATAGAGGGAATGTCTGGTCCTATATATGGTTTAAATGTTTCAAAGTGGTTTTAGTGGTATTTACATGTTAAGGTCTATGTTTGTTTTTTTGTTGTTGCATGAATTGGGTGTTTTCATTTCCTGTTGTATTAGTTAGTTCATTTAAATCCCCCCCCCTCGAGGAGAATTGGTTTACCGTCTTAAATACAACCTCCTATAGATTCTTAGATTAGATTCCTTTGAAATGGTAATCTGTTGGCCTTTTTCCTCCTGCAGCTACTTTCAGTTCCTCCTCTATGTTTAATTTCTGTGAACAAAACGTACTCTGTCTTCGAACATGTGCGCACTGTGTGTTAAACGAGTTTCCTTAATAATGATAATTAGTGTCACACATTTCCGAGTATTACTGTATGTATTTCCTGGGGTGAAATTCCCCAGGTGGCATAGATAGTCAGTTATTTTCTTCTTCTCCCTTGCTTGCTCTGCCACATCATGACTTGAAACATGGATAGCCACATGGACTTTGCTTTTACTATTACTAACAACAAAAAGCAGTGATGATTGTCTTTTCATATTTTGTTTGGAATTTAATGTTCAAACTAAAAAAAAAAGATCACAAACAGTGATCTTGAGAGTTCCGCGCACCATGTGGTATTTGTTTGCCTATTTCATGTCAGACTAAACTGACATGAAATGAAAACCCTGAAATCTGTTGCATCTTACTTAGCCATTACACTAAGTAACCACTAAGTAAGATGTGAAAAGTGACAATTTGCAGGCCATACATGTACACTGTGTGCAAAATTATTAGACAAGTTGTATTCCAGAGGATTTATTGTATAGTAACAATTACATTGCTCTCAGTCAATCAGAAATGTTAATAAACCTTATCTGTGTATCTAAATATCTGTGTGCAGAATTATTAGGCAACTATTATTGTGCAGAATTATTATGCAACTAAAATGAAAAACAAAAATGTTCCCATCTCACTTATTTAAATTTCTTAGAGTAAGAGTAAAAGTCAAAATGTACAAATAAATACTATTGACATTTCAAGAAATATATAGTGACCAATATAGCCAACATTCTTTTCAATAACTGTCATGAGCCTTCCATCCATGGAAACTTTCAATGAAGCAGCAACCACAGCCTCCCAAATGCTGTTTCAAGAGGTGTATTGTCTTCCCATCTTAAATCTCATGTTTAAAAAGGGCCCATAAGTTACCAATGGGGTTTAGGTTAGGTGAGGAAGGGGGCCATGTCATTATTCTGTCATCTTTAAGGCCTTTGCTGGTCAGCCACGCAGTCAAGTACCACAGAGTGTACCACTAATTGAAGAAAGTATCTTCTAAAAACTGCCAGTAGTTTTGGGAGTTGATTTTAAATCCATCTTCAACCCGAAAAGGTACAACTAACTCATCCTTAATAATAGCAGCCCATACCAGTACCTCACCTCTGTGCCCATTAGAGATCCAGCCACAGGCCCATACATCTGGTCCATCAAGGGTCACTCTCATTGTATCTGTCCATACAACCTTTGAAAAATCTGTCTTCAGATACGTCTTGGTCCAGTCTTGACGTTTCAACGTATGAGTCTTGTCAAGTTGTGGTCGTGTTTCAGCGTTTCTTACCTGGGCCATGTCTCTAAGCACTGAACACCTTGTACTTGTGGACACCCCAGGTAGGTTCCATTTCTGGAATATGGCTGCACTGGAAGTTGATGGGTTCCTGGTAACTTCACATTTAATTCTTGTCTCTAGAAGTTAATTTGCATCTTTTTTGTCTGAGTTGAAATGGATGCAGCATGCATATGTGTGTGTGTGTGTGTGTGTGTGTGTGTGTGTGTGTGTGTAGGTTGAAGTGTCAGATGTGGGAGTGGGTCTCACTTTGAAATTCTGTAATCCTCCTTAATTGCACACACAGCTCGGAAACGTCCTACTAACCAAGAGTAATTTAGCGTCTTACTGCAGTTCATTTTCCCCCCTAAATCAAAGCATGCCTCAGCATCAGTGTGCCTGAAAGCTGTTGATCTTGACAGCTAAACTAAATAACAGATGATAGTGTTGCAGCCAAATGCTGCCATTTTAAGAGGACAGGAACAGAGAGATTAAGCACAGTCCCTGTATGTGTATGTATAATAGGCTACAATTGTCCCATTAGCTTAGTTATTTAGCTATCTGTTCCTCATCAAACCCCACCTCACTAAACACTTCCTGTCAGCCAAAATGGGCTGAATGTTAAAGCTTGCGGGAGGTAGTATGTTGAATTGTGACTGTGAATGTGCAAAAGTGTATTTGTGTATCTGTGAGTGCAGTCATTACAGTAGTAACCAAATTGTTTTGTTTGTCATTATTATGTATGTCTACATTATTAAAAAAAAAAGTGTGCATGTGCTTGTTTAAATTTTGTGGTTTGATTATCTGTATGTGCTGACATGCTAGTCCAAATGCCCTGTTCCCTGCCTAAGGCTCTTTCCCCTGTGAGGGGTAATTTTGGCCATATGGTACACAGCATGACACAAACTTACACCACGGACACTGTACCACACCAAACACAGAAATGCACAAAAACACAACACGGTCTGGTACAGTACAACTCACCTGCAGGTCTTGGGGATCAGAGTGAGATCTACATTTAGGTACAAGAGCAGAGTACAAACATGCAGAGATTAAGAAAGGCTTAGAGTCAGAGTTAGTGTGTGTGTGTGTGTGTGTGTGTGTGTGTGTGTGTGTGTGTGTGTGTGTGTGTGTGTGTGTGTGGTGAAAGTTCCCCAGCAGAGACAACATTTCATCCCCTGGAGCCTATCTCACACTGTAACAATTTAGCCTATTGCTGCTGGCAACACGCTCACATACTGTATAATCTCATAAAATCATACGCACATGTACAAAAATCTGCCTCTGCTGCACTAACGTTCATGATATAAATAAGCATACAGCAAAACATACACTTATATAAAAACAGATACTGCATGCACACACAGGCATACACACACAAACACAAATCCTACTGGCACTAATAGCAGTATGAACACCTCTAAAAGCTTCATTCATTGACAAACACATTGACACTCTCTCCATCACACACATTTTCCATGCTTCCTAATGTAATAGTGATGCAATGGTCCTTTGCCACACCAATCTGTTATGGTACAGTCTGTGAGACCAAGAATATTTACCAGAGAAGGAAACAGATATATGGGCAAATAGATAGTCAACACTGATGGAGCAAAATTGGTCTTAGAATGGTTGGTAAGAAAGGTTTGAGAATTAAATAACGGACTGATATAAGTGTGTTCTGCAGAAACCTTGCATCTGTGAAATGTGCATCCCCTCAATGCATTAACTTTTTAACATTATGCTGTGATTTTCATTTAGTTCCCCAGTCATGTGGCCCCGGGCCTGTCAGCCCACTGCACACAATGTTAGCTTTAATTTTGAGGAAATAATAAAAGGCATTAGAGGGCAAGGAGTGCACGCTGTGTTGGGCATAGATTGTAATGGTATGTGATGGCTTTACCACAGAGGTCAGTTGTGGTGTAAACAAAACCTCAGCCAAACAGAACAGTAAGGCTGGCCATGAAGACTCTGCCCTCATTTTCATGCATATAAATAAATTACCTTTTCTTTCCTTCCCACACTTCCACAGCCAACACAAAGCTACTGTGTTTGGAGGTCTTCAATTATCTCATGATTCTTCCAACCGTGACGCTACTGGAGATATTAGAGAGGTTGTTAGGGGGAGTTAAAATGAGTATTTAAGTATTTTAAGTTATCATCAGCTGCAAAACATACAAAATTATTAGTTTTTTTTATTTAGTGGTGAAACTCTGCAATTGTGTAAATGTACATGTATGGAGGAAATAAAGTACTTACAGGAATTACAAATAATTAGTAAGTCTAACTTTAAAGATATAGTTCAAAGTTTTGGGAAATACACTTTTTCCAGTTACTTTTCAAAGTTAGATGAGATCTGCGTGTAATGTATGGCTCTAGTCCCCAGAGACGATTAGTTAATCTGAAAACAGCGAGACAGTGATCTTGACTCTTTCTAAAGGTCACTATGCTGTATCTCTATTTTAAAAAACACATACACAATTTTTTTTGGGGATAATTGCCCACTATTTCTTAAAGAACCATTTTTCCATCTGCCAAGCACATTTATGCAGCATCTGCAAGCATAGCGTGGTTAGGTGCTTATAGTTGCAGCATGTAGTTTAGGTGCGGATGGATGGATGGATTTGGTTGATCCCACAAAATGTGAAATTCCGGTGTTGCAGCGGCAAAATAGACACAGCACACATACAGACTATATATGAAGTATAAGAATATAAGAACAAATAATTTAAAATATATACAAGTTGGGGATAAAAAATAAATTAAAATGTACAACTGTTTAACTATTACTGATAAAGCTGTAGATAATGTAAATATTATATGTAAATATTGTGCAAGTTGCACTTAGTGCAGTTGTGGTGTCTGTGAGTCTCATCTACCACTCAGTGATGAAGCATTAAAAAGTTTTATGATTTTCTGTAGCTGTCCGTGCAACATCAAAGCTGTTGGAGCCTCTTAGAGAAGGTGCTCCTCTGTTGGACCAGTGTGAGGTGGAGAGGGTGGTCGGGGTTATCCATGATAGATAACAGTTTGTTCAGTGACCTCCTCTCCACCACAGCTTCAAATGTCTCCTGTTTGCAGCCAATCACAGATCAGTTTGTTCAGTCTGTTTGTGTCACTGGCTCCCATGCTGCTGCCTCAGCAGATGGCGGAGGAGAACAGACGCTGGCCACAACAGACTGGTAGAACATCTCCAACATTCTGCTGGTAACAGACTGGTAGAACATCTCCAACATTCTGCTGGTAACAGACTGGTAAAACATCTCTAACATTCTGCTGCACACATTGAAGGATCTCGGCTTCCTCTGGAAATAGAGTTGGCTCATCCCTTTCTTGTAAACAGCAGTGATGTTGATCTTCCAGTTCAGCCTATTGTCGATGTTGACACCTCAGGTATCTGTACTCCTCAACCATGTCCACATCTTCTCCCGGGATGCAAAGGGGTTGCGGAGCCGTTCCCTTCCTCCTAAAGTCAATCACCATCTCTCTGGTCTTATCCACGTTCAGCAGCAGGTGATTCTTACCAGACTACTCCACAAAGTCATCCACCACCGCTCTGTACTCTTCCCTCCTGTCCATCCCTTATACACCCAACAACCGCAGAGTCATCAGAAAACTTCTGTAAGTGACATGACTCTGAGTTGGACTGGAAGTCTGTGGTGTTTAAGGTGAACAGAAAAGGAGACAGCACAGTCCCTTGTGGAGCAATCCACTCACCACCACATCAGACAGAACACGGTCCAGACTGACAAACTGGGGTCTGTCTGTCAGGTAGTCAGTGATCCAGGAGACTGTGGACGCACGGGGAAATAAAATGTGCGGGGAGATAAAATGTGCTGGAGTGGTGGGGGGAATGGGCAGACTACAGGTTAGTGAGGGGGAGGTGTGGGAGCAAGAGTTTTTCGCCAAGAAATAAACAGTGTTTTTGTTTCTTTTCGTTTATGAATCACAATATAAAATGTGATAGACCCTTTAGGGATACTATAATAAACAACGTAGCGGTTAGTACGAATTTCAGTTTTTATTAGTCAAGACAATAGTAACGTAGCAGGGAAACAAAAAGAGCGGAACCAAAGTGCGGGAATCAGTACACCGCGGCGTTCAGGTGACGGAAACCTTCCCCGTCTCTCAGACAGAGATTTGGCGACAAGGAATGCGGTTCATTCACTCACTCATTGTCTCCGTAATTCTGTTTTCCAGGGTTTCACCAGCGAGAGTTGAGTAGTGAACCCCAATCAAAAAAAATATAATTTGTTACTTCAGTTACTCAACTTTGAAACTTGTAACAAACTGTGGGGGCTCGTCCGGGATCTCTCCTCATCACAACCATCGGGGGAGCAGATCCAGAGATACCAGAACCACGTGACCGAGGTGACAAGAAGCTGCGGCAGGCCAGTAGTCAACCAGTGGGTGTCCAAGGAGGGAGACCAAAGAGAAAAGGGATCTTCAGGCAATCAGACCAAGAATCACCACAGCAGTTTTGTCTACCGCATGATTGGGCTCAAGCAGAAACTCCTTTTCCAGTCCCGACAGACCAGTACAGATATTGCATATGATCCCAAGACCATTCAGGAGGTGTTTCTCCATACTATCTATCAGGCTTTTGGAACAAAACATGCGGACCTCCGGCAGAGACTGAGACTCTAACCTCAAATAGTCAAGTCACGGATGAGGAAATCCTTCGCCAGGTTATGAAAATAATAAGTGATGAGCATAAGCACCAGCGCAGATTGGGCCAAATCCCCCGACAAAAGGCCACACAAGCACACAGCGCCAAGGTTGAGACAGGAGATTGTAACAACAATAACAAGTCACGAGATACAGCATCAGACAATGAAAATTGGCAGACAATACAACAGCTCACTTCTCAGGTGGAGACTTTGACACACATGGTGGCTTCTTTGATTGAGCAACGGACAGCAAAGGGTAGGACACCCAGGTGCCCTACCCTCTAACTAAGCGAGCCCACATTCAGTCAATCCCCCTTCCCTAACCCTAACCCAATTCCCAGGAGACCTGTCCAATCCCAGCTGAGACAACCTACAGTCCCAGCGAGAAGAAGGACATTTTGTTGTCAGAAATGTACTGAACAGAATGCAAAGGAGTGTAACCATTGCTTCATATGTGGAGAGGCAGGACACAGAGCAGTGGGATGTCTGCAGCGAGTCAAGATGCAAGGAAACGGGGCTCGGTCTTTGTTGAGGACACCCAGACAAACAAAGAACAAGACACCCCAAGCAAAACAAGCAAAAAAACACATGTGCTGACCAGCCAGAGTGACCTCACCTGTAAGGCACCCTTAATTGGGAATAAAAGTCTCCTGAAATGTTTGATTGGCGGGTACCCAGCTACAGTTCTGTTCGATTCAGACTCGTAGGTGAGCATAATTGATCAACAATGGACTGACGCTCACATTCCTAATCACATAGTGAGACTTCTTTCTGAGCTTCTAGAGGACGAACTTGCCGTCTATGCAATCACTGGCCATGCCGTTCCATACAGTGGATGGGTTAAGCTTACGGTCAATCTTGCAGGGAACGAAGACCCCAACCTCACCATACAGACCCCTTTCCTAGTCAGCCCGCTGGCACTGCCCCAGCCCCTTCTAGGAGCCAATGTACTCCAGGAGATCATCAGCAGGAAATAGTCCTCAGGTGACGCAGTCGCAATGGTTGTCAGTCTTCTTCGCAGTGCATTTGGAATAGAGGAGGAATAGGTAGAGGCCATTGTGAATTTCATCCAGGTACCTCCTAGGACATACTCTGATCCAGCCACTATGAGAGTGGGCCAAGACCATACTATCATTCCCCCTGGCAGGACAGCTCATGTATGGTGTAGGGTACCTACAAACTTTGATGTCTCTGACCCCGTTGTCCTATACAAACAAGCTGAGGGAAACTTTGTCTTAGGGGAGTTGAGTGTAGGAGAAGGCCTCTTGGAAATCAATAACAGCCGACGGCCCTATGTTAAGGTGCCTATCTCCAATCACTCAAAACATGAGGTCACCCTGCCTAGGAGAACCTCTCTAGGAACCATTCAACATGTTCTCAAGGTCCTTGAGACCGATGCACCAGAGTCACACCAGGCTGATACCACACCAAGAAAGATGACATCAGTTGAAACTAATGGTGTCACTTCTCCCAGTACTTCCCCATCTGAGTCCTGGCTTCCTCCTGTCGATATCAGTCACCTCAGCCCTGAACAACAACAGATGGTAAAGGAAGTGCTCCACGAGAAATGTGGCACATTTGCCTGTAACAGCAACGACATAGGGTGCATCCCTTCCCTACAGATGGCGATCAGGACTAAGGATGGCATCCCACTTCAGAGGGCCTACGCATCCATCCCAAAGCCACTCTACAGGTAAGTTAAGGAGTACAGCCAGGAGCTGTTGGTTAAAGAGTGGATAGTGAAGTCCCAGTCCCCTTATGCAGCCCCTGTCATCTGTTTAAGAAAGAAAGATGGATCCTTACGCCTGTGTGTTGACTACCGGCTCCTCAACAACAAAACCGTGCCGGACCTTCATCAAGGCCTACCATCAAGGCTTTATAGCCGAAGGATCGAGGCACCTGACCGCATTCATAATCCCATGGGGGCTCTAAGAGTGGGTCCGAGAACCCTTTGGGTTATGAGTGTTGCATTCCCTACCTCGACGACGTGCTGTGCTTCTCCAGGTCCTTTGAGGAGCATGTGCAGGTGCTATGCAGAGTCCTCCAAGCATTGCAACACCATGGGGTAAAGCTGAAGCCAGAGAAATGCAAGCTCTTCCGCAAGGAGGTCCGATATGTCGGCAGGTTGGTGTCAGCGGAAGGAGTTAAAATGGACCACTAAGACCTTGAAGCAGTGCGGGCACTGAAAGACAAGATGCCACAGACAGTTGGGGATGTCAGGCAGCTGCTTGGGTTCCTGAGCTATTATAGGACATACGTGCAGGACTTCTCACATATAGCCAAGCCCCTGTACGACCTGCTTCAGTCGAAGTCCAACACCACTGCGTCCAAACCGTCAAGAGGAAAGATAAAATGCAATCAGCAGTCCTCCCATAGTCCTGTAGAATGGAATATACAGCACCACCAGATCCTTGGACAGCTTGTGGACCGCTTGATCAAACCCCCTGTGCTGGCATCTCCCAATTTCAATCAGCCCTTTACACTCCACACAGATGCCTCACAAAAGGGTCTGGGTGCAGTTCTTTGTCAGTACCAGGATGGGAAGATGAGAGTGATTGGATATGGATCACGCACACTAACACCAGTGGAACAAAATTATCACTTACACAGCGGGAAACTTGAATTTCTTGCATTGAAGTGGGCGGTATGTGAAAAGTTCCGTGACTACCTATTGTACGCCCCGCATTTCACAGTCGTCACGGATAACAACCGTCTCACATACATTCTGAGTACTGCCAAACTCAACGCAGTGGGACACCGGTGGGTGGGGAAGCTGGCCAATTTCCACTTTGACATCAAATACCGGCCAGGCAAAACCAACATTGATGCTGACACCTTGTCACGCTGGCCCCTGGATATAGACGCCTTCATGGCTGAGTGTTCGGAGGAGTTATCGGAGGAGGCAGTATGTGCTGTATGGGAAGGAAGCCGGAGGGCACAACATGGAGATGTGGCTTGGGTGGCAGCCCTCAACTTGACATCCCACAGCCAACCCCAAGTTGAGCCTCTGCAGAAAGTATGCCATGATGATCTTGTAAGGGAACAAAGGAAAGACCCAGCTATTGGGAAAGTGTTGGCATTGAAGGAAAATGACACACCACTAACAGAGGATGACAAAGAGAGAATGGACACAAACATAAGGAGGCTGTTGAGAGAGTGGAGCCGACTACACATAGAGAATGGTCTTCTCTACAGGAAGAGTGCAGGTCGACAACAACTGCTCCTGCCCGCCACCTACAAACGAACAGTTCTCACCCAGCTGCATAATAACATGTGTCATGTTGGCGTTGAAAAAGTTCTGAACCTAGAGAGGGAGCGGTTCTACTGGCGTTTCATGAAAAGAGAGATAGAGGAGTACGTGACCAGGAAGTGCTCTTGCATTAAACAGAAAAAGCCAGCCACACACGAAAGAACACCAATGGAAAGTATTACATCAAATTCGCCCCTTGAGCTGGTGTGCATCGATTTCCTTCATCTGGAGGCCTGCAGAGGTGGATATGAGTTTATCCTGGTGGTGGTTGATCACTTCACCAGATTCGCGCAAGCATACCCCACCAGGAACAAGGCGGCAAGATGGCTGCTGACAGACTTTTCAATGATTTCATCCCCAAATTTGGATACCTGGCCAAGCTACACCATGACCAGGGTCGGGAGTTTGAGAACGAACTCTACAGAACACTCAGGCAATTAGCTGGTGTTGCTCACTCGAGGACCTCTCCTTATCACCCCCAGGGCAATCCTGCAGAAAGGCTCAACCGCATGCTCTTGCAGATGCTGCGCACCTTGGGAGAGAAAGAGAAGGAGAGTTGGAAGGACCACCGGCCTCATGTACTCCAAGCATATAATTGTACAAGGCACGAGGTCACAGGGTTCTCCCCGTACTATTTGTTATATGGCCGACACAAAACAAATGCTGAGAAATGGGCAAGAAAAATGGTTGAGGCATATCGAATAGCAGAAGCAAACAGTCGACAGTCCAGTCCAGTGAGGAACGAGTGACATCCAGTGAGGATGAACAGAGCATGGAGCAGCCTCAACTTGTAACCGTTCAAGAAGAACCACATGTTGTCCACCAGGAGAACAATGTCCCTACGCCACAACCTGAGCATCAGATCCCACTGAGACAGTCAACGAGAGAAAGATGTCCAGGTTATGTGTTTACTTAGCCATCCCTGGGTCAACCAGCCTATCACCCGAGACCCACTGTGAATGCAGTTGAAATCCAGCCAGTACAGTGTACTTATCAGTGTCATTGTACACCATACTTCCACCACTTCCAACCCTCATCTACCGCCCCATACCCTTACTTCCTTGTTGTGTATCCAGCTCACTGAGGATGAGACGACATGAAAGACAATTACTTACATTTCATACTCACCTGTTGAGTTACCTAAACATCAGACATTTCATACCTATTGAAGCACACATACCCTATACTGTTTATATTTACCTGTCGGAACAGAGACATTGCACATTGTACGCCCACCAGAGGAGATCTGGAACATACATTTTTATAGGGCATATAGGGTAAATAAACTAATTGAGAGTTTTAATGTGTTTTGTAAAAAAGAAAAAGAAAAAAAAAGAAAAAAGGTGAATGTTAAAGAGTGAAATGTTCAAGATATCTTGTGTCAGGAGTGTTGGGGAGTGTGTGATACACCCTTTAGGGATACTATAATAACCAACGTAGCGGTTAGTACGAATTTCAGTTTTTATTAGTCAAGACAATAGTAACGTAGCAAGGAAACAAAAACAGCGGAACCAAAGTGCAGGAATCAATACACCGCGGCGTTTAGGTGACGGACACCTTCCCCGCCTCTCAGACGGCGGTTGTGTGAACTTGGCAGGGCCAGTATCCCAGAATTAAATTCGGGTGTAAATACGGATGGTTTCCGGTACACAGATACAACAGAAGTGGAAAGTTTTTCACAATTTACGTCTATTATTAAATCAATAATTACATTTTTAAGACGTTTTAAGGCGATAAACCAACTGTGTAGATTTTGAATATCGGCAGTTTAATGAAAATTGATGGTGAATTAAAAAAGTTGAGAAAAGAGTTGGAAAGCTCCACAATCCCCGGCGGGCGTAGGAAGCTCGCCAGCCGGGAATGACTCGCGAGCCGGTCAGTCAGTCAGCTCACAGACCCCCCCTACCCCCTCTTGCCCCACATTTAGACAGACCACTGCAGCAGCAACAATGGCAGAGATAAGCCAGGTTCACAACTGTAAGATATATAAAACAATTTTTACCGCTGTTATTCTGTACTTCATTCATTACATTCTGCGTTTTGTTCTGTGTATTGTTGTAATTGTTTTTATCGGGGGACAACTGAGGAAACCAGGGTAAGCGCTCTCTGTGCTGGGGGTGTTGGGCCAGTGGGCCAGTGCCCTCTGTGCTGGGGGTGTTGGGCCAGTGCCCTCTGTGCTGGGGGTGTTGGGCCAGCAGCCTCTGTGCTGGGGGTGTTGCGCAATAACAGAAAGAACGCTTTGTCTCAAAAACTGTCTGAACTTGAGATCTGAGCGAGTTCATTCTTCCAGGTACAACCAGCAAGAACGGTCTCCCCAAGAACACAAGTCCGTTCTTTGCTTACTTGGCATTGAGAAACGCCCATTCACTCACTCACTGTCTCCGTAATTCTGTTTTCCAGGGTTTCACCAGCGAGACTTAAGTAGTGAACCCCAATCAAAATAAAAAAAAAAAATCATTTGTTACTTAATTTACTCAACTTTGAAACTCGTAACAATAACATATTGATACCAATGTCTGAGCTTTTGAGGTGTTGGTTTGAGTATTTTAGAACTTTGGACTGAGCCATAGCTGCTTCCCCTTCTTCCATTCTATGCTAAGCTAGGCTAATTGCCTTACAGCTCCAGCCTCACACTTAAAGCAGACACTCTCGGAAAGAAAGCGTATAGGCATAATTCTAAAAATGTTAAACTATTCTTACAGTGCTGCTCTATAATGACCTTTATTCTAAAAATCACTCAAACTATAGGCACAAACCTACAACTAAATCAAAACAATGTAACAACCCCTTAGCTATTACAGTTTGTGTAACATGCATATTAATGCAACAGAGCTATTTCCAGCGTTTAAGCTGCCATGCAATAATCACATCCTTTCAAGTTGTGTATTTGTGTCAAACAGGGGGTTATAAAACATGCTTTATGGCTTCTCCTGATACACTGACTTTTACAGAAAGCGCTGATCTGTTCAAAACAACATGATATACTGTGTGCTTGTAGGTGCATGTGGTTATATGTGCACATGGTTACATGTGTCTGTGACATGATGTACAGCCAGCAACATTCTATCCCACCAGCCATCATTAACTTTGATGTACAGCCAAATGTCAACATGTATGGTCGACTGCATGACTTATTATTACAGATATGGAGTGTATGGGGTGTTTAATGTAGGGGGCACTGCTGAAAGGGCGAGAAGTAAATAGTATGATCGTGATGGCAACAATTAGTGATGATGATTAAAATCTACTCTTTACTTGAAGATGTGGGTAGAATTCCTGGAGGGAGAGGAGGAAGACGGGAGGACAACAAGGAGGAGGAAGAAAGCTGTTTTGAGGAGATGGAGAACAGGAAGAACAACAATTGTAGACTAGACTTTGATGTTCTGACAGTCAGCCACTGCTGGAGGGAGACTAGTTTGAGCGCGGCATGATGATGTTAATCAACAATGATGAGAGTGATGGTGGAGAAGTTCACACAGATCTTTGTTATTGAAGATCTGTGGAGCCACATGGTGTCCTTTTGTACAAACTAGGCCAGCCTGAGGGAACAACATCCAACCTGCCTTAGTGTCTTTGAGCAATGCTGTTCTACAGCTGACCTTGTGCTTGGACATTAATGAAGGGGAGTGAGAGAAAAATTGTCTTTCCGAGATCAGCAAGTATCATATTATCACCACAACAATTTTGATGAGTAGAAGAGAAGGAAGAAATGATGAGGGAGAATATTAAGAAGAATTATAATACTGATCTATCTCTTTCTCTCGTGCGCTCTCTCTCTCTCTCTCTCTCTATCTCTCTCTCACACACAGTCTGACTCTGCCCTCTAATGGCACAGTCGACACTACTACCTGTTTTCAGTCCTGCTTAACAAAAAGGTTAGACTGACTATAGAGCTATGAAATAAAAACTTGGCAGGTCTGATAATTTCACTACCTGCCTGGATTGTCTGCAGAGTGACTGAAACACTAACAAAAGGAACAGAAAATTCAGGGGGAAATAACTAAAATTATATATTCAATGTGACAGAAATGCAGTTATTTTGAATTGCCATTTTATTGTTACACATACTAAAAGCACTGATGTTATGTTACTAAGTTATTGTAAGAATTAAGAGCACCAACTGAATCGATCCTTCACTTAAAAAAATGATATACATGAAATAAAACATTTCCCCTTCATGTAAGCAAAGATGCATCTTGTTTTTGGCACTTTTGCATTCTTGTGTATGTAATAATGCACTTACTCCATGTATAGTGCAGTCAATGTTTAAACTTCAGTTTGATCAGTTTCAGTACTTTCCATCGGTTTTGGGGGACTTCATTATAATACAAGTTTAGTCAGTTTATTTTCATTTCATTACACGATATTTAGGGTTCAAACCGCAAAGAGGTAGAAACCTTCTATGTTTGTCTGTTTTAGTTATTATTATTAATATTATTATTTTTCCCGTGAGCTGAAAGGAGCAAGAAACATGGGAAACTGCATGAGATCCTATAGAAATATAAACCCAATCGGCCACATTGTGGCGCTGTAATTAAAGCTTCAAAATGCAAACTTTGAAAGGCCACGCTGTAAATCAGATTGACTTAAAATTTCTCACACAGGTGCAGCTTAATGTGCTCTACAACAAAGCCTCAAGGATCATTAAGGTCCGCCTAGAAAGTTTTCCCGCCATTTTTAATCTTTTGATAAACACATTTTTGAGATCTCCTCGTACACAGTAGCTCCGATTGGCCACCATATTTTCAGCGAATCATCAATGGATCAAGCTTATTAAAAGTTGTATAAAGCATGTCCGTATCTAATTTACTTTTCAAGTTATGAGCAAATCAGGCTATAAATGACTAAATGTTTGTCCAATCAACACAAAATATCCAGGAAATGTCTACATAATGACCTCACACATACCCTGCAAGTCTCATTCAAATTGACCACAAGGGAACGCTTTAAATCCATAATAACTGGACGTGGAATGACACAAATCAAGGTTTGAGCTTGGAATCGCAGCTTATTGTGGCTTTATTATCAATTGTTTTTGTGTTGGTCATCTGCTTTCCTCAAATTGCCGTGAGCTGGACTGAGCTACTTATCACACTGAATTGAAAATAATTTTTTTTTGCCAAATCAGTTGTAGTCATTTTAAACAAAGTGCACTGTTTGTCCAATCGTTACAAAGCTTGCAGGATATGTTTTGTTTTATAACAATGTCGGACCACATGTGTGAAATTACTTTGAAGTCGCTATTGAGAAAAAAGGCTTGAACCCGCGAATCACCACTTGCGTCTATATTACAATTAATTGAATTGTTTAATCAATTTGAATTTTAGATTTAACAAAGCATTGCCTGACACACTACTATAACTACATTATATTTTACAGCAGATCTATAGGTCAAACATTTTGATGTCACATCTTTGAAATGCTCTGGAACCTTTAAATGGTGAAAGCTCCTGAATGTACCCTGAGCTATTCTTGAAAAAAAGTGATAAGTTTGCTGTAGTGTCAACACAAGCTGGTTTTTTTTTCAACTTTTTAGAACTGTCTGGTGGACTTTTTCCTTAAATATGCGTTGTGTCCTCCTTGCAGCCGCAGAATGGAAAAGTCCCACAGCAGGGTTGAAGACGGGGTCTCCACAGAATCTTGTCCCATGTCATCTGGCTTTGAACACTTGGCGCATCTGCGTTGGGGTGTGAATGAGTATCATCAGATGCCTGCTTGTTTGTGAGGGTATTTCGATGTCTCTCCACAGCTTTGGCGGTCTGCTCAAGGATTTCAGCGTATCGCGGCTCATTATCAGGTATCAGTGGGCGGGACTCTGAGGGATCGTGGAAAAGGTCGTAAAGCAGCGGGGGGCTGTGGTGCGTTACATGTTCTCCATGACATAAACAGACCTTAGTGTCATAGCATCCACCAGCACCCAGGGGAGAAAAGTTGGGAGTGAAAAAATGCACCTTGAAGACGGAGTCACCTGGATGGAAACACCAACCAGGGGAAGATGTTAACATGCACATGTTCATGGTTTATACTGTGACAGGTTAAAGCTCGCTTTTAACATATTTTGGTGGCTCTGCTTGTCAAATAATTTGCCAAGAATCAGATTCTGGATTCAATAAGAACTGGAACTGATATACAGAAAGGAATTGGAAGAGCTAAAATCTAAACAATATACATAACCTCATCAGATTTCTCAATGACATTCATGTTTAATCAAGCACCTCCAAGATTTTGCCATTCACAAAACATCAGACCTTTATAATGGTCAATGACATTTGTCTGCATCTTTATGTCTACATGTGTGAACTTACTTCCAGCTGGGTGCCAGCGTACTGCATTCAGGTAGATTCCACAGTAATGGAACATAAATTCATGCTCTGATCGCTCTACCTTCCCTTCCAACAGTGGCATGAGGTTATAGCCATCTGATTGTCTGGGAGAGAGGTATTATTAAGAGAAACAGAGAGGGAAGAGGGGAAAGGTGAGATACAATTGTGCTATAAAAAAAGAGAAAACCCTTTTACTCAGTAATGAACTATCTCACGTTGTAATGATCATATTATAACTAGTGTATTCAGAAAAGTAATTATCTTTGCAACAGAATAAAACAAGCTTGTTATGTCAGGATCAATAGTAAGTAAATAAGTTAGGATAAAAAAATAAATAGTACACCTAGCCTGGATGCCAGCCAAACTACTCATACTCATATTCTGACAAGAATCTGAGTCTGACGACATCAGGCTATATGTCACCTACACTGCTTGCAAAATTAACTAAAATCAGTTTTCACAGAGCATCCCATACAAAAGCCATACTTGTTTACAGATAACAAGGTACTTTTGCTGGCTTCACACAGTAATCATCAAAATATAAAACCCCTTAATTATTATGCACTGGTTTAGAGTAATTGTATGGACTTTTCTCACCTCTTTTTGTAACTAAACAGTGGTTTGTTGCACTATTGTATTCAATAAATACAGAAGCTTTGACCTTTCAGAGAAGAAAACTCTGGAGAAACAAATAAGACTCAGTGAATGACAGTACACACAACACACAGACAGCACCCGTAATCTTTACCTGTCTGGTTGTGTGTCCTTGGCCAAATATTTCAGTGTTGGATACAGGTCCATGAGGCTAGTGGGTTCGTCCACTACTCTTCCAGCTGCCAGTCTGCCAGGCCAGCGGAAAATACCAGGCACCCTGATCCCCCCCTCCCAGCCTCCCATAGCTTTCCCACCTATAGGTGAGTGATTAAGAGAAATTACACAATGCAAATATCAATTTTTTTGTAATAAATGCAGTAAGAAAGATATGCCTGTGGTATAATGTTCATGTAACCAAGATATAGACTAATATTCAAAATTATTACAATGACCTTATGTAGTACCTTCAGTACCATGAGATAAGAAGACTTCCCCCAATGATTTTTTTTGTCAACTTCCTATGCTGTTAATATTTTATCAACTGTTAATATACGTTTTGAGAAATCAAATACCAGATTAATAGGTGGATGATAACATCAAAGATGGCAGTTAAAGGGACTGTCATTAAAAAAAACTGTGTAAGATGATGTCTACCTTTATAAATGCCATTCCAGCCTCCTTTCTGGCCAATGATGGAATCAGCATCCTCTAGGTGTCCACCATGGTCTGATGTAAAGTACATCAGAGTATTGTTGGCTAGGCCAAGGGAGTCCACAGTCTCTGTGATTTTACCTAGAAAGCATATTAACATAGTATTAGATATGGTTGGATAGAGAGTTCCATAGACTTGCTCTGACTTTCCTGATGGTTAAAAGGACAAGTCTGTCTTATTTTTCCTAGTTTTGTAATTTTTCCAGTTTACCAGTTTACCAGCGTCAAGCTAAAGGGCCAGTATAAAATGCATGCCAATATATTTACCAATCATCCAGTCAACTTCTTCTAGGTTATCACCGTAGCGACCATGGTGACTTTTGCCAGCAAAGGCGGGGGTTATAAAAAGTGGTGTGTGGACATGGGCCAATGAGAAGAACAGGAGGAATGGATTATCAACATTCCTGAAGAGAAGAGGAAATACATTTTTTTTGTGTCAAGTATGACGAAGGATAAAGCGACATTGTATTTTTCTTACTGTCAATAAATCACACAAACAGTGTTGCCTGTGTAGCCAATCCATGATATACTGCAGCTTATTCCCAAGTGCTATACACCTCCACTAATGTCCAAAACAAACAACCACAACAATTAACACAGTGATTCTCAAAGTGCCATGACCACCCAGGGGCCTGTGGCACTATGGCAGGGGGGTTAATGAAAAGTTTTCTGATTCATTCAAGTAAATCATGATATAAAAATGTGTCTTAAAAGGATTTATAGTTCAAAAAAATATTAATCTATATTATTAAAATCTATAGATTACTTTTTAATCTTACAAATCTA
Source organism: Percina caprodes (assembly GCA_013375575.1). NCBI lineage: Eukaryota > Metazoa > Chordata > Actinopteri > Perciformes > Percidae > Percina > Percina caprodes. The sequence continues at coordinate 107,936 of JABXJD010000519.1, read as the reverse complement.
TAATTTCCAGAATCTGCAAATATGTCTAATACATTTCTCAGACTACAGAATTGTAAAAAAAATAGGCTCCAAGGGACATTCATGCCACATAGGGACTTATTTCCTCATAAACACAGGCTTTGCAGTTTATTCCGAGTCAATCCTACATACCTTGTTCTGGTGCGGTAAATACTCAGGGGATCATGGTGCCATTTTCTGTTTCAGAAGAAATGTTAAGAAAAGAAAAAACAACACATACCTCTTTATAAAGTTTTGTGCTTCTCCCAGCAACCTCTGGGGCAGTGTCTCCACTGTCATTGGCTGTTCGATTACATCTTGGTTTCTCATGATGATGCAGTTCCAAGTCGGCAGGAGTTTAAAGGGTATATACCACACAGCGGTTGCTAGGATACTGAGAAAAAAAAGTGCTACAAATAGCCACAGGCTGACTTCAAAGAGGCCACACACACGGACACACACCTGAAAACACATAACACACAGTGCGTTTAGAAACAAAGTGCGCACAGAAAATAAAACCGCTGCCATTGGACACTTCAATGAAGTTACTTAACGTACAATATTTAATTTTCTGCTGCTATGTGTCTCTCAATCAAAACAATGGATGTAAACACAGACTTTTAATGGCGTTGTGAAGTTGCATATAAAAGTACATAATATGTCTTTAAAACCCTAAATAAAGAATACAAATATAAATAAAGAATACAAAAAGGTATATAAAAAATATACATAAGAGAATGAAATATCCTTTCGTATATGAGGGAAGGGGTCCTCCTTATGTCCACCTTATAATAAAATTAATCTCCACAAACTAAAACCTAAAAAATTACAAGTGTTGAATTAACATCTTTCTGATAATGTCTCAACCAATATTTATAATATTAATATCATCTTCCCAATTGTTGAATGTATTGCAGGGCTGTATGACTGTATTGCACTGGACATGTAATACTGTGCTACCATGACACTTCATATTACTGTCAGGGAATGCAATTCAAAGATCTTGCCACTAGATGACATCACAAACCATTACCAAGTTAACTATTTTGTGAGTAAAACACAGAGTACATTGCGTCCTTTGTTCACTAGTTCAATATTTTTTATATACTTCTGACGTCCTGCTGGGACAGCTAACCTGAGTTCTCTATTTGGACTGGATCATTCTTCCTCTTTTCAAGCTTATTTTGTTTGCTCTATCTGTAGCACAGTTGCTTCCCATTCATCCTACAAGTACCTGCCATCGCCAAGTCTTCACTGAGTTTCGATATTACTTGCTTTGCCCTGAAGCATGTTTCTGGCTGTCATGACTGTGAATTTCACAATTGAGGTTTTGTTCCAATCTTTTTTTGTTAGTCCTGTGGCTCATGTCTCAGTGATTACACATTAGTTATTTTGCTTTGGGGCCAACGCCACAGCAACTCTTTGTTTTCCAATTTCTTCCTCTTCATCTGCTAACACAAATGTAATCTCAATTTTCTTAGTCTTCATTTTGGTTTCTAGTTGTAGCTTTCTAGACATCTTTTTCTCCTATTACTCTATGTGCCTCTACACGTCTTTTTCAGATGTACCTTTGTGTGATCATTTCTAATGAGAAAAAGCTAAACTGGCCAACCGTCAAAATCACCCTTACCAGTGTAATAAGTCCAATTCCAAGAAACATGGTCAGATTTCGTAGTGTGTGCTGGAGATCTGACATGATATCACTCCCCTGTCCGGGCACACAGTCATTGAACAGGGTGAAAGGCAGACCGTAGAAATAGTTGAAGCCATGCTGGTTCGGATGGTGGCAGTGGTCCCCTCTGTGTTCACAGTTCACACCCAAGTGCCACTTACCTGCAGAGACACAGAAACAAAAAGAGAGATAGAGAATTAGACAAAAAAAAAAAAAAAAAGGAGATTCAGGAATGTGAATACATACATGCCTATCATTTTGCTAAATTGTTTCATTCTATCATCGTCCATATAGGCATCTTCCTCTTGCATAAAACAGTGCCTTTTCAAAATGCAAAACCATATGGTTTTTGTGTGCTGCCAATGCTGCCAAGTGTGAAAATGTTGATGCACATACTAGGGCTGGGCAATATTGATATAAAAAAATGTATCTATATATTTTTAAATGCGATATGGAATTAGACCATATCGCATATATCAACATAGTTCAAATTTGTGCTGTGATCCTTGCTCCATGCAAGCTGCTGACCCGGAGCTCTTTGTACTGCTCCCCGTGTCACTGCCTCCTCTTTCATGCACAGAGGGGGGAGGGGCAGAAACAGACACTCAGCCACTCTTCAACAAACATGGAGGAAGCAACAACCTCTGTGGAGCGTGCGGAGGAGGAATTGATTTGTAAAAGAAAAAGCAGTGGCTCAGTAATTTGTAGATGGTTCAGATTCAAAGTATAAGATGAACACAAAATTCACATTATATGTAGGGAGTGCCATAAACACCATTTTTCACCATCTAAAACAGTGGCACAAACTAAAATACAAAGAGTGTGTGAAAATGCGTGCTGCAGAAGCCCCAGCTGCAAGCCATCAGCAACCCAAAAAAGCTCCAGCTCCAAAACAAAGCTCACTGCAAACGTCATTTACCCGCAGTGTGCCTTTTGGAAAGAAAACCACAATGCTGTGTATATGTATATTATACATAAATATTTTAATTGACAATGATTGCAGCTTTTTCAATTTCTTCCATGTCATGTAACCCAGTGACTCCAAAGTAATGCAAACCTGTATTACTACAGTAATACAAGTTCGCATTAGTATACCCACGCTACGATTCTATTCTCTTACAGACAAGCTAAAACTGTCTGCATGTAGTCTAACCCCTAATTTTCACCGGATGGGTAACGGCTGCAGATCCGCTCTGGAACGGCGGCAGAGTCATTTGGTTTCCATTAAAGTCAATGTTTGTACTTCCACTGTCTGCGCAACGGCTCTGCCCCAGCTCCGGCGATCCCCAGGCCTCCGGAGCAGATATGCAGAGCTTCTACTTTTGCTGGATGCCGGAGAGCTCCGAAGAAATTTGGCACACGGCAGATAGTGCGGGACAGGAAGTCAAGCCCAGAAACAAATGAAACATCCAGTTAATTTTCAAAATGAAATAAACCGTGCTCACGGCGGACCGTATTTCCCTGCACTACACCTTGAAAACACAGTACAGAGTTGTTTCCCCTGTACTCCTCTGGATGGAAACAAACTGTTGTTGTTTTTGTGGTTCTATTCTACATAAATTTGCGAGATCTCTTAGGTTCTCGAGACTTCAGCCATCAGTCATGGCCGCAGCTGCAACAAATCCAGACCTGGTGGGTATTGACGGACTGCAGAGCACAGAGCCGACACGCAGCTGAGCCGATCCGTAGTCGTTACGCATCCGTTGGAAATTGGGGGTAACTGTTTAGCTTAGTTTGCCATGTATCTTACAATTTGACAAATTCTTGTAAACGAAGATGCTGGCTGAGACAAACCAGCCCCTTCTTTCTCTACCAGTGGTACTTACATCCTTTTAGCAGAGAGACGAGGACAGGAGAAAGGACTGATACTGATTGATGTCTGTATTCTTCATTCTTTCCAACCTCACTCAGTATGGTGATTTCAATATTTATTTCATGGACATTTTGTTTCCAGTGAGATTTTACATATGTGTGTTGTGGTAAACCTTTAATGTTTATGCCTTAGAAACAACATTAAGTTATATTTAAAGTATATATAAATCCTGTTCTGAATTTATTATTTGAATATACACACACACACAAAGTATATATATATGGCACATTGACCATTATGTATACAGTCCAGCCACCTACTAAGTTTTGACCTAGTCTTCTCTTATACTTTCTAAAAACACACAAATAAAAGACCAAGAGAAGTCAAGCACAGACAGACACACAAATGTGTGTGTATATATATATATATATATATATATATATATACACACACACACACACACACACACACACACATATACATACACACATATACATACACACACACACCTGGGGGAGGGTCAGGAGACATTTCACAATGAGAACCAAAGAATAAATGATCACATTAGGTTACCTCACCCACTAAGCTGGTGGTGTATCCTTCTTGCTGTAGCCTTTTAGCAAAGGTGGTCTCACTGGGTGGCAGCCCCCCTGAACCTCCAAGGAATAGAAGTACCTGCACACGGCCTGTGCTACCCAGTCCTAGTCAACACACACATGAGCAAAAATAAAACAATATGGAACATACCGTCAAACATTGCTGTACAAACATGACAAGAAGGCTACTTTTTTGCACTGACACATAAGTTTAAGAATATCTGTTACCTGAGCGGAGTGCGTAGCGCCCTGTCATGAATGCCGCCCGGCTTGGGGTGCAGAGAGGAGCAGCTGCAATGTGCTGAGTCAACTTTACCCCTTCAGAAGCAAGTCTGTCTATGTTAGGAGTTCTACAGGGACAGAACAGGTGTAAATACATAGGTATAGTTAATAAGTAGAACAGAGACATGCATATGGAGACTTGTGCAACTGTATCTTAATGCTTGTGTGCGTATTACATTTGTAAATTTTAAGCTGGTGGTATGTAGGCTGTATTGCTATTGAGGTACAGTGCAAGCAGAGCAGTACAGACTTTTCAGCCAATAACATCTATTTATGCATTTACAGTTTTGTCAACACATTTTTGTAAGCCTTTACAGATTCCTATATCCATGCACAGAGCAATATACACATTTACATATTTGTCTACATATATACAAATCTCAAAACACTTGAAAACCTGAATACAGATTTGGATTTTTTATTTATTTATTTTTTTTTTTTTTACACATATGTAACTCAGTGTAAATTCTTTCAGAAAGACCTAACACTTAATCCATGGACAGTTAAAGAAATGGACCAACAGATCCCGTTGCTCTGGACGGAGACCAGTGAAGAATATTAGAAGCACTCTTCCGGTGATAGCTGAGCAATACTTTTACAAATCTCAATTCGCATTCAGAGTTTATTTTACACATTTATAAAGCTGATTACACACTCACGGATTGATATACACTTGTACAACTCTCCATATACAAAGTTCTGCTATAATAATGGCCCTATAGAGACACATAGATAATAAAAAATGAATACACATTAAATTCCAGGAATCAGAATGAGAGATGAAAGAGAGATATTGACATTCCACAGACTGTGATGATGGTAAAAAACATTGTTAATAATGAAAAGCTTAAGTCAGAAAAATGAGAGAATAGAAGCAGACAATGGGTGAGAAAACAAGCAAGAAACACACAGAAACAGCAACATAACACATTTGTTACAACTGACCTGATTGTGTCATTACCGTAGCATCCAACATCACCGATGCCCAGGTCGTCCACCATAATAAGAACAAAGTTGGGCTTCCTGTCTACCTTCTTTCCTGTGACATCTCTCCCTGCTGCCAGAAGCAGAGAGAGAAGATGTGCCAACAGGTGGGACCTTAGGGTGAAAAATTATATTAGTACTATTAGTCGACTGATTGATCCTCAGAAAATTATTCAGCAACAACTACGAGAATCCTTTAATCATTCAAACTATAAACATACTCTAGCCTCAGCTTCTAAAATGTGTTCTAATTTCCTCCATTTTAGATCAATGTTAAATAAATATATTCGGGTTTGGTTTTGGACTGTATTTGGACTAAATTGTGAGGGTCTACTTTAGGTAGGCTACCCTTTTTCCCTGACCCTCACCTGACTCCTGTGAAATTTGCCCATGTACCCCAGCCCGCTCAATTGATTTCTAAATTTTACTAAATTATTTAGGAAATCCAAACCTGATTTTAACAAACACTAAAAGTGCAACGAGATTGGTTTACAAGTAAGCTAGTCAAAAACAAAGAGAACACATTGACATTAATAACACAATGACAGGGAACAACATACAATGTGGCTGTGGTTAAGTTAGCTCCATAGACTGAATAATGGACATTAGTGACATCACCCATTGATTTGTGGACTGCTGTGTGGAAGCCTTGAGGTTGGCAATTTGGCCATCGCCATATTGTTGTTTTTAAAGCGGATGTGTAGATCTGTAAAAGAGAGGGTGGAGCTAGGAAGGATGACGTGACCATCCCAATGGCGTTACGCTAAGCTAAATGCTAAAGAAAGAAAGTTTTTAATTTTAAACTGTTCTGAAGCAATTCTTAGTTTTATAGACGAGTAAACGCAGACCTACGCAGCTAGTGACACCATTCATCTGAATGTACAGCAGTATAGAAAATCGGTAGACTTTCCCTCAAGGGAACGCTGAACAAGATATTTTAAGGCAACCAAATTGTTACAATAAACTTTGATGTATTAAAAAATAAAAATCACAGTGAGAGGGTCAACATTTGACAACACCCAAAACAAGTTGACAGCTCACATTGCCATGGGTACACATGAGGTAGCTGCTAATGAGACACTGGCTTGGTCACATCATCCTCCCCTGATCCACCCTCTCACTCGAAAAGTCGGCGAAGCCACGCCTAAAGGATGCCCTGCTTTATTTAACCTACTATTTTAAATAACTGGGACCATAATTTACCAAATGAATATACAGATTTGAAACTTGCAATTGAGACCATAAATGAATGATGAAAATGATTACTGAGGTAATAAATCAAGTGAGAAGTAGGGTCACTTTCTCGTAGAATTCTATGCAAGCCAGCTTATGGTTGTGGAGCCGACCTTTACTGGAAATTAGATAGAATGCAGGTTTAAGGCACTTCCGCATTGGCTTCACTTTCAGACCCGGAAGCGCCGTCTATATTAACATTACAACATGGACATTTACTTTTCCAGCAGGAATTTATCTCCCAGGAATGATTGGTCTTCCCTGTTCTGTCTGTGTGGTGCTGCCTGACGTCATGTGACAGCAGTGAATGCGACGAACTTAATTGCACTTATCAACCCTTGTGTTGTCCTCTTTTCTGACTTTTTTTTTTTAAGTTTTCACTAAAACCAGCTTACTACCACTGGTTTTACACTACTTTTTGGGATTCGTGATCAATAAACCTCATTTATGTATTACCTAATATTTGAGTTAAAAAATATAGAATAGGAATTATTAAACTATTTTGACTAATAGTTAAGATCATTATAAGATCATTAAGATAATTATACACTCAACTTATGTTGAGTGGATGAGTTTAGTCAGGATACTGAATTGTATTCATTTCAATTTTCACCCGAAATTCAATGACAGAAATATATTTGCAAAGAGCGATGTATGGAATCCATCCTTTTTTGTGTGGTAATTTAATTAAAAAGAAGCTCATATTTCTGATGTAGACATTTTGAAAAGGGGTCAAATTTGACCGAAGGACAAGCGAAAACTAGCAACGGTGCAAAGTGTAAATACAGTTTGCAGTCTGCCAGATGTATCTTTTCGTTGCTTATTTTTAGTTTGTTTCAGCTGGTTTTACGGTAGTTCAGTCAAAAGACATTGCAACTCACCTCATACCTGCACAATGCTCTGATACATTCACCTAGCGTTACAGACGTGTGCAAAAGTTAAGAATGTGTCACACTTCCCCGTCTGCTGAAGCCATGGCGTGAGGACGCGCCTCCTTGTCTGACTCTACAGTATTGACAGGCTTATGAGCGCATAGCCACATGTGCCGTAGCGTATTGAGTAAATGCGCACAAAAATAGTTATACATTTTTAGTGATTTCCACTGTGGGTCAAGAGCCCCTTAAATGGTTAAAATGATAAGAAAAAAGAAAAGAAAAACAACACAACACTAAATTAAAAAGTTTTTTTCTCCTTTTCTCCCTTTTTATCAGAATGAATGCATGCTTTGACCTCTGCAGGTACTTAACAATCTTCCAAGAAGAACAGAACTGGAACACAAAAACTACTCTTCAGGTGAACTGTCCACAACTCATGTCCACACAAAGGCCATAACCTGTGATTGGAGGTCACAAAAAGAAGTCTTTGGGAACCACTGATTTAGAATATCAGCAAAGTGAACCTCACAAGTCTTCCTCAACCATAGTTGGCATCCTCTGTTTTAGTTTCCTGACGCTGATGGAAACAAACAAGTATTTGTGCACTCTATACTATAATACTCCTGTTATTGTGTATATCCCATTCATACTTATACACAGAGATGGCAAAAGTAATCACTTCCTGTACTCAAGTAGTACAGATACTTGTGTTAAAAATACTACCAAATACTGGTAAAAGTAGAAGTACTGATTTAACTTCTTTACCCAAGTAAAAGTAACAAAGTACATGTTTGGAAATTTACTTAAAGTATAAAAGTAAAAGTAGCCTTGCGAATGACAAAGCTACCTGGACCAGACACATACTTATTATGTTACCAGAGAGCATGCTGAGAAACTTCAGTGGACATGGAAAAAGGCTCTTTATATGCCATTGCCTACATTTTAAATGGATGTCTGCCAATTGGCCTAAAACATATAGCCTGGTTATTGTGACAGAGACTCCAGGTTAATAATATTCTGACCGAGTAGCAAGATATGAATTCAATTGTGATTCTGTGAGAAGTCTGTATATTACCATCCAATTAGATTAAATTTGGTATTGATGATGCAAAAAATGACGGGAACTCCAGTGAAATTATTTGAAATTTGTTAGTGAGGACAAGATTAGGACAACAATGTCCATTATATCGAATTAACAGCCAGGTGTAACCTAGCTAACAGATGAAGAACACAAACAACAAAATCACTAGATAACTTTAACTTTGCCTGAACTATAGACCAATAAAATGAACTCACAACTTATTGTAAGTTATATGACTTACAGTTCTCAAGGACGCACACACACAATCTTAACTGAATATCGTCCAGACAGCTAGTCTCTTTTTCTTTCTCTCACTTTTTACTCCGTGTGGCGTGCGCGCCCGCTTGCGGTGTGAGGCGCGTGTCTGCACTATTCTCCAACATGCACTCACAATCAAAGTAAACGAGCCAATTTTGTAAAATGTAAGGAGACTTCCACACAATATTAAAGAGGCGTGTCAACCAAGACAGCCCCTCCACACCCAGAGCACCCAGAGTTCCTCAAAGTGCTCCTTCCACCGCGCTATTACCTCCTCAGTTGAGGTCAACAACATCCCATCCTTACTGTACACAGCCTGGATGATTCCCAGCTTCCCCCTCCTGAGGTGGTGAACGGTTTTCCAGAAGCACCTTGGTGCTAACCAAAAGTCCTTCCCCATGTCTTCTCCGAACTTCTCCCACACCCGCTGCTTTGCTTCTGTCACGGCAGAGGCTGCAGCCCTTTGGGCCCGTCGGTACCTTGCAACTGCCTCCAGAGTCCTCTGGGATAACATATCCCGGAAAGACTCCTTCTTCAGTTGGATGGCTTCCCTGACCACCGGTGTCCACCAAGGTGTTCGTGGGTTATCGCCCCTTGAGGCACCCAAGACCACAGCTCCCCGCCGCAGCTTCAGCAATGGAAACTTTGAACATTGTCCACTCAGGTTCAATGCCCCCAACCTCCACAGGGATGTACGAAAAGCTCCGCCAGAAGTGTGACTTGAAAGTCTGTTGGACAGGGGCCTCCTTCAGACGTTCCCAATTTACCCGCACTACCCGTTTGGGCTTACCCAGTCTGTCCAGAGTCCTCCTCCATCCCCTGACCCAACTCACCACCAGATGGTGATCAGTTGACAGCTCCGCCCCTCTCTTCACCCAAGTGTCCAAACATACGGCCTCAGATCAGATGAAACGATTAGAAAATCGATCATTGACCTTTCGCCTAGGGTGCTCTGGTACCACGTACACTTATGAGCATCCCTATGTTTGAACATGGTGTTTGTTATGGACAATCCATGACTAGCACAGAAGTCCAACAACAGACAACCACTCTGGTTTAGATCAGGGAGGCCGTTCCTCCCAATCATGCCTCTCCAAGTATCTCCATCATTGTCCACGTGTGCGTTGAAGTCCCCCAGCAGAACTATGGAGTCCCCTACTGGAGCCCCATACAGGACTCCATTCGAGGTCTCCAAGAAGGCCAAATACTTTGAATTCTTGTTTGGTGCATATGCACAAACAGAGTTTTCCCCTCCTGTAATTACACTGGTCCAATTGAATACGGCCACGCATCATACAGATGTCCTAAGACACCATAAAAACTACAAAGAAAGTAAAGACATGAAATACACGCCTCTTGGACCGAGCAAAATCTTAGTTTGAGCTTATGCATTTTTCTTCTGCAGCCACGTTGGCTCTCTCTAGATACCTTTTTACCCACAATGCAACAGGTGTGGCCTTCACTAAACTCTGGTCATTTGACTTCAACATAAAAAAAATAGCATTTGTAATGAACAAAATGTAAACAAAAAATATTTTTAATGTAAAATATTTTAGCACAATTTTAGATCAAACATCCCTTTTTAAACTCTTATTTATTAAATTTTTAAGGTTTTTAATCACCATATGAATTCCCACACCAATGGAATTATCAAAATTATAGACTAACATGTAATCTAGGTAGCACTGTCCCTCAGACAGTTACACCCCCATCACTCGCAGGCGTAGGGAGGCAACCCTCTTGTCCAAACTCCAACACAGCAGCGCTCAGCCGGAGGCTTGTGAGTATCCCCACACCCGCCCGGCGCCTCACACCCTAGACAACTCCGGAGTAGGACAGAGTCCAACCCCTATCCAGGAGTACAGTTCCAGAACTTTGCATAGAGGTAAGCCCCACCCGATCTAACTGGTAGCGCTCCACCCCACACAAGTTCCGGCTCTTTCCCCCACAGAGAGGTGACGTTCCACGTCCCCAGAGCCAGCCTTTGCCGCCCGGGTTTGGTCCGTCGAGGCCTTGCTTAGTCATAGGGTTTTTGAACCATTCTTAGTCTGGCCCCTCACCTGAGACCACTATGCCATGGGAGACCCTACCAGAAGCACACAGCATCACAGCCCTGTTCATAGGGACACACAATCCTCTCCACCACAATAAGGTGATGGTTCCCGGAGAGGGGTGGAAAGTAACAAAGTTTATAACTGTGCTTAAGCACCATTTTGATGTATTCGTACCTTACTCAGGATTTCTATTTTGTGCCACTTTACTCCACTAACTTTTATTCCACTAAATATCTCTGATGGATGTAATATCACGTACTTTGTATTTCCATACTTAATATAATATCTTTCTAAAGATATAATTTAACATGATACATTGCTCATTGCTGTAGTTTAAACCACTGATACTGCCTTTTTGCCTTGTGATCTTTTCATAGCATAACGTATACTCTCAACTCCTCAGAACAGGTTATCTGAGAGTTGAGAGCAGTTAAACCAAGCAGTGGTTTTGTTCTCAAACTGGGTAACTTTTAGCCGTTTTTAGAGTTCAAGTCAAGTCAAAAGTCTTGAAGAAAAAAAAAGAACAAGGTTTGCAAAACTAAACTCAATTTAGTATTGCTGTAATATTTTGTCTTATTATTCCTTGTCTTGTCAGTTACTTTTTACATCTATCATGTGACCATGTGTGGCTTTCTGATCATTGGTTTAAATAGCCCAACAGTACAGGAATAGACATGAACCGGCTATATATTAATGTTCTGCTGTCATAATATAGTCATCAATAATCGGAATGATTCTTTATAACAATACTACTTAATTCTTTAATGGAATTACAAAACACTGGTATTACAGTACTGGTGTTTTTATGAGTGTATTTACCCCGAAGACACCAACACAGCAGAATTTTATTGTTTCAACCGTTAAAGATAATTAAGTCTGATTTACTTATAATAAAATCAACACCAATACTGAGTCAATATCAACTCATCACAACGGCTTGCAGTGCTGGGTTTAATTAGATGGGTACAGTTGACGTGGGTGTAATGGCTGGTGGGTATGAAATGAATAGGTGCACATGTACAGGGATTGTGAGTGTATATGTTTGGTATGAAAAACCTACGCAGGTTCCCGTATTCTAATTCTTAGGGCCTCAGGTGTGTATCTTTATGGACCTGTCGCCATCAATCATTCACTAAGCTCAAAACTGTTTTATGAGTTGCCTTCTATAAATTCCTGACATATTAAACATTTTAGGTCATGTCTTGTGATGCCCTTTGTATTCCTGAGCTTACTTAACTACCAAACAGCTTGCAGGCCTTCTAACCTAACAGAGAGAGAATATATATATACACATATACACACTACCGTTCAAAAGTTTGGGGTCACCCAAACAATTTTGTGTTTTCCTGAAAAGTCACACTTATTCACCACCATACGTTGTGAAATGAATAGAAAATAGAGTCAAGACATCGACAAGGTTAGAAATAATGATTTGTATTTGAAATAAGATTTTTTTTACATCAAACTTTGCTTTCGTCAAAGAATCCTCCATTTGCAGCAATTACAGCATTGCAGACCTTTGGCATTCTAGCAGTTAATTTGTTGAGGTAATCTGGAGAAATTGCACCCCACGCTTCCAGAAGCAGCTCCCACAAGTTGGATTGGTTGGATGGGCACTTCTTGCGTACCATACGGTCAAGCTGCTCCCACAACAGCTCAATGGGGTTCAGATCTGGTGACTGCGCTGGCCACTCCATTACCGATAGAATACCAGCTGCCTGCTTCTGCTCTAAATAGTTCTTGCACAATTTGGAGGTGTGTTTAGGGTCATTGTCCTGTTGTAGGATGAAATTGACTCCAATCAAGCGCTTTCCACTGGGTATGGCATGGCGTTCAGAATCCCTTTTACCCTGTACAAATCTCCCACCTTACCAGTACCAAAGCAACCCCAGACCATCATATTACCTCCACCATGCTTAACAGATGGCGTCAGGCATTCTTCCAGCATCTTTTCATTTGTTCTGCGTCTCACAAACGTTCTTCTTTGTGATCCAAACACCTCAAACTTGGATTCATCCGTCCACAACACTTTTTTCCAGTCTTCCTCTGTCCAATGTCTGTGTTCTTTTGCCCATCTTAATCTTTTTCTTTTATTGGCCAGTCTCAGATATGGCTTTTTCTTTGCCACTCTGCCCTGAAGCCCAGAATCCCGCAGCCGCCTCTTCACTGTACATGTTGACACTGGTGTTTTGTGGGTACTATTTAATAAAGATGCCAGTTGGGGACCTGTGAGGCATCTGTTTCTCAAACTAGAGACTCTAATGCACTTCTTTTTCTACTCTGGTTAGAGCCTGTTTGTGCTGTCCTCTGAAGGGAGTAGTACACACCGTTGTAGGAAATCTTCAATTTCTTAGCAATGTCTCGCATGGAATAGCCTTCATTTCTAAGGACAAGAATAGACTGTCGAGTTTCAGATGAAAGTTCTCTTTTTCTGGCCATTTTGAGCGTTTAATTGACCCCACAAATGTGATGCTCCAGAAACTCAATCTGCTCAAAGGAAGGTCAGTTTTGTAGCTTCTGTAACGACCTAAACTGTTTTCAGATGTGTGAACATGATTGCACAAGGGTTTTCTAATCATCAATTAGCCTTCTGAGCCAATGAGCAAACACATTGTACCATTAGAACACTGGAGTGATAGTTGCTGGAAATGGGCCTCTATACACCTATGTACATATTGCACCAAAAACCAGACATTTGCAGCTAGAATAGTCATTTACCACATTAGCAATGTATAGAGTGTATTTCTTCAAAGTTAAGACTAGTTTAAAGTTATCTTCATTGAAAAGTACAGTGCTTTTCCTTCAAAAATAAGGACATTTCAATGTGACCCCAAACTTTTGAACGGTAGTGTATATATATATATATATATATTAACTGTAAAACATACGAATACTTGAATATCATTCTTTAATGTAAGTGACACACTATGCAGTCCTTCTGAACTACTCACACACCAGACAAAAATATTTGGCAGGGAAATGAAACACCAACTCCCACGAAAACTGTTTAATTGACTCCTCGAACATTATTTACACATTTCCAGAAGAACAAGTGCCAGATGACAAATAAATGAAGACAGATCCTACACAAAATAGAAACAGTGTATTTAAATAAAAAGGGTCACAAGTCTGAATCAAAACTGAATTGTCTAAATATGTTTGATGAATCTAGATGTATACAGGATAGGAAAGTGCTTCTCCCATAGATATTGTGTTATTAAAATCTCCTGCAAAGCATCTGTTTGTTTAACCGTTTACATTCTGATGATGACAATTTCCTCTCTGAAATACTCAAGAGACGGTATAAGGCAGGACTGGTCAGTGCCACGATTGATGCCATGGCATTATCTGGGAAGTGCACTTCAGGACCCAATATGTCTATGATTTCCTTGGTTTTACATTTTGGTTTGGATGCAATGCTCCAACAGTTTGTGTTATAGTTATGTTTACAAGGAATGTGACTGCTTGGGAGTGGACCATAATGCTCAAAACACAAGCATTCCTTGTGTCATTTTTTAACAATGTGCTGCTGTTTTAATCTCCTTTACATCAAATCAGTCCCAGGCCAGTAAGGTTTCTAAATGTGTAGTGCAGGACAAAAGAGTGCTTTTGTTGACTGATCCCCCTTTTTATTGGAGTGCTCAAAGGGGGTGAGTACTGCCTTAAAAGGAGGAAGTTTTGTCTTGAAGGCATCAGTGGATATATCTGAAAGCATGTTATTTAGTGGATATTTTGTGCATTATCACTTTGTGCCATTGTAGCAGATGCAGTTGGGGATTTCAGACACACCATCCACTTATCTATCACAGATTATAGGTTAAGAAGGCATTTCAAACCAAGCTTTGACCCGGTGTCCAGCCCACAGTTTATACAGTAAGATTAATCAATATGCGACATCATAGACTATTAATATTTCTCAGCTTGAGGCAAGGCTGTTAAAAACAGTCTCTGTCCTGTATTGCAGCTATATGGTGCTTTACAAGTTACACACTTGACATGAACTGCAGCACTATGCAACCTCTATAACCCTATTTCAAAGTTTAAAGGGAGCAGAGCAAGTACAAAACTGCAAGGCAACAAAAAGACATTCAGAAGTTAATATTATTTGTGCTACAGTTGCAAAAAAACCTGTTGAGCTTTTTTCTTCTTTAAAATGCAGTAGCGTTGCTTCTGAGGCATTTCACAATAGTATTCACACAATACTACAGCAAACAAGTTGACTATAGATTATCTGTGTCAGCTCTGAGGCACCACTGCTAAATGTAAAATTCATATAAAAAAATCACAGGTGAATGGTGTTATGTGGTAATATGAAGAATACAAAAATACTATGACAGCAACTGGCTTGCTCAAATAAAGAGACACACAATAAGGATGCTTGGACTGCTGAAATGTGAGGCTGTTAAGAGTTTGGAATGCGGTATATTAGCTAAAAAGTACTGGAAATTAAACACAGCCCACTGTGAACAGATATACAGCAGCTGTTAGAGTAATATAACAGATTCACAAACACAAGCAGTTTAAGATGAGGCTTTTCAACCACCACCATGATTATGTATGAATTAAGATCATACATTCCTCAATTGTCTAGTATATTTTGATACATTCAACTACTTATTTGCCTGTTTTCACTTTTATTTTCCCAGCTCTCTCCCTGTGTGTCTATAGATTGGTCAAGCCAGGCTGTGTCAGTGAAAGGCACTATAGAAATTACTGCATCACAAATAGACTGACATACAACAACAAGGTCTAATACACTACTACATGACTTCTTCTGAATTTTTCCTTGTCAGGTGAACATTCACCCATTGACAGAAGCAGGGTTAGAGTAGACTTCACTTCAACTCATCTCAGTATATACATATGATATGTTTTAATAGTTCAATCAATTTTCAAATGAATGAGTTTGTACCATTTTTATTTTTGTTTGTGTTTAATTGGAAATTTTACTCTTTCATTCTAATTTATTAAACTGACTGAGGAGAAGTGGTAGTCACCCAACCAGGTTTCAATGTTAGCCCCATCACCAACCCAAAAAAGACACCCACACACAAACACACACACACATACACCCACACACACACACAGTGATATCAGTGGCCCACCTATAATCCTATACTATTTTTTCCTCGCCAGAATCCAGGAAATACAGTGGTAGTTATTGAAGCCCCCTGTTATCTATTTACCCTGCATATGAACTGCAGACAATTAAAAAAAGAAAAAAACATTTTACTTTAGTGACTGTTGCCAATTGATTTTCAAAATCACGTGTGGCTCAAACAACAACAGATTTAGCATAACAAGAAAAAATCGACTTTTTAGAATTCAGTACAAAGTTAAACAACTACAACATCCATGACTGTCACTGGTTTATACTCACACTGAATAACTAGAACTGGATAGTAGCCATACAAATACAATAAAAAAGGCAGTTCTATAATTTAGCCACTTTATGGTTAATTTGAGATTTAATCCCTTTAATGTCCACTCTTAAAAAAATGTTGGATTTGGTTCAAAGTAGAAAGTTTGTCCAATCATTTAATACATTCCTATATTCTAACAATCATACAACCCCTAAGGTTCACATATATTTACTTCCCACATATGTGGGCGCACACACACACACACACACACACACACACACACACACACACACACACACACACACACACACACACACACACACACAAGAATCAACTCACATTTGCACAAATACAGACACGCATAGGCTCACACAGACCAACATACATACACATGCACACACAGCCCTACTCTGGGGCCTCACAGTAATTTAGCTCTGCAAAAGATAGAGCCTAACAGTGAGATTGCCACTTTGCTTGCCAGTAGTTGGTCTAGGCAGTCATGCGATCATTGCTGGTCTAGGAGGAGTTCAGCAGGTTGCTTAGGACTGCAAAAGGAAGAAAAAAAGTTTGGAGTACTTGATATGTATGTTGTATCTTCTTAAAATGCATTACATGTGTGTATAGGTGTGTGTGTCCTACCTTGGGGATCTGCCTGAGCCTCTGCTGTATCAGCTTTGCGTGCAGCTTCTGGATCTGCTTCTAATCACAGAGATCGACAAAGTCAGATAGACACAAAAACACAACCAAATGAAGTCCATAAGTCATCGCATGTCAGTTTAGATTTCACAAACATTTAATTAACTGACCATAAATGATGTATGACAGTGAAAGCACCCAGGGGGGAGTATCCAAGGATGTTAATATTTCTCGGCTTTAATTGCTTATCACCACCATGAATTTATTTTTCATTTTTTGTGGTGTCAAACCTCAAAACTACGTGTTTATGTGCAGTCAAGCTTACCCATTTATTGTCAAAGGAGCAGCTCCAGCGCTGTACTTACTGATTACATTGCTATTGACAATCCTCACTCAATACTGAGGGAGAATCATTCATATTTATGGAGACTAAATACACATATAATACTAATATATATAGAAGTTATTTTTTTATTCAAATTTAGAATATTTGACAAATACTTCTATTAATAGTCACATTATAATCCTTTTTCTGAATCTGACATTTGCCCTATATTGCTTAACATGAAAGACCTATTGCTCATGTTGACTGTAAATTAAAACTTTGCTGAATTGGTAGTATTCATATGCAGGATGTGTATGAGTTGACTGCAACTAAAAGCACTCTAAGGGATAAAGCTGAGTCTGCTATGTCTCAAAGAAAGACTGCTGACCTTCAGAACTTGTAATATTCTCACACACACACACACACACACACACACACACACACACACACACCTCTGTCTCACTGGAGGCTGGCTAAGGCAAAGTGTTACTAAAGATGCTAGCTTAAAGTAGCAATTAAAAAAACATAATATTGCATTGCAGATCAACATTCATTGTTCAAGAAACTAAAGACTAAATGAATTGTTTTAATAAGTGCCATAATCAAGCAAATATTAAATCTTGTGTACACCAGTTAGTTAATTTATCAGCAAGTCAGCAATCTTTACCCTGTCTGTTTTTGAAGCACAGCTTTTTCTGCTGAAAGGTGAAGTATCCAACGATTGCTGCCACTACAGCCACACCAATTGCAACCAGGATGCCTACTAAAGGGCTGGAGCTGGCCTCTGTAGGAAAAAAACAATTAAAAAAGATAATTGACACCAGTGTGTCAGAGCTGGAAATGTACAGTCAACTTTGTACATTTTAAACATTTCTTTTATTTTTTCTAAACATTACTTTGAGCATGTGTTATTATACAGATATGACTGCACTGTGTTTTATATCTGTCAGCGTAACAGCTACTTAAAGAGATTGTAATGTTCAGTATCAACACTGGGTGCCATTTTGCAGTTAAAATAATTGAGCTGTGAGGCTCAATGACATGACATAATGTGTGCAAGAGAGAGAGAGATGTATCATGTTGTCGTAGCATTTTCTGATCCCATTTCATTCGCCTTTCTAACAATCTAGACCCCTAAAAGCATTCACAGTGAAAGCATAAATCTATCTGCACCTGTAACCCAGTTACTAGGACAACACAGATCTGTGTAGTTTCACACTGTGTCATAGCACACAGCAAATAGCTGTCAAGCTGTCATAGTCTGTTAAAGGCACACAAACCAATGCACGCCTTAAACCTACAATGCCATGATGACACTGGATCTTTCATTTATATACATTAAAAACACACCACTACAATGTTTTATTGTACTACAGATTGAGGTATTGTCTGCAATTTATAGTACAGAGCCCATGTATAAAGTAACATAAGATGCTGATACTAGTGCAAATATCTCACAATTTGTACTTAATGTTAATTATTTGCTATAATATAACTAACAATTAATTCAACAGATTTGATTACAAGCTATACATAAGGCTAACATATAAAAATATATAAACTAAAGATTTAACAGCAAATGGCAGGCATCTACACTACATGTACTTTGTGCAGTATTCAAGGTATGATGGAGGTGCATCACCAGATCATTTGAGGCTAGATAATGCTAATATTTATTATATTATGCTAAATCCTTTTGAATTTACTATAAATGAGGAAGGAAGTACAGATTTCAGACTAGATTATAAGGCAGTGCATGGTTTGATGCTTGCATTTAATCTGTAACCTTTTTGTTGTTGCAATTTTTGAATTAAAAATAAAAGAAAATAAATCAGACATAATGGATTGTATATTGTAAGATTGTCCTATATCATTGTTTTTCCTCATTGCATCGCTTCTAAAAAAAAAAGTATCTCTTTATTGTACCTGTAGTGGATTCAGTCAACAATGAGTAATAACGGTGGGATATGCAGAAGTGCCCAAAGAGAGAAATATGGAAGGGAGGACAGAAGGATGTTGGGGTGTGATGGGTGAGTCAGCAACTTAAGCACACAAGAAAGAATGAAGGAGTTCAGTAAATCTAAAGATAAACACAAGCTGAGAAGAACAAGGGACAGGTATTAGTCAGAGAACTTGCGTGACTCAAGATAAATGAATAAAAAAGGAATGAGTCAGTGAAATAAACTGGAATAAAATCAGAGAAGGCAGTAAGTCATAGAAGGAAGTAAAGGTGGGTAGACACAGACAAGTATGAACATGCATGTGCACTCATGCAGGACACACACCATTTGTTTGGTGCAAAAAGACTGCATGAATACACCCACACACACATACTTTGTACATGTTTGGGGCAGTGCATGGGTGGGTGGGTTAATGTGTTAATATGTTAAAGTAAAGAGAAGAAGGATTAACTCACCGTTGGGTTTAGATTTGTCTGCTGTTTAGAACACAGAGCACACAAAAACAGTTAACAACATGTAACTGAACCATTTACAAACTAGTTTATCACTATGGGAGTTACATTAATGTGACACAAGGAACAATCTATTTAAAATTATTTGTTTCCCTAATGTATCTGTTTGAGAATCAGAAACGGGAGTTACGTCCAACCTTGAGAAGTAGCACCTTTGACAGATGTGGTGCAACTGCACTTGAGAAGTTAAGGGAAAAGACTCAGAAGACCAGTTTCGAACATTGTTTGAACTAAAACAATAGGGGAGAGACTTTTGCCTATGATTTTTGTATCCTGTTTTTATTGTCAGAGGAATGCCAGTAATATCCTGCATGCTTCACCAGTTTCTCAAACTACATGAGCCCTACTACTGCTTCTGTGGCTGCAAAGCTATGTATATGACTGGGATTTGGATTGCAGATGGTGTGATGTGATTAGTTTTGTTATTATACATATTTTTGACAATGAACACAAAAAAGTCTTACCATCTCCTATGGCGCCAGCAACATGTGCTAAAAAGAAAAAAAAGAAAGACGAGTAATTAAAGGAAGATGGGGATAAAAAGGCATTTTCATTCCAAGTTTAAATGTGTTAATAATCCAAAGCGCAGAAAACAGAGAACAAGGGAGGAGCAAGATTATTCACTCACACACACACACACACACACACACACACACACACACACACACACACACACACACACACACACACACACACACACACACACACACACACACACACACACACACACACACACACACACACACACACACACACACAGCATGAATGTCCCTTGTGTACACTCATAGAGACACCTAATATCAGAGCAATAACATATCTTTTTGTTTAAAGATTATTTTGGGGGCATTTTTGGCCCTCATTTTCCACAGGACACACAGGAAAGGGGAGAGAGAGAGGGAATGATATGCAGTAAAGGGTCGCAGGTCAGAGTTGAATCTGCAACCGCTGCGTTGAGGAGTAAACCTCTATATATGTGCAGCTGCTCTACCAATTGAGCAATGACATGTCTGTGAGAGACACACACCCTCTATTTTTCTCTCTGATCTTTCATTCGATCTATATACAAAACAACCCTGTTATCTCCTTTTGCGCCTGTCTTTATACGCCTGTGACATCATAGCTGTCCTCTACCTGCTTCAACATGAGAAAGCCAATAATAACAGTACACTAAAAGAAGAGTGCCTTTTACTAGATTAAAATAATTATATGAACATAGATGGATCAGCTTTCGGATGGGGAACAAAGGGTGAACGCTGCGAGAAATCAGTGCTAAAGTGTTGCTGTCAAATTGCTCGGTAGCTAGTGACTAAGCTTTCTCGACCCAGGAGGTAAAACAGGTCAATTTGTTCTCATCATGGGAACACAGCTCATAAAATTAGAAAAGCATTCTTGCAGTATATAGATCCACAAGAAAAAAGATCTAAAAACATGTTGTATGAGGTGTTGACAAACCATTTGGAAGAGTTACTTTGTAGTTGTCTTGCAAGACTAAAGCCAGTTATACCAAGTGCATAAATATGACAAAAGCAAGAACAACTTAGAGTTACAGACAATGCTGAATGGTGAGATTAGCCTATTTTGGCTCAATGCTCAACAAATATCTATGGGTGCAATAAGCTGCTTTGCTTCAATTAGGTAATACAGGAAGTACAACTGTGATGACTGGTTAACTAAGTGTTAACTAAGTCATGTTGTAATTTATATATTATGTCACTAAGCTTAGGCTTACTAGCTCAAAGTATAAAACCCCTTTATGTAAGAGACGTTATTCATAAAGTTGAGTTCATTTTGATCCCAAAAACATCCAGTTACTGCGGGGTTAATCTCACCGTTCCACATAGTTGCAAACAGCGTGCAGAGTGATAAAAAATGCATCCATGAGATTGTGGTGAATAGGAAAGTCAGTACAATTCCACTAAAACTGAACTATGTCTTTACCCGTGTCTGTTTGTATTGCTAACCGTGTACCCAAAGGTTCTTGTGCATTCTTACATACGTTCTGGTTATTGGTTACAATGATGGTATCAACAGTTATTGTCATAAGAAGGTACTAACCCCCAGAACGGCTCCGTCCTTGGCTGTTCCCAGCATTCTCTCCTCCAGCCACCTCCAGGTTAAATCCTACATCTGAAAAAACAATATCATTGGTGACAGGAATGGAATATCAATCCCCCCTAGGGGAAAATGACTTTTCACTGTCCCGCCCAAGAGGGATATATTCCAGATGTTCACCAAAAACATGTAATCTCTTTAACACACTATACTATGCTGTTGCATGTGGAACTATGTAATGATAATGTCAGCCATCATGGAAGCTTTCAGTCCCTAACGGCCCCTGGAGTGATTACCCTGCAGAGGTGTCCTCGATAAGGACTCTGAAACCCTACCTGCTGCAAGGGTGTGACAAAGATCTTGTGAACTAGTGTTGACTTAGATTAAGGCATATTGTCTGCTAGAAACAATACCATACCCTGACTCTATATAATCAGGGAAAACCCAAGTGACTAATACAACAGTTTTAGGCAGGGCAGGGCGAGGTAGGATCAGGAAATTATTTTACATAGAACCTCAGGGGCACAATTATGCATTGACCTATTTTTTTTTAACTTAAACGAATCCTGACATTAAATCAGTTACTCTAGTAAGCATTGTGCTCACTTTGTAGAGCACCATTTGTCACACATGAATGTTAATAATAAACCATATTTTGAGCCAAGTTTTACTCCAATACCATTTCTCCTTTACTTTATGTATAACTTCTTCTTTTATACTTCCCGTCCTTTCCATTAACCTCACCACCTTCTCCTCTTTTCTCTTCTCCTTTGCGTCTCCCCTTATCTCTTTTCTCACTCTGCCTTTGCCACTTTCCCTCTCTCTCTTTTTCCTTCCCTTCTCTTTTCTCTCCTCTCCTGTCTTTATCCTCCTTTCCATTTCTCAATTATTTTCCTCTTGTGCAAGAATGTTTGTCTGCCATTTATCACATGGAATAAACCTTCTACAGCAACTAATTAATGAAGCAAAATTGTGTGCGCCAAAATCCCACCTCATAACCTTCCTTAGTGACTTGTGCTTTTGGTAGAAAAAAGCACATCTGTTTTCCATTAATTTGTTCAGAAAATGGGGAGTTGCAGCAAAATTGTATATTATATCTCATAAAATCAGGACATGTACTTTATCTTAAATGACTGATAACACAAAATGACTGTAACCACGATACTTTAATGGGTATTCCTGGGGTCAAATGGTGACACAGTGGAGATTTAATGTTTGGACATATTGTAGGTACAGAGTTTGTGGGAAATACACGACTCAATCCATACAGACGGAGCTTCGAAATGTTTCTAGCTCCTGCTTTTTATTATGTTGTCCTGAAGTGCTCTTTTATGATGAAAAGAACTTCTGAGTCATACTCATAAGCAATTATTTGTGGTGTGCCTTAGTATTTTGTTTAACTGTGTGACGGCTCCAGAAAGATTGAGGTTTATACTATGTGGCTTTGGAAATTGTATAAATGAAATGAAAAAATCTTTTTACCTGAATTCACCTTAGCAACAATCGTCTCCGTAACTGTTGGCAAAGAACAGATACATGTTTTGATGCAATTACAAAAGCAGAAATGGTGTTTTATTATATTTCTCTCTCTCTCTTTCTCCCTCTCGTTAAAAAAATAAGCTAAATTAATGCATATTACATCATATAAGCAGTAAGCACCCACAGCTTTCTAAAAGTGTTCACAAAGGAGAATATGCAAATGTATAATTTCTCTATATTGCACTGCATGTAGAGAAATTCACGCACTTTGACTATAGGAGACGTATCATGACTTAAAAAGTATGTTGATACCATGACACAACCTTTTAATTAGACAAAATGCACCAGAACAAAGTGGCTTGAAGTTTTACAAACATGTTTGCACATTTTCCCATTGTAAGGGACTTACATGCCAAAGAGCTGAGCTCATGTACGGAATACATATGTTCAGCTTTCTCAACAACTCATCTTTATATCTGGATACTTTTATTTCACAGCTACACGTTACACACTCTATCCAAAATGCCTTAGAATGTAGCAATTCATAAGTTACTGACTGTCTCTCAGTGCTATTCTGTACCAGTGTAATAAAAGAAAAGACACGGAAACAAGCATGTGAATTCTTGCTTTCATGAATTACTTTATATCAGTGGCACCAGGATCATTTTTGCCTTATTTTCCAAAGTGTGCATAATATGCAGCAGAGCATCTATATTCTTACTTGTAGGGTCAGGGACCTCGACTTGTGGTACTACATTTTCATCACCAGCTGGATCAGTAAGTGTTTCCTCATCTGCTACAGCTGGATCTGCTGCTGGGGTGGCTTTAGGTCCACTCTATTAAAAGTGTATTATATAGCATATAAACATGTTGTTAGGACACATTAACTCATGAATAATATCCAACTTTTTAACACTGCTACCAACCTCCTCCTGAGTAGGTGTTGCGCCAATGTTTGAGGTAGTTTCCTCCTCTCCATTAGCCTTTGGATCCTTAACCTCTGGATCAGTTGCAGGCTCTGGACAGGAGAGTGAAACAGAGACGTGTTTTTATCATTCATTTACCCAAAGGGTTATGACATGGACTGTCTTTTATTGCATTGTTAAAAAGAGGTTGAAAAAGTATTGTGCCACACCTTTGCACACTGACAAGGTCAATGGAAGAAGTAGGTAATACATAGAAAGGGGAAATTCAAGGAAGAACTGCAGAACTTGATTGATCTTTATCAAAACAGGAAAGGCCATGTGCACATGTAACTGAACTATGGCCTTATTTGTGCTAGTATTTTATTTAGGTCAGAATAATAAATTGAATTAAACTAACTATTTTATATATATTTATGTTTTTTTGTTTTCACTGTATTTCATTTTCAGTGTGTATATTTGAACACCTAGTAATCACCTTGTGTTGCAGCTGCTTCTGTCTCAGTGTCTACTGTTTCTGGTTCTGCTTCCTCAGGAGCAGCTGTTGCTGGTTCTGTGTCTTCAACCGCAGGAGTCACTTGTTCATCGGCTCCATCTTCATGGTCAGCAGCAGGCTCAGGCTCAGACTCAGGCTCAGGTTCAGGCTCAGACTCGGGCTCAGACTCTGGCTCAGGCTCAGACTCGGGCTCAGACTCGGGCTCAGACTCGGGCTCAGACTCGGGCTCAGACTCGGGCTCAGGCTCAGACTCGGGCTCAGGCTCAGACTCAGGCTCAGGCTGAGTCGGTATTTCCTATATTCAGCACACAATATATATCTTATACATTCACATAATGATCCAGAAACACAAATCTCTAAACATTTATAGTTAAGAAAGCTCTCCTGTAGTGTAGGTTTTAAGATCACTTCTGCTTATTTGTTAGTGCTTCACCATCTCTTTGTTGTACTTTTATTTGCAAACTGGAGCTATGATGTAATACAAAACACGAAAGCCAGTCTAAAAAGGGCAGACACAGAGGTGCTAATACATTTCAAGCCAATAACATAATGCTACATATAACTTTTCAATATCCAACTAAGAAGTAACATGACAAGTTTTTAAGCCATTTGATACGTCTCAGATTATCAAATAACTGCCTAAGGATTTAGAACTAGATTTTCTCCAGACCTCAGTGAGCTTACTAGAGAACGCGCAGAGGCACTGTTACCCAGAAAGACAGAATCATTTAGGTGGCCTACAAATGGACAGGATTTATAGATAAGATAAGATAAAACTTTATTGTCTGTTCACACATAATTTATTCTTGCAAAAGCATTAAAAACATTTGTATGGTCACTATCCACTAATCACCAATAAGACATGATACAGATTATTTATGTATTATGTACGTATATATTGTGTCAGTACTGCGGTTTTTAAAGGGCTTAGCCCCTTTGACTTTTGGTCCTGGCTATGCAAGATAAGAGTTTGTCAGAGTTTGGAATAAGGATGAGGTCTAAAGCCAATAAAAGTTTGCAGTGTTACAGTAACCCAGACTGAATATAACTATTTAATATATAACTGTATTCACCTTTACATTATTGACCACATTAGTCAGACCTGCACTTACAGTTCACTTTTTTGTCTGTTTTTCAAGACCAGTTGTCAGTACAAAACAAAATTAGTCAGTAGGCTACATGATGGAGCCTTTGAAATTTGTGATTTACCAAGAGACCTCTACTCAGATAAAAGACAAATAAAGACAAAGACAAAATAGTCAAACAAAACAAAATATTCTCATTCTTTACCTCGGCTGTATGGTCAGTTTCCTCGTCATCGGCGGTTTCTTCATTGACCTCTGGTGCTGCATCTGCTTGATGGGCCGGGGTCTCAAGAACTGCTGCCTCCTCTGTTGGGGCTACATCGTCTACACAGAGATGTGTATAGAAAGAAATTATGACAATAATTAAATACAGAGCACCCATACAGTGATATCCGGACTACTGACATAGCAATATAAAAGTGGGGAAAATAAAGGGCTGTCCTGAAACCTTGGTGCTTAAACAACCATCACACAACTGACTTCTTATGCCTTTGAAGGCTTAAACTTGACTTGGCACAACATCCAAAACGAACTGTATTGACCATTATTTCGTGCCCTCCCAAAATAATAATAAATAGAAAAATAGAGCGTAAGATTTGTAGTGATTCGTGTAACCATTGGTAATTAAAAGCATCATGCAATATTCCATCTGTTGTAATTTAAATCCATTAAAGTCATCTGTCTGAATGGTTCTTAAGATGATGTAGATTCAACACATTCTCTTACACAACTATCATGAAGGACGCACACACACACACACACACACACACACACACACACACACACGCAGAGAGCCACACCCTGCTCTGATTGGTCCCTGATGTGAATGCTCCAGCCACAACTGGCTGACAGATGCATCGATCACGTCTCACCTGCCTCAAAATCCTATGAAGACTCGACCTCAGTACTGGAATTGCAACTCTGTACTAATGAGAAAATACAAAGTGCATGTCTTTGTCATTCTGTGTGTGAGATGAGCATGGTGATTGTGTGTGTTTGAGCAAGTGCTGTGAAATTCCCCTGTTGCACGTGAGAAGCTGAAACAGCAAAACTGTGCTCTGACTTGAGCATTCTTTGCTCTGCTGATTTCAGCAGCACCCTCATGCTGGTTCAGCGGGACAGTACCTTCTTCCAAACACGAGTACCAACGATTAAATAAAATATATAATAATTTAGAAATCATGGTTTTAGTGATGCTGTGCTGTCTGTTAGCAAAACTGCATTTAGAATGGATTGACAAAGTTGAAGAAAATATACAGGAAGGCAGGGCGGTTGCCAAAACACTACTAGCAAATAAGACATGTATATTAATACGAGTCATGAGGTTTTGCTGCTCAGTATAACAACTCTCTTCCTTAACATGCTCAAAGAAAATAATTATTCAGCTGTTGCACATTGACAATCAAATTTCCAATGAAGGATCACTGTCTTTGCGAAGTGAGATTGTATCAGAGTCGCACAAATCCATACACAGGCAAGTAAGTGTGCACAAGCATGGCTTAACACACAATAAACAAGCATTCATGCACATGTACATGGCTACAAATAAAAAATAAAAAACAAGCACTTGCTTCTCTCAATCCCTGTTTCCCTAGTGAATGTCACTGTACAAGCTTTGCATCCAAGTTAAGCAATAATTACAGCCCTCAATTGTTTCTTAAGAATCAAACAGCATTCAGAGCTGGATAAACAGGACTGCATGTGTGTGCAAGTGGGTGTTTTCAATTTCACTATCTTACAACTTCCTCAGAAGTCACTGCCTAAATCAAACACGGCACAACATTGAACCTGTTAAATTGTATGAATTTTTAACTGTCATTTTATTGTTTATTTGTCAAACCAGGGTCTCTGCTAATGTGTCTATATTTACAGTATGTTTTCACTAACAGGAAATGTGGAAATAAGTGGGCACATTTTTAATGACATTATGCCTATATGAACGTGAGTGTGACGTATGTGGCTCTCATGTAACACAGTGTGTGTGTGTGTGTGTGTTTGTGTGTGTTAGAGAGAGACAGACTGCCACCCCATTCAAACTCTCTTTCTCTTGCCACTCTACAGAACATTCTGTTCCCATTTATCAGTTTGCCATTTCCTCCTCTAACTACTTCCGCTACAAACTCCTATACAATACACCACCCACCAACACACATGTGCGTGTCTGCGTGCATATAAACTCATTAAAACACCTTTTCTTCTCCTTTCAGTCCAAACATACAAACAACCACATGTCCACACAAGTGTGAGGCAAGTTCACTTTCACTTTCACACTTCTGAGTAAGTGCTGTCCTGTTTTGTGTTAGTGCAGCAGTGAAACAAATTGTTGCACATCAAAATCTCTCACCCTCCTGCTCTTGCGTTGTTTTAAATTTTAGTACTGTCTCGTCCCTTTCCTCTCTCTGAAATTTCTCCCATACTCACTTTGTTTCTCTGCCACTGCTTTCCCTTGAGGCTGATGAGTCATCTGTGTGCGTCTCTGACATGACTGCACGCTATTGTATGAGGCTGTACAGCATGTGGAGTGTTAAAATGCAAAAAGGTCCCCCAGAGGAAGACTCTTAAGTCAAACCAGTTTACACATGTGCGAAAACATCATACTCTCAGTAATATTGTTATTTTGGAAAACTAATAAAGTGGTTTGATAGATCGATACATACACTCAATGGCAACTTTATTATTAGGTACAACTATACTGTACATGTACAATCTGATGCAATCCAATTCAACAGCTTTGCCACATTTTTTATTCTATATTAAACATATAGCTCTCTGACAGTGTCAAAAGTATAGATATCTCTCACTCACAATTTGAGAAATGCACTTTCCAGTGTTAGATACAAAGTGTTAGATATGAAGATAATATTCTCATGCCTGTACGGTAAATATGAAGCTAAAATAAACTAATATGGGGCATCATCAGCTTTTAGAGTTGTTTACTGGCAACAGGTAAAAACAAAATCACAATTGCAATCACAATGTGGCACCAATTGCGATTAAAACAAAATACACATGCACAGTAAAACTGTAAGCAGTATCAGCAAGTTACATCATGTTGTTGCTGAGCTACTATAACAGCAGCCAATACAGTGTAAAGACTGCACTTGAAGTATTTTGTTTTAAACGCTTCATGGAAGGTTTTGGTCTTTAATGATGTTTAATGCCGGTGCCACTATTTTGATATCCCACAGGTGATACATGACAAAACTGTTCACCATGGCACCCGATGACACTTCATGGTAAGCCTGATAATAAAAAACTGAAAATATTTCTAATTTCTGTCATGTTTACCTTTTGAAATTAAAAAAAGAACAAAAAAGTGAATCTTTTTCTTCTAAATCACTGAACTTATATTTATGCAAGACACAGTCCACATTACATAAAATGAAGTCTGGGGCATGTTATTAATGCCAAAGGGAGAGGAACTTCATTTTCCGACTATTTTAGTTTCTACCGTGAGTTCGTGTGAGATTGCCTACATGTCACTGAACAAGTACGAGAATATTACATGTATATACACCAATAACCAAGCCTTGCCCCGTAACAGTACACCAGAAAACTGTGTGTGTGTGTGTGGGTGTGTGTGTCAGGTGATACAACAACACCTTCACTGCACATTGTTTTGTCAGGTATGATTCTATTGTGCGTTTGTTTACCCCAAATATGCACACATTTACACTGTCCCCATGGGAGCAGAGAGTGTGTGTGCATGTGTGTCTTTTATTAAAAGAGTGATTTATGTGTTGGCAATTGAAAGTGTACACACACACACACACACACACACACACACACACACACACACACCTGGCACACATCACAGCTCTTTTTACTTTCATCTGCCTCTAACACACACATGCTCTATAACTGACTCATACTACTCACACTCACATTAATCAAGCACTCTCATATTCCCAAATGCCCTGTACATTAAAGTCATACACACACACACACACACACACACACACACACACACACACACGTGCTTTGGGCCCTGGGGGCGAGGAAGGCGCTGAAACTAGTTGTGTTGTAGGGTGTTGTCTACAGCTGGAGCTGGATCTAGTTACTGAGACACTCCTTATCCTTCACTTCTATAGCTTACACAT
Organism: Percina caprodes; assembly: GCA_013375575.1. Lineage (NCBI taxonomy): Eukaryota > Metazoa > Chordata > Actinopteri > Perciformes > Percidae > Percina > Percina caprodes. The sequence continues at coordinate 78,159 of JABXJD010000519.1, read as the reverse complement.
CGTGAATGATGTGCACACATGCGACTGATGTGTTCTTCTCTGGTGGTTTGTTCGTTAATAAAACGTGAACAGGTAGAGTGAGATTACACTAGATCATATCCAAGCAAAACCAACGTTCAACTGAAATATTGTTTGCATAATGATGATGAGTCTCATTGTTGCTCTGACTGTCTTACTCACTCTTTCATTCCTTGTATATCTTTTTTTCCCCTCTAAATCCACTACATTTCTCTTTCATCTTCTTCTAACATTTCCCAAACTTTCCCTTCATCTTTCCCAGTGTCTTGCTTTTCTTAATGCTTCCTTACTCTCCCTCAGAGTTTTACTGCTAGTTTGAACAATCTGAAACCATTGCATGTGCCGCGGGGAAGGGCTGGGGCCCATGGTCCAACTAAAGAAGAAGGAAGAAGAAGGAGAGAGACCATAATGAAAGATTATGGTATAGAGAAGAAAATTAGAGGAAGGAAGAAAAGAAGAGAGACTTGTGACTAAAAAGCATCAGGGATCAAATCAACAGATGAAAAGAGGAGGAAACAGGGGTGAAAGAGTGAAAAAGAGGGAAATACTTATGTAAGGATAATGGGCCCACCACACCCTTGTGGTCCAAAATTCATGTCCAAACATTTATGGCCACATTACATGACACACCTATTTCACTGATATGTCTGGGCTGCAGGTCCATGAACAACCCACACTGAAGAAGAGGCCAGAGTAGCTTTTATTCATTCAGTCAAAACTGAATAAAGCAAGCAGATTAGAGCTAAAGGTGAACTGAATTGACATTCTGACAGGGAGGCAGACAGGCTGGGAAACGAGACAAGAGGAAATTGTACTGCACAGACATATATGAGACATGAGGCAAACGGAGGAGAGAAAAGGCAGGAGAGAAAGATATAGGTTAAAGCCAGAGGGATATGAATAAGGGAAAAGAGACAATGAGATGAAGATGACCAACACATATCAAGACAGACAGACAGACAGACAGACAGACAGACAGACAGACAGACAGACAGACAGACAGACAGACAGATAGATAGATAGATAGATAGATAGATAGATAGATAGATAGATAGATAGATAGATAGATAGATAGATAGATAGATAGATACTAATGTGCGTGCAAACAGAAACATCTACATTCAGCTGAAGGCTGGGCTGAATTTATTGGAAAATAAATCATTACCTTGTGCCTTGGCGCTTGCCGCCAGCAGGCTTCCTAATAGCAGAATCCACAGGTATGACATCATGGGAACACGGTGTTCTGGATGCGATTGAACCGGGGCTCAGATTCTCTTTCCTTGGCCTTCCAACAGGTCAATTAACCGGCTTGAAGATTTCAGGTGGACCTGGAGGGCGTGCGTGTCGGTGTGCTGGTGCGTTCTTGCGCTACGGATCAAACCCAGCGTCTTCAAAGGTGCTCAGATGGTCGGCTCAGTGCGCGCCGCCGCGGATCCTTTTGTCTGGATTGGAAGAGAGAAGGTCCAGTCTTTATTAAGGTGGGCGGGTCTTTTCTCTCAAATGCAGGCGGACAGAAGGCATTACTTGGGTAGTGTTTTTACCATTACCATTCCGATGATATGACTGTTTTGGTACGCGTCTTTATCAACATCGATTCGTGTGGGAAAAAGCTCAATTATGCAGTACAATGTTCTGTCATTCCAGTAGTCGCCCTTTTAGATTACTGAGATGAAATTATAATCGTGCCCCTTTCATTTTTTTCAGAGGATCCAATCATCCTGTCTGTCCTCCCCTATCAGCATGTCTTATAAAATAAAATATAAATAAATATAAAATAAAACATTTCCATTATAAGTTTGCTATGATTTAAGGAAGTCTGTGCTACTTTCTCACAGCATCATAAGGCTATAATTGACCTGGATGTAAAGTGAGCCCTACCGGGTTTCTGAGAAACATTGAATTTATGGATTTGGAAATGTAAGGCTTTGGTCTGTTTATAATGTTAAATTAATGTTAGGTTTTCATTTGAGAAAACCTCACATGACCTCATGCAAACCAACCAGTACGTGGATCTGAAAGGAGAGCATGTTCCTTTTCATTACCACTTGATATGCCGTTACTAGTATTGATCGGCAGGTGGCGCCTTTCATTTACAATTATAGCTCACACCTTCAACAAATCTTTTCTATACGAGGCGTTCGTATGAAGGTAAATCTGGTTCTCACATCGTATTCTATAAGCTCTCACCTTTTGCACCATATTTACCTTCATACGTTCAAATCCCAATAGGCCTTCTCGTGAAAATATTCAATGCTTTGTCAAACCCTTTCTAACTGCAGTGTACAAATATTCAAAAGCCATTTTTGACATAATAAATTTCAATTCAAACCACCATTGTGCGAATTTACTTGAGTTTTAGATCATCTTTATATCTAAACTGCTTTACATTTTGTATATTATAAATAGTGAAGGGAGGACTACATCCATTAAATGTTTTAATACCAGAGACATCACGTTTAACTAAGTAGTATTAAGTACCTCCAAGAATTTGTAGCAAAGCTTATAGGACCTATTTTTTCAATAACACCTTAAAGTCCAACTTTCTGTTGAAAAATATTTTTTTTCCATTTAAGTTATTCATATTATAATGATGCATGTAGTTTAAGGAAATCATAGATAACCAGTTGATGCATTTATCCACTACATGAGAATTAAGTAGCAGCAGAATCGGAGCAGCTGGTGCGGTATTACATTCCGTTTATCGCACCATTGTGCCGAAAAGAGAGCTGAGCCAGAAGGCAAAGCTCTCGATCTACCAGTCAGTGTTGGTTCCTACCCACACCTATGGTCATGAAGGCTGGGTCATGACCGAAAGACCGAGATCCAGGGTACAAGCGGCCGAAATGGGTTTCCTTAGGAGCGTGGCTGGTGTCTCCCTTAGAGATAGGGTGAGAAGCACAGTCATCCGTGAGGAGGTCAGAGTAGATCCGCTGCTCCTTCGCGTCGAAAGGAGCCAGTTGAGGTGGTTTGGGCATCTGGTAATGATGCCTCCTGGGCGCTTCCCTAGGGAGGTGTTCCAGGCACGTCCAGCTGGGAGGAGGCCTCGGGGAAGATGGATGGATGGATAAGAAGTAGCTTAATATCACTACCGTTTTGGGGGAAAATAATCTGTTTTAACAAAAAAATCACAACTGTGGCTTGATAATGCATGCTTGATCGGACCAGATTCACAGACATGCTCATCTAATCCATACACCAACATCGTAAGTGTAAAGGGGGGCATAGGGGTGAGGGCCGTGAGGCTTTTTCTTTGACACAGATGAATTACAACAGTATGACCTTTAGAATGTGCTAATTTAAGTTTATTTAGTCTTTTAGACACAAAGGAAAACAACATGTCCCATCCATGAAAAGTCATCAAGCATCCTGGCTCAGTAATCTGTAAACATTGGGTGAAACCAGCAGCGTCACATATCGTCCTAGCTTTCAGTATCACCTTAGACTCATTTGTACATTATTTGTTATGAAAACGCACTGAAAATAGTTTAAAAAAGAAATATGTTTATTAGTGTATTAGCACAATGATTACATGAACATAAAACAATCTCTCATTTATCACTTCCATTATAAAAACATACATAAAGCCTCAATTTGGGATTATTTAAGAGAATTGATTTATTCTGAAAGGATAGGGTAAACTGACAGAAAGCAACCTCTGTACAACTTTTACATGTCCATAAGTACCAATCCTTTCTCCTCAGGTAGATACCATTAAGGAAGCAAAAATAGCACATGTGTTGTGTATGTACATAGCATTAGTACAGGGCCAGAATTTGAGGATCAACATATCTGTAGTTAAAGGTTTCCACCATTTGGTCAGTAGTTTTCCTAAATATTGACCTAAGGCATGCTTTGAACTCGTGTCTATTAGTTAGTGCATTAACTTAACATCAGAAAAAGGAAAGCACATTGACAGTCGGCAAAGAGGGCCAAACTAATGTTTTGTCCCTCCCCTGTTGTACAAAACCAATGTTCATTTTAAGGCTATAAAGCTCGACAGTGAAAAAAAAAAAAGGCTCCACTGATCTGTGTTTTGCTTTTAACAACACTAACAGATGCCTTTGGTAGATTAGGTAGTTTTTGGGGGTTCAATGTTTCAGTCTTCAAAAACTCCATAAATGAGTTCAAGAAAAAGAGGCTCTACTTTAACCAAAACGCTGTAAGGCCTTTGTGACTATATCTTACTCATGACTCTTTGATTTGGCACAAAACAAAAAAAAACAATATCAATAATCAAAACTACCCCAAGATTGTCAAACTTTCTCTTACAGACCGTTACTTGATCATTAGCACTTTGGTTGGCTATCAATCAATTACAGCATAAAGACTGAAAGTTATTAAAGCGTATTTCAGTGAATTTGTAGTGACTTCCTAAAGCTTGGTTTATGTTCCCCAGCTTTACAATCTAATTTCTTGTTTCTGAATGATCTCAGCCCGACATTTTTTACTTGAATTTCAAAAGATTACACTTCCTTTTTGAAGCTGAGAAGAAGTATTCTTATTCTGGATATAATTCCTGGTAACAATTCTCAGACCAATTCCTTTACGTTGGCCCTTTTATTTCAATGGGCAGTTCTGCTACATTTGCGAGGCCTGAGAAAATGGTTTATAGATGCCTATGCAGAGAGCTGATTTTTTTGCAGACTTTAGCATGGGGGACAGGCTCTTTATCCAAGTAAAGTTAAATGCTTTAGTGCAGTGACAAATACGGTCTTTAAAAGGGTCAAAATCAAACCAAATATGCTGGATGAACTTGTTTTCACACTGTCATCAGAAAGAGTACAATCTCTAAAAGTAAAACACTGGAAAGGCACAAAATACAGTTTGTTTCAACTTCTCTAGGGCAGGAAACTCTAAAAAGAGTCACATGAACCACTGACTGAAATGCACAGCTTCCCATAACTAAATTTTTCTGTCTGTCAGGGTGACAGACAGAAGTGTAACAACTGAAATACACTACACAGCCATTCCCAATGTGCAACTATCGTGCATAATTAGTGCAGGATTCTCCTCTTGGACATGCTGTCAGCTGTGCAACAAAGGAGGAAAATGTACAAAAAGTATGAAAGCTACATCAGCAGAAAGTCAAGATAATGGTACTGTTAAGACACTTGGATTTTAAAAAGAGGCATGGATCCACCAAATGACTGACTTGGAAACTCTTTCTAAATAAATGCGTGTGCACGAGGGAGAAAGAGAGAGAAAAAGAAAGAGAATCATTCAACGTAGCAAACAAAGTGAAGGCAGTATTTTGGCTCCTGTGGTCCATCTCCGTAAGACTGCAGTTTAACAATTGGCTGATGATCCCACTCTGAACAATCTGATTGACTATTGGTGCTGGTGCAAGAGAGTGATTGGCTGGAAAGTGGCTCACATTTTGTTGAAACACTCCTTGGCGTTGGACCACACCTGGATTCCCTGAGACAGTGAAAGTGTTCGAGAGAGATTTTGAAAGAAAAACAGCAAAAACAAGACAATTTTTTCAATCTTGAATCAGATGGGGAAGAATTAACATCATAAAACGCCTGGCATTTCTAAGTAAGCAAGATTACCAGAAGATACGCATTGTGGAAAAGAGCCCCATACCTTCTTACACATGCTGATCTGCATAATGGCATAGCTGATTAGTGCTTCACGCAAATCTTTGTCCTTCTGCTCCTTAAAACGTTCAATGTCTTCCCAGGCTGTTTGCACAAACTCGCTGAAGAGACACAATCAGAAAGATCATTTTGTGTTAAGTAGGGGTAGGGATGGTGGGGCAGAAGACACGGAAGAGAAAGAAGAACATACAATGTGGTAGTTTTTGTATTTAAAATTACTGAGTAATTTTACTGATGTATTTTTATTCATACATAATACCAGATTTTGATTTGGGGTACTCGGCCTATGATTCAGACTTCAAATAAGGAACTTTATCCACCACTTCATGCTTGGAAAAAGTAATAAGTTATCTGCAAATTGTTTGACTATTAAAACAGACAACATACTGTATTTCCAGGCAGAGGACAAGACCAGACATTTAAGAAGGAATACATTTAATAGACAGACAAATTAGAAAGAAGGTAGAGGATTTCATTACTGGGGTTGAGCTTACTGGCACTCAGTGTTTTTCTCTTTGAGCGATTCCTCTCCGTCCTGGATACTCTGCTCCAGGGCTGCCAGCCTGCTCTCCCTTTGCTCCTGGCTCTCTTGGCCGAATAGTTTACTGGTCATCCCCTTCAGAGAAAAGATACGTACTGTCTACACACACACACACACACACACACACACACACACACACACACACACACACACACACACACACACACACACACACACACACACACACACACACACACACACACACACACACACACACACACACACACACACACACACACACACACACACACACACACACACACACACACACACACACACACACACACACACACACACACACACACACACACACACACACACACACACACACACACAGTTTGTATGTAATCATGCACACCTTAAAAACTGTCTTGACACAGTCATTGTGTGTGTGTCTGTGTGTATACCACACATGTATGTGCCCAGTATGTGTGAGACAATAAGCAAGTATGTGAGTGTTAGTGCGTTACCCCAGTAGCCAACTCTTCTTTCTGTTGTTTCTTATGGACGAGGTCCTGAGCGATCATCTCCAATTCATACTGGATCAACTCATGTTTCCTACACACTGACCTTAATTCACAAACACACAGACATCTTTTTAAAAGTTATTTAAAATTTAAACCCCAAAAATGTGTAGTCCTATGGCATTCTGATCCTAATGTTAAAGTCAAACAGAAATTAAACTTTCACTACCACTATTAATAAAGTAAGACACAGCTGATATTCATCTAATAAAAGGAGCCATAACCTCAGTGCCCGTTGACTACAGGTCTGCATTATATGCTCTGCTGAAAGATGGTTTAAATATGCTATAAAATATTTGCATTAGCGCCACTGCATGTTGCTTTGTTTTGAATAAAAAGATATAGAACAAAGGCAACATGAGGCAGAAGCACAGCAAGTAAATGTTTTTCTTATTCAACAGACAGCTCTAAAACTCAACTAAGAAGAGCTTTAACCAATGAACCAATTTAAGCAATTTTGAGTGTGGAAACGTGAGGCTTTATCTCTACAACCACTAACATTACTCTTGCCAGTGTACCCTAGAGGGGCAATATCCTTTATTTTTCCGTCAAATTAGGGCTGCTTTAATTATCAATTAAAAATCTTAATCTGATTATTTTCATGATTAGTCAGTTAATTGTTTTATCTATAAAACATTAGAAAACAATGAAAAATGTCTACCGCAACCATCAAATGTTTAGTGTTTTTGCTTGAGAATGACTTCATGACAATTAATCCATTATCAAAATAGTTGGCAATCCATTTTCTCTCAATTGACTAAATGATTATTCAACGTATCGTTGCAGCTCTACACAACTTAAGGATCACTGAGCCTGATTTTTTTAGCCCAGCCTTAAATGTCAGAGTTAGCTTCATACCAGTCAAGAACTCTCCAGCGGGGTTACTATACTGTGTGTATGTATGCTGCTTTCATGTCAATTCCATTTTAACACATATTGTCACATTTCTTCAAACCAAATGGTAGTAAAGTGTGCTGACTTACAATCTAGTCTGATTCTCTGTCAATACCAACGAGAGCATTAGCTAAATTAACTAATAAAAGACTGCTGCTTCTTGTTTGGCTTGGCATAGATATGTCTCTATCTCTTGTAAACATACACAAACACACACCTGACAGCATCAGTGTAGAAAAGGTATTCTTTCAGTTGGTCGGCATAGTGCTCTTCTTCCTCCAGAATGTCATCTATTGATGCAGCATACCTGTGTACATGTCACATTCATAAGTAAACCAATACAAAAAAAGTATTATGTGTAAGAATGTGTTTAACTGCTTTAGTAAACACATTTAATTGTAAGCTACAGTTTGAGTGTTAGAGAGGGTACATTAGTTAAAGTGCATCTTTAGTCTACTTACGTGTCCATGTGGTGGCCAGCACTCTGTAGTCCGTCTCCCATCTCTTTTTCAATAGCACTCCACTCACTGGAGACATAACAATACAGAATTCAAGAAATACGCAATATAAGCAACTGTGTAGATCAAAAGGTATCTTGATTCATTATATGCTCTGAATGCCTTTTAATTTTAACTTAGGGCTTGTTGATGTTCTATTTTGTTTACATGTAGTGCCCTCTTAAAAGGCCATAACTGTGATTTTATGTACAAATGCAGTTACAACAGCAGTGTTTCTCACCTAAAGACTCTGCCGTAGTTACCATGGACCTTGTAAACTCCATACAGCCTGTCTGCTACTTTCTAAAATAAAGACAATCAAATCATTAATACCTAATGGATAGTCAAAAAAACAAATCCAGAATGATGCTGGTACACAAATAAATGTAGGCAGCACTCACAGGAGTTCAAACACGCTGATTGTGTACTACTTGCCCTAGACAAAATGGCAGAGTTGAAGTAGTTGATGAAGAAGGTTAAAAATCTAGCAAGCTAAATACCCAGTTATTTTTCTCTGGAGTTGGCAGACAGTGGTAGACAATGCCAGTGAAATATTAATGCCCATGGTGCAGTGCACAGTACGGTATACAGAAAAACCACAGGCCAAACCTAAGCAGACATTTGAATATAGGTGTGTGTGTGTGTGTGTGTGTGTGTGTGTGTGTGTGTGTGTGTGTACATCCCAAAACTCACCACGCGCACCCGCAGTAACTGAGAGATGACAGTGTTCAGTTCATCACTGTAATGTTTCAGTGCTGTGAATCGCCTGGAGAACACAACAAATTAAACAGTGTTTAACTGACTCTCATTTTTTGTGTTTCAGTGTGTTTTGCTATAATGGGTTATGTTTACTAATTACCATCTAATGTTACCTTATTCACTTGTGTTTTAAGTCTACTCATTAACAACTTTCAAACTGTTTTTTTACAATAATTTCGTAATTTGACTAAATTTCCTTCTTTGTGTAAATCCTGGTAAAACTAATGATCGTCAAACTTTTTTCTGTCTGTTGTACACCTACTTGTCAGGGTTTTTGACTCTTAACATGGCACTCAGAGACTTTAGTCTGGAGTCAACCTGGAGGTGAAGAGAATTATACACATATTAACAGGGGTTTTATATGCATATGGCACGCAGGAGAATTTACGAAAAGGAAAAAACAAGGGACTGAAACACTGACGGTGTTATTTTACAACTAAATTCTCAGTCAAGCAATTCAGCAAAAGAGGAACTTGATGGATATCTGTCAAACAGTTAGACAATGTACTATAAAACTAAAGTGTGAAGGAGACAAAGTACAACTAACTACAGTATGTACCTTGTCTTGGAAGCCTGTCTCCAAAACCGCCTCCCTCCATCCTTTCTCCTGAGGACAGATGATTGACAGATGACAGACACATGATGGACAGGATTAACAACCACACAGTGAAAAAAAATGGGATTTTCAAGCAGAAAAATCGCACTACAACAAAGCACCACAAAGTGCTGCGCTGGATTGAGCATGTTGTTACAGGGAGAAGACTTAAAGACTTCTTTTAATTTCTGATTCTGGTAGCTCTGCTGTGCTAGTGCTTTTAGATTTGACTGCAGCGTTCAATACGGTTGACCACAAGATTTTGTTGTCAAGACTCGAGTCCTGTGCAGGCATTAAAGGCACAGCTCTGAAGTGGTTTCAGTCATATCTGACAGACAGGTCTTTTTCTGTAAACCTCGGGCCTTTTTACTCAAATAAAGCCCTGATTGACAGCGGGGTGCCCCAAGGCTCAATTTTAGGCCCAGTCTTGTTCTCGCTGTATATGCTGCCCCTGGGATCAATCTTCCTAAAATACATTTCCTTTCACTGCTTTGCAGATGACGTCCAGATTTACCTACCTTTGAATACCAAAACAAACTCAGTTGAAGCTCTGACAAAATGCCTACATGACATAAAAGACTGGATGTCACTGAATTTTTTTAACTTAAATGATAAAAAAACTGAAGTTGTAATTTTTGGGGAGCCTGATGTCTCTGGTTTTAACAGTGCTCTTAGTCCAATATTCTCAAACTGCTGCCCATTTGTAAAAGGTCTTGGTGTTTTTATTGACAGTTCTTTTAAACTCGATAAACAGATTAGTTCAGTGGTAAAAACAAGCTTCTTTCAGCTCAGACTTCTTGGGAAAGTCAAGCCTTACCTTCTTCATAGCCAACTGGAAACAGTTGTGCATGCACTGATCACAAATCGCCTGGACTACTGTAACTCATTGTACTATGGCCTCGATCAGTCTTCAGTTCGCCGATTACAATTAGTTCAGAATGCGGCTGCACGCCTGCTGACAGGAAAAAGGTGCAGTGACCACATCACCCCTGTACTGTCGTCTCTCCACTGGCTGCCCGTCGTTTTTAGAATCCATTTTAAGATCTTGTTGTTTGTTTTTAAATCTCTTAATGGGCTGGCACCATCATATTTATCTGATATGCTGATTTTGCACACTCCAGTCAGAGCACTCAGGTCCGCTGACCAGTTGCTTTTAGACTGCCCCAGAACCAGACTGAAAACCAGAGGGGACAGAGCTTTCTCGATGGCAGGTCCTAAGCTCTGGAACTCTCTCCCTCTCAACAGTAGATCAGCTTCCTCTATTGAGAGTTTTACATCACTTTAAAAAACTAATCTTTTTGCACTGGCTTTTAACATAAGCTGATCTGTGAAACTTTATTGTTATTGATTTGAGCAAAGCTTTTTATCTGTTGTCTGTTTTTATTGTTTTTGGCATATTCTGTTTTAGATGAGTTTTTCTGCTTATTTATTATGCTTTTATCTTATGTTGTTATCTATAATTGTACAGCACTTTGGGGAAGTAGTGACTGTAAATGTGCTATAGAAATAAACTTTGACCTTGACCTAATACCACAATACTTAATCCAGAAGCTCAGTGAAAAGGTGTATTAAGTGGCAATGCAAGGGTGGAAGGATTTTTAAACTGGGAAAAGTTCACCAGCTTATGGCTTGCTTCCATACTAGTCTCGCTTTGCCAGACCTTCCTCCACAGCGCTGTGGAGGAGGCTAGTTCACACAGCATTCCGGGATGGGACACAAATGTGCTCTGGTTTATTGGCATTATTTTAAAGCAATCACAATCGTCCTGGGCGACGCTACATACCGGGAAAAGCCGTGATGCTGCTGCAAAATAGCTTTGCGGAGCAACCTCTTTTGGTGGAATGTGTACATTCAAAAGTTGTGCAACAGGAAACTCAGATTGGACAGATAGTCTAGCTAGCTAGCAGGAGGTGCCATTGCAACAGGTTCATCCCCTTCTGGCTGGAATTACTTCTTCTGCTTTGTCTGCATCCTCCTACCAGGGCAGCATCATGCATTGTTTTGCCACAGTGCTATTGCCAGTTTGCAAGCCATGTTAGACTATGAGTGTGTGAGAGTGTGCTGTGCAAGTCTGCATTGTATGTATGGCAGAATTCAATGGGACATTATGTGGAACATAATTAAATGCTTGAGTACTAACCTCAGTCAGAAAGAGGAAGAAGATTTTGTCATTGGAAAGGACAGGATGCGATGCAACACGCAGCAGGAAGTTTTCCAGGCCAACTCTTCGTCGCTCAACAAAGTCTGGGTCAAGGTTGTCTGCTGCTAGCTTGTGCCACACAAACTCTGCCTGCAAGAGGCCCAATCCAGGGAGTACAAAATAAAAACACTACCACCATTTACAAACAGGAAGAAACTGTCAGCAACCAATGAAAGAAAGACAAAATAAATGTCATTAACTAATACTACAGATAGTAGTAGTAGTTATCTCACTCCTAAGCTTTACCCAGCACATTACTTACATTTTGGGGGCTTTCACACCTGCCTCGTTAAAAGGTGCTCTAAGCGATATCACGCGTTTTTTTAGGCTACAACATTTTTTGACACAAATAGCCAACATCTCTTCACTATCCACGAGCTGTTTGTCCCCTGAACACACTGTAAAAAAGCTTGGTCTCTGTAGACAGCCCAGGCTTCATGAACGCCAATAAAAACATAGAAACATAACAAACAGTGTTCCAGTTTGTGGTGCAGGTTGGTGCAGTTTGTTTTTATTGCCGTTTGTGGCACCTGGGCTGTCGACAGAGACCATGTTTTTTACAGTGTGTTCAGGGGACAGGCATGTAGCGTAAAACATGCATGACATCATTTAGAGCACCTTTACATTCGGTTCAATCACACTAAAGTACCATTTCCCCGTTGGTGCGGTTTGTTTGGGCATGTGTGAATGAAGCAATCGCACTCGGATGTGCGCCAAAAGCGGACCAAACAAGTGTATCAAGACGTCGTCGAAGAGGTGGTCTCAGTACGCTTTCAAATAAACTCTGGAGTGGTTTGTTTGTGGTGAGAACGTGACCTGACCTCGAACCTCCCAAACTGTGTTCTCCTAAGTCTGAGCTAAATGGTTCCTGTAGTCAGGAGCGCTTGGCAATCTGCGATGCGGCAAAGCAGGCAAACTGTGTGAATGTTTCTTTCACAGAAATAGAAAGCAGTCAAGCTTGCCTTCACTCCCATTTTGGTTTTGCTAGGATTTTTCAAGGGAAAACGCTCCAAGTTTACAAACCCATCAAGTCATTCGGACCAAAGCAAATTAACTATAGGTGTAAAAAACAGCCTTAATTTATCTTTGTATTCATTAATTATAAGTCTCCTTCCACCTACAGTATGTGTCACTCACCCTTTTCTCAGGTAGTGGAGGGATGATGATGTAGGGATAGGTGACAAGGAGGTATGTTCTGAGCAACTCAAACTCACTGTAGCGTCTCCACAAAGTGTCAGGTGTGGCAGGCGTACCCCCCTCTGGAACAGTATCAGCTGGCCTGCACACAGAGGAATGAGAGAGAAAACAGTATCGTTATCAAGTGTGACGATAGAAGTGGTAAGGCATTTAAGCTACTGATCTTGTTCAAAGCAACTTAAGACACAGAATAAGCAACATATCTCATCTAACTTTGGATCAATTACTCTAAGGACATACTTTAAGGACATTAACACTGTGCAAAATAAAGCAAATATGTCCTATGTGCTTTTAATATTGTTAAAGTGTAGTGTAAGTAAGTGTTCCCACTCCACACTGCTTGTTGCTGCAATTTATTTCTGCACTACCATATTGTGTTGTTTGCATATGCTGTCACAATCAAGGTAGTCTTGCATTGCCAGACCTATCTCCACAGCTTTTGCTTTCACAATTGTTTTATGCAGAGCTAAGTCCCAGATGCAGCAAAAATAGACAGCAGGGATAGCGGTAGGGGAAGAGAAATCCAAGCATTGTACATCCAGTAAGACAATTAACAATCAGGGTAAAGAAACTGAAAGGTTGTTTATGTATTGCACAAAGTAACAGTAGGTTATTCAAAAACAGCAAAAGGCAGCAGGAAACTAGACACTCCAGATTATGACCTACCGTATTTCTATGAGGTAGACTGTATATGTTTCCTGCATGTTAACTGTATTCTTTCCTGTTCTTTTCTCTGCCTCCGCCACATTTATCTCCATTTTTCTCAACAGATCTGTCCCTCTTTCCACCATCTACAAGAAAACATATTGTGTGAGCATGAGAAAAGACAGTCAAAGAAAGGGAGGAGAGGGGAAGAAAAACATAAAAGGTATGTGGTTAATATATGATGGAGCATCAGAAAAAAATAACATGTAAACAGACAGGTGTGTGTGTGTGTGTGTGTGTGTGTTCTCAGGGTTCTAGAGCACAAAAATGACAATGTTTCACTCTGGTGGACAATTAAGTTGTATTCTATTCAATTCTAAACAGATTAACAAGCATGAAACCAGATTAGCACAGAGAAGATGTGTTGCTGTTGAAGGTACTGTAACACTGTGGTTCTTTACACAGGGTTATGACAGGCGTGTGCCCCGGTCACAGGACAAGACAAGCCAATACTTCCAATAAAGGCGTAGAAATCGTTGTTCATGTATCTCGGAAATTGTCCTTTCTCACTAGAAATCACGGTAATTAGGACCGGACCGACGTGCAGGACACAAGAGGACTCTGGCTAATTTAAATTAAACTTTAGACTTAGCGTTCAGACGTGCTAGCTAGCAAGCTAACGTCAGGAGTAAAGTTTACCAAAGACGAACCACTGTTTGCAATTTTGCAACTTTAGCTTACCTTGCGGAACTAGTAGCTACATTTAGTTTTTAAGCTAGTTAACATTCTAAACATTGCAACAGCTTTTTGAAAAGATGACTGGAAAAGTCTCCGTAGCTTGTGTCACTGTTGACTCCACCTTACATTAGCTTACATTATGTTAACGCTAGGCCTGTATGGGGAAGTTTTCACTAGTGAAGACAGGCCTTTTAACTTCTTAACTTTTTAACATGTTTGTCATAGAGAATAACAAAAAGTACGACCGTGTTTATAAGGTTCTTCTCGGATTCTGTTGAAGTGATGTCGGTGTTAACAATCACAGCTACTTCTTGGTTACTTCCCGAGTCTGCCATCATCATCTGGCCGAGAAGCTGCTGTTGTCAGCTGAGCTGGCAGGGTTCCCGCTGTTGTGCGCATGCGCGTTTCAGCCACTGATCCGTGATAATGTTTGATACAACTAAATGAATGGTATTGAATTACTAATGTCCATTATATCACAAATGGCCGAACAATTTTTAAAATCAATTATTAAACAATAGATTAATAAAAGAAAAATAAATACATGTTACAAGGGTTAAACCATATAATATCAGAATCATCTCTGGCTATACTTTTATTATCATTTAACATAATATGATATAATGTAAAATGCAACAATGCAGTAAGATTTATACTGACATTGCGGCAATATTACAAGTGGTCATATACAGTTTTAAATATCCAGTTCACAACAAAACTGTAATTCACTTGGTATAAGCCAACATGATTATAGTTCAAACTGATGCACATTTAAATCACATCAATTGATGGTTTCTGAAAGTGCTGAATTGGTGAACCTATCCTTCGGCTTTGTTTTTAAGCTTCCTTTGACGTTTTCCTTTGTCAAGACTGACATCTACTGGTATAATTTTGTCTTGGGATTTGTGTTATTTCTTGTTTTGGGCATATTTGGGAAATTGCCCATTAGGCCTACCAATTGATTCAGTTTATAGAATCTCAAGTGTAAATGTTTTTTTCCCCACTAAAAGATCACTAAGTAGTTACATTAGGTATGCTACTTTTGTTGACAGCTACTGATCCTACAGTGATGCTAGATCAATGCTTAAACATGCTGTACAATACCCTTTAATATCAAGATTATGAGGGTTTTAAAAATATTGGATATTACAACATTATTTAAAGAAGTAAGTAAAAACATGTATTATTACGTTCATGGTGTGTGAAAACAAAATTCTGAAAAGGTGCCATTTGGTCCCTCTCTAATTGGTTGTAGATGGTTGTGGGCCCAGATGTGAATGAGAGGGATGCGGTATGTCTCAGGCTAGTAAACAGCACAGAAACACGGCCTTTAAGTTCCTGTGGTCACGCTGTTGTGCAGCGCTTAATGGTTAAAGAGAAGGGTGGAGCAGCATTTAGTAAGGAAGCATTTTATATAGATGCCACTGGGCATGGAGTGGGGTGTTGGGTTGTTGTGGGATGTGGGGTGGATGCAAAAGAGATTCAAAGAGGGAGAAGCAAAGATATGCATACAAGATGAAAAAAGGATGGATGTGAGATTATTTATCATAATGATTTATTGTAAAATCATCAATGAGACAAATGCAGCAGGTATGAGCAGATGGATGGAGTGATGGTGGGATGCGGTTTAGACTGCAGCGTGTCAGGAAACCCAAAGCTCTGCGCTGTGACCAGCCATAGTCACAGCAACAGCATAGTTACCATTCTTTCCTGCCACTGACCTCAAACCAGCCAACACCACTTCCTGTCCACACACACGGGCACCAGACACACACTATAATCGGCCATTTGACAACTTTTTGGAACCCTCTGACCAAGAACATTAAGCTACAATACGCTATGTGTGTGTGTGTGTGTGTGTGTGTGTGTGTGTGTGTGTGTGTGTGTGTGTGTGTTTCTTCCTGTCTTGTCTATAGTTGGAAGTTCTGACCTAAAGATGATGAGTGACTATAATTTAGATGGTATGTGTGTATTATACACTGAGTCATGATATTTATGTGCAACTGTCTGGAGACAAACAAGAATAATAACTGCTGTTAACTAAGAACTAATACAGATCAACTGGATATTGTGCATGCCAAAAGGCACATTTTAAAATAGCAAATTAATTGTTATTACAAATTATTTCTTAAACACACAATTTGTTTTTCAGGTATATTCTCTAAAAAAATCTTTCAGCTAACTGGTTTATTTGCTTATCATATATTGTTCAAATGAATCACTTCTTTCCTTTGTATGTTTAACGGTTAGAGATAAATATTAATCAGCCTTTTGAGGTTTGACTGCTGAACAGCAGAGGGCAGCAAAATCCAATAATGTTCGGAATCAGTAAACGTTGGGCATAATATTTATATATATATATATATATATATATATATATATATATATATATATATATATATATATATATATATATATATATTATACACACAGGTATTACTAATTACTAATTACTAATAACATTAACAATTAACAACAACTATTTTCTATTCAAGTGTCCCAGTAAGCCATGGCAATGTGACACTAAGCCAGCATTGACAGTAACACTGAAACTGAAGCAGCTAAATGGAATACAGCCAGCATTAATTGTATTGTTTACACCTGTTCCTTCCTAATGTGACATGTCAAAATGTCATACTATGAAAAAGGCCCACTACTATATTGTTTTAATATGTAGCCTATTGTTGTTGTTGTTATTATTATTATTATTATTATTATTATTATTATTATTATTATTATTATTATTATTATTATTATTATTATTATTATATGCTGGACCCAATTTAAAATAGGAGTGATTGTGATATTGGACAGTCAGTCAAACTTGCATTATTAACAGTCATGTTTAACATGAGTATTAATGTGTAAAATTAACATTTCTGTGTTTAAATTTGAATATAATATATACATATTTTCCACATATGCATCCCATTGTTGGGTTTACTGTTCATATGCTATTCAAAATGGTGGACATTGCAGTATTAGTGAGCATTACTGAGTAAAACTACCATTATACAAGTCTACTGTATTCAGTGCTGTACTTGTATTTATTTTCTTCAAGTCAATTTGTGTTTGATCATGAACATTACTGTTGATTGGCATCATTCTGCCTTTGCAACCTCATTCATGCCTTCTCTTCCTACTGCCATGTAGAGTTATTTGTGTTTTTTTTCAGTTGTTTTAGAATGTTTTGTATCATATTAAATAAAATCATAATTGCTTTATATACATTCAAATGCAGAATGTGTTTTCTTTATCAGATATCTGACTTCTAGCACGTTTTATAAAGTTGCACTGTTCATGAGTATTTATGTGTGCATGACAAGGCTGGTCACGAAGGTTATAAAGAGGAAATCCTTGTGGTCAGTAGAAATGAACACGTTTTGCATCCTTCATTTCTTTTCCTTCATCCATCTAAAAAAAAAAAAAAAAAAAAAGGGGGTGGTAGTAGGTCAGTCCGTAGGGAGTTGGTTTAGGAACCGGAGGATTGCAGGTTCAAGTCCCCATTAGGACCAAAGTACGGAATGTGGATCAGTAGCTGGAGAGATGCCCCTTCACCTCCTGGCCACTGCCAGGTGCTCATGAGCAAGGCACCGTACCCCCCCAACCGCTCAGGTTCGCTGGTCCAGCACTGGCAGCCTACTAACTAAGACATCTCTCCATTTGTACATGAATGGGTCCTGAGTATGGTCTGTGTATAGTGATTACTAACAAACAGAGTGTAAATTGTAATTTCCCCACTGGGATCATTATAAATGATCTATTCTCTGACCATGGTGGAAAGCTAATGCAGTGTGTCCATTGGGCCCTTGTTTTGAGTGTGCCTGTATAATTTTATGCACTTGTAATGAAGTGAAGCCTCGTTAGTACAGTATTATGTTGTTATTTGCTTGCTGTAGACCTTCTGTACATGGGATTACCTACGTGGGATTATTTACAATTAAAGCAAAGTCTACACAATGCTCATTGTTATCCATTTCAAACTGATGTTACATTAGAGGGCAGAAGATTTACTTCTGTTTAAATACTATTACAAAATAATACAAAATCAACATTTCGTCACTTGTATCTCTTCTATCCCATTTCTCCTATATATTTTAAAATTTCCCCCCTAGCTTTCTCTCTCCCATCCATCACCAGAGTGTTGACAAATTAGGACATGCAAGTCTCATTGAACGCTTCTCTGCATGACTGATGCTGCTGTCCAACAAGATACACATGCATACTTGCATGTGTATGCATGTATTGTACATGGGCACTTAGTCTCACACACACACCCACACACACACACACACACACACACACACACACATGCAAACACACATGAAGAGTGTGAGCAATGCAGTATAATAAGCAGCGTGGCAGCAATGTGGTCAGCTTTTCCCCATGTGCAATCGTTGAGAAGCCACATGAAGGCTTCTGGGTATTAAAGGACAAGCCTTGGTTGGCTGGGAGGGAATCTGTCATGCAACAAGAAAACTGTGTTTTTCACCCTTTTCTCCCTCTTTCATTTCTTCTTGATCCCTTTTTTTCTTTACCCCTCTTCCCAAGTTCTGCCTTTCACCAAATTCTCTCTGCCCACTTTTTTTTCTTCTTCTTCATTTCTTTCATTCTGTGGCATATTAGACTTAGTTGTAATACTCTCCAGCTTAAAATGCTTAGACCACTGGAATGTTCCGTCAAAGAGGTGGGCGGACCCAGGGGGCGGGACAGACCAAAATGACCAATTAAGGAGGAGATTGAGGTAAAACGGACAGCTTCTAAATGGTGTAATAACAACCTACTAAAATGTAATTACAATGCAATAGCAATAGACACTTCTAATGAAAGGATGTATATGCCAATGTGATTTCCTAATTATGGCCTTGGCATAATGGGTAACTGTTAACATGGCGTGGAGATTATAGAGAGGTGTCTGAATGCAAAAAGGCAACCACAGAGACTTGTTACAGTGACAAATGGTCACTCAGAAGTCCTACCCATGTATCACAACAGGTAGGTTGGTGTGTTTGAGAGGGAGCTTGGAAGGGAAAGAGTTAGCTAGTGTGAGCTTGAATGATTGATTTCATTAGTTTATCCGCTGAGCCAACTGTCCAGTTCTCGATTCATCTGTCCACCCATTTAATCTTTTTATCAATACTCTATCTGGCTATAAGCTCAAGTTTTTACTTTTTGTTTGAGCTATTGTTGGTCCATTTTCATTACTCATAAAGCGCTCATGTCCATCCACTGTCCATGGGTCTGTCCATATGGGATGTTGCCATCCATCCGTCCATCCATCCCTCCGTCCATCCATCTCCATCCCTCTATCCATCCCTCCATCTCTAACAAGAGGATTGGATGGTGGCGTCCATTATTACAGAGCATCCCAAAATAGAGTCTCGTTTTATTACAAGTCCCTCTGGTCACAGTGGCTACCAAAATTACAGGCCAGGCTTCTCACACATAAAAAAGGTTGCGCTGCCGAAAACCAGCCACCTCAATAAAGGATGGATTAGAAAATCCTTTGCTTTTTTCCCTTCCTTTCCTTTTTGAAAGGTTTTCTGTACATTTTTTTCCCCTCTGGTGTTTTGTTTTATGTTGGGGTGCAGCGGTCTTCTTCAGTGGTTTTGCTCCCCGACCCTGCGGCGGGAAAATACGCTCACTTGTGGGTTTCTGGGAAGGCAGCGGTGGACGAAACATCTGCTGGGAGCAATATGTAAGTGTGTGTGTGTGTGTGTGAGAGAGAGATAGAGCATGTGCATAGGGACACTGCCCTGGCATCCAGTTTACAGATCTGTTTGAGTGATAGGAAATAGTGAGAAAGATATTCAATATAAGCATTAGTAGTTTAAGTGTAGAACGCTTGCAGACTTTTACATAATCTTTTAGGTTAATTCAACATTAAGTTTACACCTGCTATTTTAAATTTTTTAAAACAAGGACTTAATTAGTAGATTAGTGCAACAGTTGTTGGTTATTGGCGGAAATGTGGGCAGGCAGCTAGCAGATCAAGGAGAGATGCCTACGTTTTGAGACAAAAATGAAGTTGCACTAAAACCATGCAGGAACTCATAGTGCACCTTTAAATGCTGCACTGGTGGATATTTAAAGGGGGCTGGAAATTGGGAAAAAATTACAGAGTGGCCAGCTTTCAAAAGCTTTTTAAATCTCAGAGTGATGAGTAAGTCCAGTAAAATAAAACTGTTTGGACTGTTAATGGCATGAGAACTTCATAAATATTCAGTAATTTGTGATAGGATATAATACATTAAAACAAAGGATGTGATTTCAACCTAATGTGTCACAAACACGTGATATTCCATTTTACTTACCTTTCAAGACAATTTTGAATCTTTGACTTCATCAAGATTAAATTACTGTGTTGCTCCGAAACAGAGGTTCCTGGCATCATGTTTTCTGGCCTCGGCATATTCTTGTTAAGTAAATTAATGATTTTGTTCTCACAAACCTGTCAAAATGTACAGGTTTGTATGAACAAAAACATCTATTTGTAAAGAAAAGAAAAAATGGACTTTAGACTCAACTGTGTGCTGACAGGTACAGTAAGGATTTCTATATGCTGAAATGTATTGCCATGTACAAAAATTGTGTGGTTCCCTTTTCCTGTTCACTCTAAAACTCAAAAAATGTCATTTTCAGAAATTTTAAGCTATAGTACGTTTCCTTCTCCACCATGACAATTCTAAGTAATCACAACAACACTTTCTGTGTGTCCACATGATGATGACTCTGTGATCACACAGCACCCCCACCCCTCTTCCACGCAGTTGCTACTATGCAAGGAGGACACAGAGGACTAAAAAGACAAAATGAACTCTTCAGACAAGGTAATTATCTTCACTCGAGTTTCTGCGTGAAAAAGTCACTGGATAGCATAATCTTCTGAACGTATCCAAACATATACTAAGAAATGCAAAGAGAGTTCTGTGGACCCAATAGTCTTAATTAGCTTTGTAGCAACTCATTTGGCAATGGCTTGAATGTAATGAACGTTTATTAATATCAAAAAGTTACACACTAAAGCTTTAAAATAAGTCCTCAACTTATCACAGTTACATTTGTTTTCCTTACAACTTCCCTTCCCTGGAATTGAGAAAATTTGTTTCTAGACTAATGTAAATATTTACAAATATTAAATTGCAAAGTATGTATTTAATATAATATAATATATTACATACAATAAGCTGTAACAGTCACACATTTGAATATGGTGATGCAGTACTTAATTTAGTTTGACTGTATTGTTAGTCTATTGCTGTGTCAAGATCTGTTACATCTACTTATCAAGTAGTAGTCATGGCCTGAGTCAACTTGCACAAGTGATTCAGAAACCGTGCTTCTTTGATTACAAATGATAGCAGCTGAGATATTATTCATGTTGGTTCATCAAAAAATGTCCGATTACCAACCAAACCCCAGAACAACTGCAGAGCCGTGCCGTGTACAGTAATGATACTGTGTGTAATACAGTGACACCCTAACATCTGTGATGAACAATGATGCAGTCATCTCCACGGTAACAAGTTGTGGTCATATCCTGATAGAGACAGATTACAGACATACGAAAGATGGAGACTTTTGATGAATAGAGGACAGAGGGAGGGTTGGAGAGATCTATCACCAAGAGAAGGGGATGTTTATGGCAGTTCCTATGTCTTTAAAGCCAAAAGGAGAAATATGGCCTGGGATGCAGCCTCATTAAACAATATGAAGGCTCTTTATCATGTGGCAACCCACCGGAAGTGTGGCTGCGACCCATCATGGGTTTCGATTTAAGAAGCCAGGGTTTTACGGGAAGTGTGAATGTGGTTTGCAATGAAAGGATGGGATGAGGTGTGTGTGTGGATGTCTGTTTGTGTGAGTGTGTGTGTATTTGCAGTCCACGCTATTATTATGTAGCTGTGGTTGTAATGATGTAAGATGATCGCAAGGGCGTAAACAAGAGCAGCACGCTATCTACAAACAACACATGAAAACATATGAAAACATCATGTTTGTGTGGGTCTCAAATAGATGATGACAATAGAAGAGGTAGATTTCAGTTGCAATTTTCACCAGAAAAAAATAAGGATACATTCAATTTACTTTTGGGAATTTAGGTATTTGAGAACTTTGGTAAATTGTTGTATTAAACCAAGAATCAGCTTTTTTGATCACTAACCATTTACTGCACGATAAAAAAAAGAAAATGGTATCTTCTTTCCCTTGTCTGTTTCTTAATCCAAACAAACATGGCAGGCGGTTGGTTACTAGATACATACATACATACATACATACATACATACATACATACATACATACATACATACATACATACATACATACATTCTTTCTGTTACATATTCAGTGATTTCATAATTTACAGTTACAAGTACAATGAGTTTTCATTTTTAGTTTGTAGGGTCTAGCAAATATGTTGAATTCATTCCTTTCCCAAAAGAATTTCCCAAAATTTGAAACTTGCATTCTGATCGGAACAAATTTTGTATGGCACATTACTTCCGCCAACTGTTGATGTTTGGAATTACAGTGAACAGAGGGCCAATACACAATATACCTGTACAATTTGACATTCATTCAGTCATTTGACAGGGAAGTGAAATGCTAGTCTGTTGGAAGGTGAATCTACTACTTTGGTCCAATTAAAATATATATAAAATAAAATATCCAGCTATTGGATGGATTGCCATTACATTTTATACACATATTTGTGGTCCCCAGAAAATAAAGTCTTCTGAATTTGGTGATCCTCTTATTTTTCACATGATCATGTTTTTCAAGATTGCCATACAATTTGGTAGATATATTCACTGTCAACTAGTAGGTCAAAGTTTCAACTTATCCTGTGAACTTTCTCAACATTAGATGGGTTGGCACAAAGTTTATACAGCCAATATGGTTCACACACAATGTATCCCCTGACATTTCCTGTAGTGTCACCATGAGGTACATATTTGTGGTTTTAAATTAAATGTCTCAACTACTACTATATACTGGATGAGTTGCCATGAAATGTGGCAAAGGCATTCACATTGCCCTCGGACTTTGTTCACCCTCTGACTTTTCATCTATATACATCAATCATCAAGATTTCTTTATTTTTTATTTATCCAAAATTTTGGTTTAGGAATAAATACCTGAATTTCAGTAGCCTCAGCTGCACCTTGTGTTTTGTGCTAATTAGCTAATGTTAACATGCTAAACTAAGATGTTGAACTTGACAAACTGATTGCCACTGTATAGACCTGGCAGAGCATCACCAGGGAAGAAACCAGGTTTGCGCTGATGTCTAAGGATTGTAAATAATAATGTCAAATGTCAAATAATGTCAACTCAAAAGTTGAATGGTTGTTTCCCCCAAGCTTTCAACCACATCCTCATCACCACTTGCTATCACGTTATTGATGTTTGATGGTCATGTTGACACCTGACCCAGCTCAATTCCCTGATGGAGCTTGCACAGATGATGAAGAAAGGGAGATGCAGTTGAAAGCTCAGAACAAAGCTAGTAAGTTGACCTTTAAGTTAAGATTACACATGTTCCCAAGATCAAGAATAAACGTTCATGCTCAAGCCATGAAATTGTCTTTGTTTCATTTCAAGTCTAGTGTGCTAGAATACAGAGCCGCAACAAAAACAACCCAACAATTAGTCTCCTAATATCTACCCACCGCACTGTATATTTTAATATGTTGTTGTGAAATTTGAAAAAAAAATAATTCACAACATCAATTCATATCCAGATCTTTTTAATCTTGCAGATTTATTGATCACATAACACAGTCAATGCATTATGTCAAAGGTCCAGAAATGTTCTTTTTCTGCTAAAATGAAAAACTGATGCTAATGCTCTTTGACTGTTATTGCTTCATTCCCCCCACCCCACCCTCCTCAACCCTTCTGCCTTGTCAATCAGTAGATGGAGGAAAAAATCATTAAATCTCTCTGTTGGCCATATATGTAATTACAGTCTGCCTTTATGTTACTAAATACGCCCCGGCGCTAGTCTGGTCTCCCTGGTCATGTTTTTTCCTCCCACCGGTTGTTTTTAAAACCCTTATAATTGGTAGAGGCAGCGTGTCAGGATTAGAAGCTGCTAGTTTGAAACCCCAACCCCCACCCTCGTTTTCCCCTGGCCTGCCTGTCCCCCCCCCATGCAGACAACCACAACCTTAAAACCCTCAACTCCCTCTTACCCCTCTTCCTTATTATTTTTCCACTCACATTCACATGTGGTGGAATTAAAGAGTGAATATCATTAAACATTTTTCCCTTAAATGTTAATGTAACAGTCTATATTGACTCTTTGTCAAATATTACCCCTCCCCACCCCCTTCTTATTACCTCACATTCCTCCCTAACCTTCCATACTAATGTGTACATCCATAAATCCATGCATCCTGAGTCTCCCCATTTGGTGTTACATTATATATAAAACCTATCATGGATCACATTGTTAGCCTTGTTAGGGGTTTTTAGAAGTGTTGTAATTAAGTTGGTGTATATTTGACTGGTGCCTTCAGGACGCCTGTGGTCAGTTGTCTACCTCTCTCATCTCACACTACAGTCCTCTTATTCAAAATACACTTAACAAGTAGGCAGTCACTGCAAAAAAACATAGAAATTTTGCATATTTTTCCAAATGTTTTAGAGATACCAAACTCATAATTTATGTTGGCCAATATTAACATACTGAAGCTAGAATTTTGCATTACAGTGAAGTAATTTGACTTGAAACCCATTAATGTGTTTAGATGTAGCATAAACATGCTGTGGCATTTTTTTTTTTTTTTTTACAGGGCTACAGGGCTACCCCTGTCTCACTGGCAGTAGTAAAACCCTTGTGGGTTCAGACAAATGAAGGTTGTTTGGGCCATCAAAGCATTTAAAGTTGAAATGATGGAGCTGATGGTCAGTGATGTCAGCAAAGATGTTGACTTTGTCTGAGTCAGAGCAGTTTCTGGTCAGTGGAGCCCCTAATTTCTCGGTCTGTCCGTTGCTGTCGCCCTGTTTCTGTCTCTTTTTTTACCTCTCTTACTCTCACATCATCTCACTGTGTTTCTCTCTCACACATCTAAAAACTGCTGCCCTCTCATCCAGGTCAGTCTGCTAACCTGACCCAAAAGTGTATGCATTCACAAATTTACATGAAACTACACGCACTAAATTATATGCATTATGTATAGTATTGCAAGACTACTTTTGTGACTACTGCAGGATCAATTTCATCAATAACAAGGGGCAACTTTTCTTTAATATCTAGTAAGTTTGAAAATTAACATTTAAAATAAAAAATGATTTACTCCTCTTTTCAGTTAAGGTGTATGATTGATGTGCAACCTTGAAAAATTGTAAGGAGGATTTATAATAACAATAACGTAATTCAAAACAAAACAAAATTCATCTATTATTATTTTTATAATTATTATTTGTACATTTTTCTTTTAGAATTAAAACTGGAAAATGTTAAAAGTTCAAGTTACTGACCATGAACTAGGATGCTTTTTGGTTCACTGCAGCAGCTATGCTAATTTATTTCTCCCTTTTGGGCCACTGGCCTGTTTGGCTGTGCACATTATGTGACTGTACCTTGTCTGATCAGGCAAACATTTGACCAAACGTAAGGTTCCCAAGATTTCTAAGAACTATGCCTTCTTTATGTAGCAATGATGTTGTCGCTGAATGGAGGCAAATGGGGCTGCATGAAGTCATGTTGTTGACTTGGGTGTTATTTTCAGGAGCAACCGTGTTTTTGAACAGAAGCAGGGGGAGTGGGACATTTATGAACTCTACATGTACGTCACACATTCAATTATAAATGCACATGCACACTGAGACAGAAGATATTGAATGACTTGGTTTAAAGGGCATTTGGTGTCCTTGCTAAATTGGATTAGGCTAATCAGAGGATAGCACTGCCATCTGTATCCCACAATTACACATTCATGTATAAGGGAAATCCATCAGATATTTTCAGCACCTCTACACACACTTGCAAATACACACATAGGTCTTGTATGTTCCTCTGCTTTACTGGTGGCTGACTGAGTAAATATGCAGCAAGTAAGTCAACACATCCAACTAACTCCAAAAATCTCCCATCAGTCAGCTACAGATTCCTCTGTAACACAGGTGAAGAGTTTGGTTAATGTGACACCTTTACTAGAGATATTTAAGAAAGTGCCCTGGGTTAGTACAGCAACAACCAGTCATGATGAGAAATTGTATGTTACAGCTTCCATATGTTAGCTCTGCTAAATGAGCTTTGCTAATATCAGGCAAATTTCACATTCAAGTTGTATCCTTCTAATGGAATTTACCCTCTCATAGTGAATTACATTCATTCTGACCATGTAATACAACTAATCTGCAACATGTGTGGAAATGTTTAGTCTGTTGTTGTCAAGTTTAAGCTGCGTCCCATTTCATAAAGAATCACAATTGTGACCCCAGATAGGAGGTAAAACAACATGTTTAACCCATGTTTCTCATGGAAGTTGGGTATACCATTAAGGTTCTCAAGGTTTACCCAAAGAGCCTCCTCACATAAAGCATGCCAAGTGTGAAGGAGTCTGAGGCATTTTAAAATGCCCAACAATGACAATGCACAAATCCTACATACCTCCATGTTGAACACATTTCTACCACCTTGAAAACAAGGGTGTTACCTTTTTGACCTAATCACTGCCCCATCCTTAAGTAGTTTCAGACTTTTATGGCGTTTTTTCACTACATGGTACCTCCTCAACTCGCCTTGACTCTGCTCGCCTTTTTTGGTTTTCCATTACAAAAAAAAGTCCCTGGTACCTGCTAACAGGGACTTTTTTTTAGTATCACCACTGTTGACGTTCCAAGTGAGCTGAGGTGATACCAAAAGGTGACGTGAAAACCTGCAGACTACTGATTGGTCGTCACTAATCACCGCGTCCTCATTGCTAGCGATGGACAGGGGTGTCCTGAAAACCTGCCGTGTTTAAGTAGTTTAGCAAGCATTGTTTGCTGCCTCCTGCTTCTTTTGAAACTAATTTGTATTCTGGCTGTGTCAACAGCTACATGGCGAGAATCAAAAGCAACGTTCTGTGTGTCGCGTTAGGTCACGATAGTTTCCTGCTATGACGACAAGCCACGCTCGCCTCAAGCATAAGCAGTACTAATCTGCAATGAAATGAGTTTCCCAAAGGCACAGATAAGTTCCCGGGCAGAAAAGGAAATCTTTAAATAACAGAGGAAAGAGACGGATAGTGGCCACAGAAGGATCTACAACTACAAATTATTATTTATGTTGTTGTTGGTTATGTTAACAGCAAAAACAATTATTTATCATAAATTATTTTTCAGCTTCATGTTAAGAGGCCCTGTTGTGGCCGGGTTGGGTCAGTGGTAAAGCAGGCGCACATGTCCTGAGAGTTTTAGGCCTCGACACAGAGGTCCAGGGTTTGAAACCAATCTCTCTCCCCTTTCTCAGCTAACTGTCTTGTCAAAAATGAAGCACAAAAAATAATCTTAAAAAAAAAAAAAGAGGTCTTGCTAATGCGTCTGTGACCTTTTCACCCTCGCTGCCATGTTCTAGATGGCACGTAGTCTCTAGCTACTGTTTTGAATGGACTTTATGAAAACCATTGTAACTGTGCAAACAATAGTGAAGTATCTAAAAGGGCCTCTGAATGGGAATGCTTTCATTCAATAAACAGCTGAACAATAAAACACCAGGCAATTTCCCTAGTTTCTGTTTTCCACAGAATAAATATTACTCTCTCTTTGCACAAGTGAGTCTTTGGGTGGGAGTGGGGGTGCCAATAAAAGAATATTACATTTTTTATATCCCCCGTTTCCACTGTTTTGTAGTAGCAGCAATATTGATTATCATTTTTTTGTTTTGTTTTGTTTTGCCCTTTAATTTTTCCTTTTAACGTCTGTCACTAATTCTTGTTTTCCCAATTAGTTACTGTGTGCCACCCCTTTCTGTTCTCCAAAAGCATTTGTTTCTCATCTTTCTCTCAGCACATCAACTGGATTTCCTCTTCCTTCATCTACATCTCTGTTAAATGTCTGTCCCTCAATCTTTCCACTTGTTCTCTGCATAAACCCCCTCCACTCTGCCCAAAAGCCAATGCCCCCACCCCCACCCCAGACAGCTGTCTCACCACAGAATAGAGCTACGATGTGACATGGTGCTATAAATATGAGTACACATAGACACACACACACACACACACACACACACACACACACACACACACTATAAATACCATCTCTGTGCAAAACACACTGCTGCAGTATAAATATTTAAGTACAAATGTGTAATGAATTTATTGATATGTTGCCCATGCCAGCAGGCACTGTTTTGAGCCGCAGAGTGGTGAACCAGTGTGGTGGGATTGAAGTGGTGATGAGGGATTGTGGGAACGCATGTTCCGAGTTAGGCAGCTGACCAATCGGTGGGCTGGAAGCTGGAAGCCGCATCACAGAAAGAGCTACTGATCAGTACCAGTCTTCATAGCCATCCATCTCTCTCTTTAGCTCTTTTTCCCTCTTTCTTTTTTCACTTTATTCCTTTATTTATCTCTATTCTTTCTTTATTGCTCTCTAATTCACCCCTATCAACTCTTTGTTCTTTGTTCCTCTTTTTTCTATTTACCTTCTCCTTTTGATTTCTCTCCTTCTGCCATACACTCTGTCTCTTTTGTGCTTCCGTTTTTGTCACTTTTTTTCTCATTGACAACCCATCTCTTTCTTTACCCCTCAGTTAGTCTTTTATTTCATAGCTGAAATGTTGTAATTGATAGTTGCACATGAGCTTTGCAAGTATGTGTCCGAATAATGAATAAGGATGTAAAAATATGTTCAAAATGACAGAAAATCATCTATAGCAGATTTTTGTGAACACTTTTTCCATAGTTGCAAAATAAATATTATCTTACTTAGATTAGATGTAGATGTTTTGTCCCAGAGAGATATTTGAAATGTTTGCACAACCAATACATATTGCAACACATACAGCAACACATACTGTAGATATGCAGTATAGCATAGCCACATACATTTATCGACAGTATACAAATCTCCATGAATGGATTCATCATCCCTGCTTACAACAGACTGTGATGCCTTACAGTTCAAGTGAATTTATTAACCAGATGAACTCAGGGTGTTATGATTGAATGATTGCTAAAAAAGATCATATTGCTGAAGAGTTCACAATAATGGAAACAGTTCAGTTAATTTATACTGTTTATTGATCCCCAGTGGGGAAATTACAATTTACTGTTTTGTTAGTAATTACTACACACAGGCCTGAATACACACACATGCTCAGGACCTAATCATGCACAAATGAAGAGATGTCAGAGTGGGGGGCTGCAAGCTGGACCAGCACCCTGAGCGGTTGGGGGATTTGGTGCCTTGCTCAAGAGCACCTATGGCAATGCCCAGGATTTGAACTGGCATCTCTCCAGCTACCAGTCCACCACCATACTTTGGTCCGTAAGGGGACTTGAACCTTCGACCCTCCGGTTCCCAACCCAACTTTTCTGTAACATTAATCTATAAATTACAATAGATGAGCACACAGCCATTTTTTTTAAATGTATACAGTAAATGTGGATGCATTTCTTTGATTGATTGTGTAACAATGTGCTCCTGAAAAAAAGACTGAGGTTAAAAAAAAGTAACAAAACCTGCTCTCGCAATAGGCACTGGGGCTATTGTGGTCTTATAGGTTTATTGGGAGTAGCCAGTATCACTTCCTTTTGATAACAATCTTGATTAACGCTGATGTTTGTTCAATAAAATTGTTCCAATGTCCCGATTTCCTTCCTCAGTAGTAGCTGTTCCACTCTGCTAACTATTTGTCTCATGGGAAAGCGAATCTGATGTAGATTTCTATAAATACTTTGTGTGTGCTGTGGAAATATTTTGTTTTAGTTCTATTGCTGAATTAGCAAAAGAACCATAGTTCTGAAAGTGCTGGATTGATATTACACTAGTCCTATTTCACTATCTATACATGAACCTTCATTTAGAGTAGTAGATCGCATTGAGCTTTGCAGAATCTTTTTCAGTTGCCGACAGGGCATCAAGAGTTGCAAACAGAACAAAACTCTAATGTTACTTCAAAGGAAACCACGGCAGATGTGTTTTCACCCCAGAATAACATGTTGATGGCAACAGATGTTAAAATATTCTATCTGGAGGCTTTGTGGGATTGTTATCCATTGGATGGTCTTTGACCATGACATTCAATTCAATTCAATTTTGATGCAGGTGGTGTTGGCATAAGTACCAGCAGCTGAAGGCTGTGTGCCTTAGCAACTAATAGGGTTGCTAATGATTAGTTTCTGGCTCCTATGTTGGTAGACAAGAGGTGTGGTGGCTAATGGCATAATTGATTGTTTTATTTGGATTGGATTGCTGATAGAACCATTTAGGAAAGTGGGAAATCTTCTATGACATTGTTAACCACATGATCCTCCTCTCCACTCTTAAAGGGTGTGTGTCTAATGCTCTGATGGGTGCTCATATCAGGTGACATAGAAAACATCAGTCTGGGCCCTCTCATCTTCTCCCTCTATACAAGAACACTTATTCCATTATATTCTCGCATGGCTTCTCATATTCTTATCATTTTATCATTTGACAATCAGGTTGAGGCATGCCTTACTGCTCTCCTTGAAAACTCATTAAGACTGAATAAATGTTTATTTAAGGGAAGGAACAAAACAGAGACCTGTCCATTGCTTTCACCAGACGTTTGCCATGCTAGGGCAAGGTCTTTACGATTTGTGAAAAAGTCGACCAAAGACCCTATTGTGTTAATTTTGATTAGAGTTCTTCTTTTTACAGGCCTCATAGGACACTGGAGTTCCTGCCTTATTTCTTTGAAAATAAAATTAAACTCTAATGAAAGCACTGAAGTACTGAGAAGTCTTGGCTCTTAGTCTGGTTGAATGCATTTGATAAAGTTACTTTAGACAAAGGCATATGCCAAATTAATATAATGTAATGTAATGAAAACATGAATGGAACTTGTGTTTAGACTGCATAATGAAGAAAGGAGTAAGGGAGAAACAGTGAAGTTTTTCTGATTACTTATCTCCATAAACAATTATTCCTATTGCAATAATTTCCCCTCCTAACTTTGTCTTCTTTCTCACTTGCTTTATACCTTCCTGTTGGGTTTACATCCTCTTCGTCCAGTCAACTAAACCTTCCTGTCATCCCACTTACCCTCCCCTGACCTCTACTCTATGTGGACTTTCTCCCTTTCTCATCCCTCTTCAACTCTCCTTCTCGATGTCCCTCCCTGCGTTCTTTTGAAGCCACGTCCCTCTGTCCTTCCTCCAGCTCCACTCATCAGAGGTCACTGTTGTTGTTTTTTTAGATTCCTGTTAGCATGCCCATTTATATGCGTGTGTGTGTTTGCACGTGAGTGTGTATGTGTGTGAGAGAAAATTGAGTCATATCCCACTCTGCGTTAGCCCATTTTTTTTACCTTTTAGCACCCAGTGTAAACATATTTTCACAGCATATTTCAGGGTGCCCACTCAACATCTTTCTATCCACTTGTATGCCTCACTTTTTCACCCCTCTCTTTTGCTTTTTACTCCACTTTACTTTGTTCTCCCCTTTGCTAATTTACCTGTGTGTCTTTCTTTCTCTATGCTCTTTTCTATTCTGCTTGTTGTTTGCTTCTCCAGTTTTCTCCATCTTTAATTCCATCCTCTCTCCCTTTTTCACTTGCCCTCCTCCTCTTTTGCTTTCTCTCCCTCTTTCTGCCCAAAGTTCTGCAGCCCAGCTGGCATGGTTTGCTAGTGGTGTAGTAAAATATAAATATAATAAGGACGTTTTTGAGCTGGTGAATCCATTCTGAGCAGAGAAACATCACCACAGAGCCCACATATGTGGCACACACTCAGGAGAGGGAGAGAGAGAGAGAGGAGAAAAGATCCCTCAGTTGACATGGAGATAGTACAGCAGGAGCACTGACTGCATTATTGTTGGCATTACCCAGCTACTGGACTTGTTATTAGGACACTTCATACAAATTTGACTCAAGTCTTTGTCAACAATCTTCAAACAAGTCTTCAATTCTTTGACTCCCACTCAGCCCTCAAAAGTCTTATTTTAAGACTAGTCTTTTAATAGATCTTTTGAAAAACTATGCATGTAATTAATAAATATGCCAAAAAGTACAATTATGAGGAAGCTGAACAACTCTCTGGTATAGAAATCAGATTTCTGAGTTGCAGCTGCTTACATAGTTACATTAGTATCAGAACTCAATCATGGTTAGCAATATGCATTTCTTTTCTTTTTTTCAAATCAAACCCTAACTAGTTTCACAATAGCCAAACTATTTCATTCTATGAGGTTGTGTTCTATTCTTTTCTATTCTATGATGAACAGAAGCAATGTGTGTTGGTGGTTGTATGAAAGGGTTTGCTTGTAATGCTGCTATTTTACGACTAAATGTTGCATGTCTTACTACAGTATACACCGATCTGTGTGTGTTTGACAACCTATGGCTGTGGCTATCTGCTGCCGTGTGTATTCGTATGTGTATGTGTATGTGTGTGTGCTTCTGTCTCTCCTTCCATATGTGTTTATAGTCAGAGCACAGTGTACTTCAGTCCCCTGGGCAACTCTTTGTTTGCTTTAGCCATGCGGTGGCTAGCCTACCCCGCTAACTCTAAGACACATTTAGCCTGTGCTCAACTTTTATATATCACTCTGCTTTTATTTTTCTTCTGTCTACTCTCTGACCAAACATGCTGCACTGAACTGGCCTTTAGCAAGACTAGAATCAGTGCCACTCTCCACCATTGATAGACAGTTTTGGTCATTGTGGTTTTCACTGGCTGCTGTGTTAGCTCCAGCTTAGCTCCTAAACTGTTTGCACTGGCCAAGTGGCACTCCCTGCCAAAAATGTATGTCAAAACGTGAGAATGCTATGGTTAAGTGCAGCATAAAGTTGTATATCCTTGTCTTAAAAAATTAAGGCTTACAAGATTTCAAACAAAATGACTCTGATGCCTAGAAGCCTTGTGTATAAAAAATTGTGTTAGGTGTTTATTGTGGTCTAGGGTTGGATGGTGGAGTGTGTGGAAGGACAGAAGGAGGAGGAGAAGGAGGAAGAGGGATGTTGGTTTTAGCCACCAGCTGTTGTTACCTTGAGCATAACGTCCTTTAACCCCCAATCATCACAAGCCACAAACACGCTAGCTTCCACTGACTGCAAAACAACCGAAACTAACTTGTTTACCAGCTAATGTGCCATGTATTCACTCTCTCTTACTCATTTAACCTCTCTTCCAAATTTCTCTTTATTTTATCAACTCCTCAATTTACATGTCGCGCCCTCATTTTCTGGTATGTTCTCACCATCTCTCATTATCTCTCCGTCTGTCTGTATCATCCTTTTTCACATACTCCCCACTGCATTTCCTTTCATCTGTGTCTTCAACATTTCGCCCCACTCAGAGCTTTTGTTGGTTAGGGCCCTGGGTAAGCGTGGGTAACCCTGATGCCCATGTAAAGGCTCTAAGCTGTGGACTCATAGAGCCCCAGTGCCAGTAGATGAAAGCTGAGTGAGATTGGCACCCATCTCTCTCTCTGTCCTGCCACTGTGGCCTCTTATTTCACAGAGAAAATTAATAACTTTGCCAAACATCAATGCGCAAGGGCCTGATGTTTGGTTGACTTGTCGGCTGGCCTGGTGTATGTGTGTGTGTATCTGTTAGCATGTGAGTGTGTACTGCGCACATGTGCCTGCCTGCGTGTGTGTCTGTATGTGTGTGTGTGTGTGTGTGTTTGTGTGTGTGTGTGTGTGTGTGTGTGTGTGCATGTGAGTTTGAGCTCATACCTCACAATATGTGAACCATTGCTGTAGTGCGGAAATAGGCTAAGAGAAATAGTGTAAGACAGAGAACTTGACAGGTTGATTAATACTAACAGAAAAAGATTTTTTGGGGGGTGTGAAGTTTCAGGCTCCACTCTGGTTTGGTCTAATCAGATTGTTGTCTGCTTAAAAGGCCATGGTGTCCTTTCTTGAGGAATGAAGGAACTGAAAGACGGATGGCTGAAGGAAGGGATGGATGGATAGATGGGAGAATGTGACCACTTCTGAAGCATTGTCGACAGCCATGCTGAATAGGCAGAGGGCCTGCCTGGAGCCACGCCCGTATTTATGATCTTCAAAGGAAGGATGACACACACACAGACACACACACACACACACACACACACACACACACACGCACAGCCACAATGTTGATAGTTACAGGAAAACATATGCTTGTGCAAACGCAAGTACACACAAATTTGCATATATAGATTTCTGCTCACACATGCACACAGACAAACCTTTTTACACACGGAAACTGTAAGATTTTCTCATCTAACTCTTGGTAAGGAAGCAAAAAAAGCCAGAGTTTACCATCTGAGGCACTGCTACCCATTGATCTGTAAGGCAACATTTTAGCTGTAAGATCTGTCGTTGATGAACATGACCACACTATTCCAATAAATGTAATGGTGTGGGACTTATGTGACACTTTTCTATGAATTAACTAGTATCTACAATTGCCCTTCTACAATGAGGTGTTACTTCGTTATCAGAGCATTTCCACCTTTCAAAGCTTGAAACATTAGTAGAACACTGACATCTCTATACAACGTTTGATTTCTTTTAACTGGCTCGTATGTTCCAAATCAGGAAAGTTCTAATGAATTAACATAAGTCTCATTTGATGTTCTATTTCAGGTAAAAGGCAAACACAGCTATAGATGGCTGTTTACTGTCTGTGAATCCCTCTCTTTGCTTTTCACTGTTCCACCAAGAGATGTGAAAAGCAGTGGTGCAGCATAAATACTTTATGGTGTTTACACTCACAAATAATAAAACACAAATTGTGGAAACCCTCAGCCTTGTACAGTTCAGTTCATTCAAAGGAGCCTGCCCTGAGAAACAGAGGTGAGACCACTGAATTTCTGCTGGCAAATATTTGAAGAGCTAATTTGGAGGGGTTGGGTTTGCTGGTTTAAACTCTGTGTGTGTGTGTGTGTGTGTGTGTGTGTGTGTGTGTGTGTGTGTGTGTGTGTGTGTGTGTGTGTGTGCAGCAGCTGAAGAGACAGAGAGCCAAAAGTTATTAAATTAAAGATGTAACTTGTCAAGTTTTTGAAACTGGTTTATAATTAATTAATCTAGTCCAGGGGTCTTAAACGTTTTTTTATGCCAAGGACCCCTAAATTAAAAGAAAGACAAGCAGGGACACCCTACAACATATATATACATATTTTAAACACATTAAAAAATATTAAAGTGTAACTCTCGCCAAAATGCAACCTAGTCTTTTTGTGAATGTATCTGAGTCAAACTTTCATTTCTAAGTAAAATTAGGATGGAAGCGCCACTTTTATGATTAAGCGTATTTTAATTTTTGGGCAAATGGCATTTTGAACGGGAGAGCTAGGGGCACTAATATGATGGCATAAAAATCAACATTTCTAAAAACCTAAGAAGACCCAACACAACATGAACCTTTACTAAAACTATCACCAGGGGCTCTACAGATTAACTTGAGCATTGAGAACATTGTTTGTGTACACAGAGTTTACTAAAAAGAAAAGTTTTGAACAATTCAATTAAAAGTGGCACTTCTGTCCTAATTATGTTTTTAAACGAAAGTTTGACTCGGGTACATTAACAGAAAGACCCTAGGTTGCATTTTGGTGAGAGTTACGCTTTAACCAATAATTTAACAGCCTCCCTGCAATGACTCTGAGGACCCCTAGGGTTACAGACCCCCTGTTGAAGGTCACTAATCTAGTCGATTAATTGGGACAATTATCTGGCACTGCTGTAAGTCAGCAGTAATTCAAGCAGTCAGCCAATCATAGATTTAGTCAGTCAGTCAGTCAGTCAGTCAGTTATTCAGCTAAGCAATGCTTCAGCCAGTCCACCTGCCAAACATCCAGGAAAGTCTCACAGCTACTAAATTACCTGATTAATACATAGTCAACCAAACACTAGCCAGTCAATCAACCAATGACCCTTGATCTTATTTAATATTTAAATGCAGCTGGGGAAAAGGTGGCTGTATACTCAGCATGCAGAGCTGTCAAGGGCACAGACAGACAAAGACAACAATGGAAGTGGCAGCTATAAAGGGCAAAGCGTGTATTTGCTGCTTGCCTGCCTGCAAGCACAGTCTGGACAGGACTCTCCAGTGCGCCCTGTGCCCAGGAGGGGCGGGGTGGGTGGCAAAGTATGGACAGAGGGGGAGAGGGAGAGAGGAGAGAGGAGAGAGGAGGGCAGGACTGGCAGGGTGCGGTCTGAAGTGGCAACAGATCGCTTTGGATCAGTCAAATCCTTCCAATTCAACTGGAAAGCTGCAGCTTGTTGCACGCCGGCCGCAGATGGAGAGGAGACGCTTTCAATCCAGAGAAAGGACCAAACAAACAGCGGGCAAAAGTGGCTGTTGTTGTGACAGTTTCCCAGAGCAAAAGAAAGAGAGGGAGAGAAACCACAACACTGCAACTTGAGTATCAGTCACCGCTCTCTCTCTCTCTCTCTCTCTCTCTCTCTCTCTCTCTTTAACTCTCTCACCCACCATATCGACTTTGAACCTGTTTGTTTAAATACACGGACTTTACAGCCTGCACACTTACTGTTGATTCTGCAAGGCGGAGGGAGCGAAGTTTCTCAATTTGGGTCAACTTTTTGGAGTTGTTACAAATTGTTTGGTGTCCTCATGGTGCCTGGAGCTGCCGGGGTGAGCTTGTATTATCCGAGTTTTTCGGACGTGATGTTGCGACTGTCACGAACGATGGAGTCAGGAACTGAGCTGGGGAGGTACTGAAGACATCTCTCTCCCCCGGGAGAGTCCTCCCTCCCCCCGGGGCGATGCGGATCTCCTTCCTCCTTCTCACCGCCTCTCTGTGTGCCTTGGTCCTCCTCTTCGCACCTGCCTCGGAGGGCTGCGGGCCGGGGAGGGGGCACGGCAAGAGGCGGCTTCCGAAGAAGCTCATCCCGCTTGCATACAAGCAATTCAGCCCCAACGTCGCCGAGAAGACATTGGGAGCCAGCGGGAGACCCGAGGGCAAAATAACGCGCAACTCCGATCGCTTTAAAGAACTGACGCCAAATTATAACACAGATATTATTTTCAAAGATGAGGAGGACACGGGCGCCGACAGGCTCATGACCCAGGTAATGAAGGGAGATGAATGGGAGGCTATGGATGCAAAAACAGATGCGCAAATATGGTCAATTGTACCTGACTGCTTGATAATTGGCATTGGACTGTCCATTGGCAATATTACAGTTATATTAACGGAATCACTTCAGACTACATTTACCACCCTGTTGGATCCAATTGCCTCCGAAGTGTTTGCTGTTAGTTAAATATTTACACCAAAATGATTGATTTCATTGACTCTCGGCCCCTCGTTTCACCTCTGGATTTTGTTACCTGGCATTCCTAGCTGCTGATATTGCTTGAAGTATTTCTTTCACTCCCAAACTAAGCCTTATTTTGTTGAATGGTCTCAATCATCGTCAATCTGTGCAATGTTCTATCAGGCTAGACAAATTGATGTCTAAAACCACCTTTAAGGGTTAAACCAAAGTCTATGCAGTATACATTTAATCAACCAATACAGTAGCCTAATCTTAATCTTAGTTCTACATCATGGTCTTGATGTATATTTAGCCCACAAAGAAGACACACTCACACATATGTATCTGTAGTGGCTCCTTTATAAATAGAGAGCCCAATCTCTTCCCAAACTTTTGTTTTTTTGTAAATTTGGTGATGATTTGCAAAACGAATAGCATTAATTAATTAATTAATCAATTAATGCAATGGTTGACAATAACCACATTGACAGTTTATTGCTTCAAATCAGATTAATTACATTTCAGCAAATAGCTCTTCAGATCTGCTGAGAGGCATCTTGACCTTAGTCACTGGAAAACTGCTAAATCATCCAAAGCAAGCAAGGGTTTGTTGTACTTTGACCATTCACCGGACACAATGAGTCTACATTTCTTTGTATGTGTTTAGAGTATCTGTTAGTTAAGAGGTATGCACACTTTTCCAAATGGGCATTTCGCTTTTCAGTCCCTCTCTTGCTCTCCTTCCCTGGGCTACGCTGTTCCTCTTTCGTCATCCTCTCATTCCAACTTCACTGTCCCTGCCTTAATGTGATGACACTGATGCCTCTGACTATCTGCTTCACCAGACACACCCACACACTCGCTGTGCACATTGTATTTGTCTCTTTTTTGTCTGAACTTTGGTTGATCTTTTTTGTTTGTATTGTTTGTTCCTAACAGCCTGCCTTACTTTTCCCCTCCATTTGCCTCTGTCTTAGCGTTGTAAAGACAAGTTAAACTCTCTGGCCATCTCTGTAATGAACATGTGGCCAGGTGTTAAGCTGAGAGTGACCGAGGGTTGGGATGAGGATGGTCATCATTCAGAGGACTCGCTGCACTATGAGGGACGTGCTGTTGACATCACCACCTCAGACAGGTATGCAAAACAGCATATTATGTGATCAGAGCAGACAACATTTAAACTGCCTATTGTCAGTTAACACACCACAAGTCACTCAGTGAGGCAATGTATCAGTAATGTCATGAGTAAACCAATAAATCAGCAATATTTATTTTTGCTGACTCAAATATGGACTTAACATGTTTAAATTCTTGTGTTAGCCTGAGGCCAAATTCCTCCAGGAATTACAATATTTGAAATGTATTATGCATACAAATAATTGGTGTCAGTGGAAAAAATTAATGTGCATGTTTGGAAAAGTATGCAATCAATTTCTGATTGAATCACTTTTGGAGTTTAAAATATATTTTTCTTCTTTTCTTCTTTTTCTTATAGGGACAGAAATAAGTATGCCATGCTGGCCCGGCTGGCTGTAGAAGCTGGATTTGACTGGGTCTACTATGAGTCCAAAGCCCACATTCACTGTAGCGTCAAGTCAGGTGAGAGACGGATGTCTGTGTGTGTGTGTGTGTGTGTGTGTGTGGTTGTGTGTGTATTTGTATTTTCTTGTGTTTGTGGCCAACTGTCATTACCATTAATGAGGTTGATGCCTTTGTTGGTGATTCACTTACTGTTTACCTTGCCTTTCAGTGGCACTATCATCAGTCTGTCTTGCGTGTGTGTGTGTGTGTGTGTGTGTGTGTGTGTGTGTGTGTGTGTGTGTTTGGCCTATTGGGAGCCAATCATAGCAGGGTGGTGCACCTGTGCTCTTTGCTGTATTCAGTCTCTCCTCTTGATCTCATCGTAAAGTCAGCATTCTTTGTAAACATAGAAAATATAGCCGTATGATTTGCAGATAAGTGTAAAATGGGAATTTTTGACATGGAAGTAGGTGTTGCTATGTTTAGTGGTGTGCTAATACAATAGTTAATATTACATATGCAATAAATAACATCTACGGTGTGTTTAAGGTGACATCTGACTCTCCTCTCTGCATTCCTATGATAGAGCGTTTCATTTTTTTCTTATTTTATTGCAAATCAGATACTTACAGTTCTTATGCAAACAATACTTGACCACATTCCACCTCAATTCTGACTTTTAAGACATTATAGAAACCCATTTACCAATGTGTCCTATGTGACCTATTTGTCTGGTACCACCAGTTATTTGATGCTAAACTACATTCTAGCAGTTCATTGAGGTTAGTAAGCTGTGAGATGATTAACTCTCCCTTTGTTTTGCTGTTGCTTTTCCTTCAGCAGATTTCTCTCAGATCTCTTATCTGAGACTTATCACCTCCCGGTCACAGTCTCCTTCTCTGTGGCCTCTGGCTTACAGACACACACCTTGGACAAATATTTGGCTGCCTTAAGACTACTTTAACACAACTCACACACACACACACACACACACACACACACACACACTGATTTTGCCTTTAGTAGCCTTCATGCTTGCTTCCATTTTCTTCACTTTTCCAAATCAACAGATGTCATTGTTAGAAGCTCAAGCTCATTACAATGTGCCACTGCTCTTTACTTGCGTGGAACCATTGAGAGTGGGCATGTGACTCAGTTTAAAACACAAACTGTGCTGTAATCCAAACAATATCTCAACCCAGGTCTGAGTATGTGTACTTTCCTGTTTCTCTGACCCCAGGCCGTGCTCTGCCTGTGGTGATACAATCAGCTGGTTATCCATTAGCCCTTGCTGTCTACCTTTTCTTGCCACCTTGTCTTACTGCGCCTTTAATCAGAAATACTTTATGTAACAAGATCAAATGCACATCCTGTGGCATCTTGGGCAGCCTAAATTAATGACAGTTTCCCGACAGATAAGAAGCAGACATGCTTTTCTAATAATGTGTTGTGTTACTTGTGTCATATTGATGTCATCATGCCAAGCTGGGTATGACAAATTAAGTACTGTAGCAAAATAGACATACATGGCATGGCAAAGTGAAGGGGAAAACGGTCTCCTTTACATTAACATTATATACAAAATAACAGGAGGAGAGCTGGTTTTTGGCAATTGTTAGTTGTATTGTATGTATAGTATTTGATCAGCCTCAGAAAAACAGGTACTCCGTAAGAAACTATATAATGGATTTTAAGGCCTTAGTATTGCAGAACACTTAGAGCGCCACCCAAACCTGTCAAAGGTGAATTAGAGAGGAAAGCACTACTGCATTATACAATAGTTTACAAAATCAAATTATCAACTGTGGATGGGGTTAGAAATCTTTATCTGCTGGTAAAAAAAAACATGGTTCTGTGTGTGTGTGTGTGTGTGTGTGTGTGTGTCTTATTCAGTTGTAAGAATAAGTAGAAAGCCAGATGCAGACAGAAAAGACAAAATTGAGTCACATTATATACATATGTTAACAATCTCCCACTGATCTGCTGAGATAAAGTTGTCCTTGAGTCAGTGTCAAAGTCTTGCCTGTTTTATAGGTCACTCAGTGACCAGATGCAGCCACTGTTACAGGCAAAGTGCTGCTGTGTTTTTGCTCTACTTTTGAGATAAAACTGTATTCTTCTGTGTTTTGACTCCTTATCCTTGTATCATTACCAAAAGAATAATGCAATAATAAAAACTAAGTTAAATAAAATAAAATAATCAAATTTCTCTTTTTTTCATCGCTTTAGAACATTCTGTGGCAGCCAAAACTGGTGGCTGTTTTCCTGGTAATGCTGAGGTTATCCTTGAGGGCGGGGTTACTAAACAGATGCGAGAGCTTCAACTTGGCGATCAAGTCTTGGCTTCTTCAACAACAGATGGTCATGGACCCCTTCACTACAGCCCGGTCTTATCCTTTCTGGACCACCAGCCCAACATCACAAAGATCTTCTACATCATTGGCACCAACACAGGACTTAATATTACTCTCACAGCTGCTCACTTGATCTTTGTCACAGTCTGCACTGGTGGGCTGAGTGAGTCAAAGTGGGCGGAGACAGCCGAAGAGCAACTTTTGGGTTCCATACGGGAGGGCAGGCCTAGCTGGGAAGCAGGTCTGAGGACAGTGTTTGCCAGTGAGGTCCGGCCAGGACAGTGCCTACTTACGTCACAAGGGAAAACAGGGTTACGGGCAACACTTTCAGTTGTGACCTTTGTAGAAGAACAGAGGAGCACCGGACTGTATGCCCCACTAACACAGCATGGCTCCATAGTGGTAAACGGTGTGCTGGCATCCTGCTATGCAGCTGTGGACAATCACCATTTGGCCCACTGGGTCCTGGCCCCACTGAGGTTCTTCTACAGCCTGATGGGACCCTTAGAGCCGCAGACCGATGGCCTGCACTGGTACCCTTGGCTTCTACAGAGGCTGGGGCAAATGCTGTTGGATGCTGGACATTTCCACCCCTGGGGGATTGAGCAAGGACATAGGCAGGAGCCACAGAGACTCTTTTCACACTGATGACTTCATTCACTTACCTGTATTCAGGAGCACCAAAGCACAGATCGAGGGACCACCAAAAACATTTTATTTTATACTAAAGATTTGTTTTTACTTTACTTGCCTGCATTTGCTGTACTTCAACAAACTCCTTTTGTGTAGCACATGTGAAACTGTGCAAAAGACAAAGAGAAGACACTGGGAGCATTAGTTTTATGCTTTTGGTAATTTCAATTCTATTCCTTCCAGAAGATTTAGAGGACTAGGAAGACAACCAAAGACATTTCTGTCAGTGTTTGACAGGACATTAAACTAAATGACAACAGAAATATTTACATGAGTGTCTCCCATGTCAATTTAAGAGTTAAAGGTCCATGCCAATATTTGCAGTTCCACTCAGAGCACCTCAGAGATAAAAACAAAACAAAACTGTGGTTTGAAACAATATCTTTTATTTAAAAAAACTAAAAAAATGGGAAAATAAGACAACCACATTTCATCATCCTTTGTACTGTATTTACTGTAATCTGTCAACATTTGTGCAGCCTAAGATCACGCTGGGGCTTACTGATATAGTTAGAAGAAATTTAAACACCGTTTGCAACACATTTTGGGAGCAGCAGGCTTTAGAGAAAGGGTTAAGGTGAAAAGGAAACTTTTGAGGAGAAAGAAGAAAAGGCAGAATAGCATGGAGAAAACTAGTGACTAAACCTGGTGTGATTTTAAGCTCTATATGTACAAAGGCATTTATACAGTTAAGTAATGTTAAAAAAGAAAGACAGACAACAAAGCAGTAGCAATTTGTTAGTGTTGCATTATAGCTTCACATCTGAAAAGGGCTTTGGAATGAAGATGGACACTGTGAGTACTTAAGTACTGATGCAAAACAGCTGTGTGGGGTTTTAACAGCCACGCTGTCAATCTGTTTGAAAAAGTACGTCATACTCAACTTTCACTCAACTTGATTGTCTCAGACTGATTCACATGGTTCATATATAGTGTACATCTTTTATCAGTTACTTTATTTAAAAGGTGTATTTTTTGTATTTTGCATTGTTTCAGGTTTTCAATTTTCAGGTCAGTAGTATCTAGTTAAGGTATACACACATTTAGGTATACACAACACTCAGGCTGTATTCAACTACTGTATTAAGCACCAGCTATGCATCTTTTAAATAACAGATAGTAAATCTCTTTATCTTGAATAGTAAGTTAATTAATAG
This sequence comes from Percina caprodes, assembly GCA_013375575.1. Classification (NCBI taxonomy): domain Eukaryota; kingdom Metazoa; phylum Chordata; class Actinopteri; order Perciformes; family Percidae; genus Percina; species Percina caprodes. The sequence continues at coordinate 34,825 of JABXJD010000519.1, read as the reverse complement.
CTCTCCTTTGCATGGTCTTTTTTTGTATTCCATCTATCACCCAAAACTTAAGACCTAGATTTGCAGAGGTACAGACATTTTCATTTTTTAACACTATGGGAAGCAATTGTGATAGGTGGCTAAATGCATATGGATAAATGTGTATTTGATATTGCCCAAAGTGTTCTTCCAGTCGTCACTGTAGACTCAAACTTTGCAAGTATCTAGAAACTCCAAGGCATTATTCTATATGCCTTCTTAAATATGTGTCACATATGTATATTAAGCTATTGTTGGAGAGACTATTTAAAGATCTATTTTTAGAAAATAATGTAAACTATTGTTATTTTCGTCAACTCTGTGCATACAATGTATATTTGAAACATAAAGTTGTTGTTTTTAAACCAAAACTACTCTTGTGATTTTTTTTGCAGCAACTAATTGAGATCATATGCCATACATAACTAATCACTAAAGTACTAATATACTAATAAGTACTAATAAGTCCCTTTTTAGTTTCATCATTCTTGTTCTGATAGAGAGGCCCTGGCTTTTTTTCATTCAGAAATATCAATAAAGACTAGAACATGGATTTTAAGCATTTGCTGATAATCATCTGTTACATGTTGATCCATAAACAACCATTAAAGTGAGTGATCACTGTAAATGGCGTTGCATCACAACAGCTGGAACAATGTGAATTCAGCATGAATAGCTGTGGTTACAGGGTGGTTTCAGTACCACGGACAGCAGCACACAGCAACAACTCTTCTCTTGTCATGATGCCTGCATACTTTTTTCAGGATGTAGGGATAGTTCTGCTGGATGCTTCTGTACATGCAGAGAAAATATCAAGATAGCAAAATCAATCAATTGACGTAATTCAGCAATTCAAACAAGACACTTTTTGTTTTCTTAGTCAACAATCAAACTACACACAAGAACCACAAAAGATCAATAACGAAAAGGAGATTCTACATAATTTTTATTATTATTGGTCATTTAGGTACAGGAAAAACCTTTTTGTCATATCCCATAGCTCATCACAGGAGACAGTGTCATCCATATAGACGAATACAGAACCAGACCCAGGTAAAACATATGGTATGTTTGAAAATAAAAATAAAAATGAAAGTGATTGGTTCATCTAAATATGCAAGTGATGTTCTCACATAAGGCTTTTTCCAAATACGTATGAAAAATCATGCACATCTCAAGAGTTTAAAATACTGAAAACCATTGGAAAACATTTGTCCACCTGAGTCTGGTGGTTGGAAATGTTTCTCTCTGTGTCCTGTCTCCATGTAATCATGGTAAGTCTGTTTGGACCACGATACCCTGGCAACATTTTGAGGCAGGGCTAATGGACAGCCAGCAATTATATTTAGCATTGATTTGAGGGGAATAGTGGAGACATATGCCATATACAGCTGCACACCATCCCTCTTTCTAAGAAAATAAAAAAATAATGACAAATAAATAAATCTGCCTGTTTCAACTGCCTCAAAAGTGACCCAAGTATCATTGTCTTAAATTAAGGGTGTTCACATAACAACACATGGGAAGTCAGCATGCTCACAGTAACTCACACACAGATATGAATGTCTTTATAGAATATGAATATTATCTGTCATCACAGCTTGGCAAAATTACACTTATACACAACCAATGCACAATAACACCTGGAACCATAATACCAGCCAGTGGGAAAAGACCCAAATACACTTGAGTTGTCTTTGTCCAGTCAGATACCTCATCCCCTGGTAGGTGGTGGTGATATCGTCCAATAACAATAAGCTATAGATAAATAATGTATGTTTCCAAACAACCCGTAAACACACACACACACACACACACACACACACACACACACATACAATCGCAAAAAACATTTTCTCGCACAATTATTACATGTTAATAACATCATGAGAAATGTCTATCTCTTCTGAGTCAGTAACTGAATGAATGAGATAGTTTTAATTACCTACAGTAAGCAACTATGTTGAGAGCAGTAAACTTGACAGAAGTACAAAACACTCCATAACATCCTACAGTTAGTTGGCAATTATGTTGACAAAGTTACATTAGGCTATATGTAGTCATTGCTTGGCAGCATACAAAAATAAAAGAAGTTGCTCTGGTGCATAATCGGAATCATCTGCATTTGAGTTGTCTCTATGCAAACGGAAGGAATTGTTTTCGGCACATTTTTCAAAAATGAATGAGGCTGGCTCAGTTATTATATATATGATTAGCATTAAGGTGTAACCCAATCTGCCAAACTATTATACTACCAGTAGCAGCGTCTCATTGTTGCAGTTTGGTGGCTAGCTTTTAGCTAGCCTGGCTAATGCATATTTGGAATCCTTTCTGAAAAAAGTCACTTAAAAATATTTTTTACATGCCCACTTCACACAACTTCACACAAACTCAACAAGGAATAAAAAAACCTGACTGACAAAGTTGAAAACAGTCGTGTTTTTCTACTCTATAGGACTCTGGGATCAGTATCTCTGTTTGGATTTTCAAAGCAAGTTTATATTGAATTCCTACTGTCTTTAACTAGGTTGGTGTTAGATGACCAATTAAATGCATACACATGTATTAGGATTTTAACAACAGGTTCATACTACTCATTCTGTACTACCATTTAATCTAAACTAATACGACAACCTGGGGCGCATGTTTCAATGTTTCACAAGAACACAATCAAAGTAGGAATGAAAGATGGGCTGAATGTTTCCAACAGACATTGGGTCAGCACAACCCCAGAGTGACTGGATCAGTAAATAAGAAATACTGGCACTAAAACCGCAATGCTTAATAAAACCCCTGCTATGCTCCACCTCCATTTATATTTGTCAGAATGGCAGCTAACCACAGGTGAAGAAACATGCATGCCCAAAAAAAGACAATTTGATGGCTACATATGTGGCTAAAACAGACTATTGCCAAAAATAAACATTTGTTTTAACAACCCACTTGTACATGAGAGATGGAGATCTGCCTCAGCAGCAAGCCCAGTTGTGGGTGAGATGTATATCTTCACTGTTCATGTGTTTATGGGCTGGTTATGTGCTGATTCTGCACCTTATGTATTCATTTGACTGAGGTGAAATTGCCAGCTAAGAATTGGTTCTATTTTTCCAGTGTGTTACTCTGCTGGGTGAATGTTTCAAACAAAGTGAGGACTCAGTTTACGTTTACCTTCCTGTCAGTCTGGCTTTAGTAATTACACACACACACACACACACACACACACACACACACACACACACACACACACACACACACACACACACACACACACAATTCAGGGCTTATATGTGTGTAAGGGATAGTTTGCTACACTTGGCATTGTCTGAATAATTTTATACTGCTCAATCTCTCAACAAACAAAAGCAATTCTCAAAATACATTTTTTTTCTGTTATGGTGGTGGAATATGCCTTGGAGAGTTTATGATGACACATGGCTAAGAATAAAACATAATGCAATTGCAGCACTAGCCATTGCAGAGGCACCCATCCTTGCATCAACCCTGTATTATCAGGATTCTCTAATCAATTCCTCCGATATGGAGTAGCAACAATATACCTGCAAGACAGCAAAGAGTGGGACCTGTGAAATGGCTACATCTGTAATTGTAAATGTTGGAAGAAATCCAAAGAAATGCCAAGATCCACTTTTAGCACAGTGTAGCAGACCTTAGAAATGCAAGATTTCAACCATGGCTGTGACAGCTCTGATTCTATGGCCAAAGTCCTAGTAAAGATACAGTATCAGGGCAAGAGAGGAAAGGAAGGATTGAGGCAAGAGGAAGAGAGACATGAAGAAGGAAGCTGGAATGACGTCCTGTCATCCTATTTCACAGCCTCTGGGTAAAATTTTCAGGGAATACTCCTTTAAGGGCCTTTCCTTTGTTCTCCCGCCAGTCATCCTGCTTCATTCCCATCAGCCAGCCATCATCCTAAAAACACAGACATGCAAGTAAAGACATATTCACCTCACTGTCATGGTCACACCACAGTAAATACCTGTGTGTGTGTGTGTGTGTGTGTGTGTGTGTGTGTGTGTGTGTGTGTGTGTGTGTGTGTGGGTGGGTGTGTACCTGTTCTTCAGGGTTGTCAAACGGGATTACCAGCACCACGTCACCAGTCTTCATCTCCAGTTCGTCTGTGTCATTGGCAGCATAATCATGCATCACCTGGAGCTATATCACATAAATGGAAAAAACATGAATGATCATATGTATACAAAATGTATATTTAGGCCAAGTAGATGCTCAGCACTGTAGAGATCTTATTTGGTTTTACCTTAAACAAGAAGCCAGGTGGCATTTCTTCAGACTCTGATTCAACTTCTGTTGATTCTGCTGCTACTTCAGATGTCTAGAAAAACAGATGTTCTATTTACTGACATGTAGTGCACAATAAAAAGAGCCATAATTAAGCCGTGGAGTGTCTGTAACCTGAAACTAGACAATAAAGGACACTTAAAGAATGCGTAAAAATGCTTAAAGTCCATTTTCAGTACTGGAAACAATGTTAAAGCAATAGTGCGTAGTTTCTGTCGCCCCAATGAGGAGATCTAAGCAATGACAAAAATAGAGTTGGCGCGTCCACATTATGCAGTCTTTGGTGGTTGCGCACCCGCCCTCCTCCCTCCTCCCTCCTCCGTGCAGTTGCTAGTAGCCAAAGAGGACACGGAAGACTAATACAACATGATGGACTCTTCAGAAGAGGTAATTATCTTCACCCGAGCTTCTGCGCAGGAAAGACACCGGACAACACAATCTTCTGAACATAGCCATATTGAGAAATACAGAGAGTTGTGTGGAGCTGATAGTCTTAATTAGCTTTGAAGCAACTCATTTGACAATGACTTGAATGTATTGGATGTTCGATAATATTAAAAGTTAGGCACTAAAGCTTTAGTAAATGAGAAGAAGCATGATGCAATATAGTCACCCCAAACATATATACAGATTAGTGCTGTCAGTTAAACGCGTTATTAACGGCGTTAACACAAATCCAAACAAAAAAACAGGCAAGCAGCACACACTTGTTTGGGCTTGCGAGCCAAAGAAACGTAACGTTACGTTTTGAGTGGATGGCGCGCGAGACGCCGAAATGGATGCCAATAAGATTCTGAATGTAAAGTTTACCTTTTAAAAGTTGCCAAATGGTTCCATTGGCAAGACCAAAGTGATCTGTGTGTTTTGTCATTGTGAACTGAGCAATCATCGCAGCACGTCCAGTCTGAAATACTACTTGATGGCCAAGCACACAGATGATGTGCACTCATGCCTCTATATTGTTTCTGTTTAGAGTATGTATATATTAGTGTGTATATATTGTTTGGTTGTTTTGTATGTGTAAGCACATTGGGAGCAACTATTCTCCAAAGAAAAATTTCTCGTATGTGTCTTCATATATGGTAAATAAAGCTGATTCTGATGCGAATTGTGCGATTAATTGCAAGTTAACTATGACATTTAATTAAGTTTGACAGCACCAATACAGATACATATCAAATACTTAGGGGTGGTGTAAGCTCTTCAAAGAACAATGTTGCAATATTACATCATTGTATAGATATCTGTAATGTTGCAATAAAAAACACATTAAAAAATGTAAAAATCTAAAAAGCACATAACAGTTATTGCATGTTATAGTTCTTCTTCTTGCACAAACCTCCTCTGTCGGTGCTTCCTTCTCTGGTGCTGCAGCTGCTGCTGCAGACTCACCCTGGGGGCAGAGAAACATAGAATAACAGAATGAAATCAGAGACTGAGACACATTAATGATTGAAATAAGGAGAGAGAAAGAATAAAACAAGAACACACAAACAAGACAAAGAGACAAAAAGACAAGCCACGCAGCCTAAACAGCAAAGTTATAGCTAACATAAGCAAGTATGTGGAATAGGTAAGCTTGGATTCTAATGCACAGGTTTTGCACAGCATACTACATGTGTGGATTTCTGATTAGCAGTGACTGAGATTAGTTAATTGTATTGAGAAGCAGGTGCTTATACTCTTCTCATTCCCTCAGCAATTAATTTCTAACTTGCCCTCTGTTGCACAGTTGATGCATCCATGCTGTTGGTCCAGATGCATCCTAAATATTTCCATCTTAAGACTTCTCCATGTCTCCACTTTATATTCACAATTTATCTCTCTATCATCTGTTTCTATCCAGCACTGCATGCTCAAACCTCCTCCTCAAAAATCGATGCATCCACCATTTTCGTCCAGATGCATCTCTCCATTTTTTTCTCTTCTTGGTTACCTGACCCTCTTCATCATCCAACGTAGCAGAAGCTGGTGTGGCTTCTTCCTCAGCAACATAAGCTGGAGTCTCAGCTGCAGGTGTGTCATCCCCTGGGGCGGGCACTTCTGTGACCAGCTGGCCCCCCTCATCACCCCAGTCCTCCTGGGCTTCAGCCACAGGATCGTAATGAGCCTGCTGGCTCTCATCATCCCCTTCTAGCTGCTGAGCCAGAGCCCCAGGGTCATAGCGAACTGGTTGGGTTCCGTCATCCCCCCAGCCCTCTGCGGCGGCTGCTATGGGGTCATAGCGGATAGGCTGCGTACCATCATCCCCCCAGGCATCTGCAGCAGCAGCCAAAGGGTCATAATGCTGCTTGGTTTGCTCTTCCTGGGCACCAATGTCCTCATGCTGAGGGGCAAGGGTCAGGTTTCAAGGAGTCAGAAGTAAAAAAAATATATATTTTACTTGGGGTACTTATGGGTATTATTAGGGGTATAAAAGTTGAGGAAATTTTAAGGGACAAAAAGGTAAGTTATAAGGCTTTGAAATTAGCAGGACCAGGAAAAAGTATTTGCAGGGCTTGCAGGGGGTTGGGGGGGGGGGTAAGGCCAAAGTATGAAGAACACAGTGGGCTACGAACAAAGTAAAAAAAAATTTGAGGGACAAGCAATTAGGAAATTGATAAAGATATTAGTTTGGCACTCACGAGGCGTATAAGGGTTGTTCAAAAATTAAAGCTAGCGTGCAGAACTTTTACATATAAATGAACGTCTGTTAAATCCAGACCTTGCCAAACGAGTTCACGCAATAAGGATTAGACCTATGAACACCAGGAAAAGCTCTGTGTATTTTTCAGTATACTGGAGTAGGGGTGTCTGATTTGGTTGGTGACATGGTGCCTCATGAGTATGCCAATACAGCTTATTTGTACTCAGAATGAGTAATTTATTAAGTCTACAACAACTGTGTTACATCAGAGTTCCATAAACAGTTCACAAAGTGCCGTCAACCAACCTTGCTCACTCACTTACAGTGCTTCACAAAGTAGCTGCTTATTCTGGCTCTCTGATTGGTTACACAGCATGTCAGTCTACCTGTGTTTTCCCAAAGTGACGTGGTGTTATTATAAACAGATGCTTTTCTTAAGCACGTCAACAAAATATGTGTAATTACTCTCACTGCCAGAAGGGGGAGACAAAAGTTCCGCACTTCAGCTTTGAAGGAGTTCAAACATTAAAGGACCATACAAGTGATTTTACCATGGATGAGGGTTGGGGGAGTTGACATCAAACATTATTAAGATTAAACTTATTTGTAATATTTAAGGGAGAATAGAAGAGTTTTGCAACATATTAGCAGAAACGGGGCCACGAACGATGTCATGGACGTCGATGGGAGGAGTTCAGTAGCAAGCCATCATCATCATCATTCATCACCATCATCATCATCATCATCATCATCATCATCATTATCATTATCATCAGACCCAAGAAGATAGATGTAGAAGGATAGACCTTTACAGATCAAATTAAAAGACAGATGAAGATAAGGAAGTGTGGCAGCAGAAGGCAAAAACGCAAAAAACTGTCAGCCTTTTCCCATCAGAAAATAGATGTTGGATCTTCTGCATGTAGTTTGCAAGCATGGTTTATATTCCCACGGCTATGTTTAGATGGAGAAAGAGGAAGGAAGCTTTGTAAGAGAAGTGTCATTCCTCTCTGAGCAATAACTGCTTTGCCTAAAGCAGAACTGTATGATTGTTAAGACACATCTCTCTTACAGTGATAGGGATGAACAAAAAGGTTAGTTAATGGTCAGAATGCCAAGTTGCAAGCAAGGCTTTGTGAAGTTGCTGACCAGCTTGTTCGTTTATTTCCATGAGACAATTCACTGAAAACAAGAGCAACTTCACTCAACTTGCAGAACAAAACTGTTCCCTATGTGTTACATGGATCATGTAAGGGCTACATGTTCTGTCAGTGTAACATGTATACAGGGATACAAGGGAAAACAGAAATAAAGGTTGATTCAGTTACAAATCATTTCACAAATATGGGATTTTAAATTTACATGTATAAATAAATTAATTTAATCTCATAATCTCATTTAAATTTGTAATTTTCTATGAATATGGTGGGTGTCTTAGGATCAATCCTTATAGGTTTTAAGTCTATAGTATGCTGTTTATGATCAATAAACTGTGCATCCTGCAACTTTACTGTAGAAGAGCACGTGACGGCTGGAGGATTGCACATCAGACACCCTTTATATTGTTCAATAAACTATATTACAGTGTAAAATGTCAGTTTGAAACTGAATTGACCCACGCTCATTCCCAAGTTATATTTGTGCTGTACAACAATCTCTTCAGTGTCACATAAAGCACTGCAGACACAAAGACAACGCACAAACATATTTGGGACAGACAAATGAAAGAGATCGCACAAACATATTTGGGACAGACAAATGAAAGAGAAACAGATGGACTGTTTTTGTTTTTTTAAATCTACAGTAAAAGCCATTATATAAGTCCAAACATGTTCTGCAACAAGCATATTTAGAGTGGAGTTTGTATAATGGCTATTTAAGTAGTAAATGTAAGCACTGACAAATGAGTTGATGGTTACTATGAACACAATAAGAAATAAGAATATGCTGATGAAGATGGCGATCGTAATGGTAATTACAGTATATATTTTTGAATGTTAAAACATGTTTTATGGTGAGGATGATATGCTTACCCATGAGTCCCAGTTTTCCATCTGTGAAAAGCAGAGGAAGAATAGCATGAGAAGACAGAACTAAGATCTTTACAAAGCTCTTTTCTGTTGAATGTAATAATACATCTCTGGAGCAGGTCCCATGCTGTTAAGCCCTTAGCAATAGATCTTAGTCAGAACAAGAGTACAGGCAAGACCAAGTAAAGTCTGAAGTGCTATTTATTCTCTGTAGGTTTGTCCCTGTGAGCGCATCCTTTAACTTAATGTGAATTATGGAAAAGACAGTATGTGGAGCCATAAGATTCGTAGTTTACAATAGTGTAGTTCAGAAAATATGCAAAGTCAAAGTAGGTATTTTAAATCACACAGCGCACATTCATTCTGTTTTCTCAAAAGAAACAGGGATTTTGTACATAACATCATTTTAAGAATTTCTGTTATGAACTCTGAGCCTGTAAACAATTACATTGCTGTAACAATGGATGCAACTACTGACAGCGGTAATTCTCAAGCCTATGACCATGAACATGAGGATGAGTTTTGAAATCTCACTAAGTGCAAAGTTTGAGGATTTTAATGATTGTGTTGCTTTACGTAAGTGTTGTAATGCCATAGATTGTCTAAAGAATACAGAGTGATCTACAGGTAATCTAAACAAGCAAATTATAAAAATATAAAATAAAGTATTAAAATAATTGACTTGCTGAGACTGATCGGTTGATGTGTGGGAAAACATAATGGCGAGGACACAAGGCTGTGATTGGTGATGTGCATGGTCTTGAGTTGGGTTCATGTTTGGGACTATAACTCAAAGGGATCAAAACATTTTGTCAACAGGACTATAACCATTCAGTTAAGGGTGTCAACAATAGCCTTTGTCATTAATTATCTTTTTATTTTATTGATCTTTGTTTCTTTTAATGTTGCTTTTAATGTTCTCTGTTGCTATGTACTGTATTGTGTTATTCTGAATATGTGTCAGACCCCAGGAAGACAGCCCTGCTGTAGTTAATGCAGAGTCTGATAAACTAAACTAAACTAAATTACGTGATCTTTTCCCTACATGTTCTGTCATAATAGGGCCAGTTTACCTTTCTCTGGTATGTACCAACTGGGTCAAGGTATATAGAAGGCTTCATGCTATCATTTATTAGTGTATAAGAATGCTGTACTGAGGCTGGGTAGCAGACCTGGATCAAACAACAGCTGAATATATATTTTAAATTAAATTTCATCCCACCTTCCAAGCAATATGAGCAACTTTAGGTTGTACGCTCAGATGAAGTAAGTACTACTCATTTTATTCCAGTATCTAAAACTACATTCTGCTGTAGAGCTCTGAAGAGAAGGAAGTAAGAGCAGAGCAGGGCTTTAGTCTACAGTACTGCCATGAGTGATCTGTGGATAGCGCTGCAGCAGGACAAAGCAGTCACTAAAAGCAGGAGTCTGATAGATATCATGAACTTAATTTAATACATGTTTGAATAAAATAATAAATCTTTTGTGAAGTTTGGCATTTCTTGCAGTGGATGGTCTCTCTACAATCTATATGTTCATGCCGTGAATCATCCACCTGTGTGACCGTAGAGGCTTTGGTTGTTGCGCTGAAAGAGTATAGGTCCATGTCCAACAGGCTGCTTACTGCAGGACTGTCAAACTGATAACAACAGGAATAGGAGCTCTCATTGGCTAACAAAGCGCTATAGAGGGTCAAGGAACAGGACAGAAGAGACAGCAAAGCAGGATAGACACGAGTAGACATGAATAGACTAGAATAGAATAGGAGAAAGAGGAGGAGGGGCAGGTCAGATAAAAGAACACACAGACCTCCAAGCTACTCAGGAGAGTTGGAAGTTAAAGGGCTATGGCTGTTTGTCAACAGCAGCTGCTCACTAACCTCTGTAGGGGAGGTGACGCTGATATCAGGAGTAGCTGCAGCATCAAACAGGCTGACAATGTTCTCTGTTTTCAATTCCTTAGATGGGGTAACCTTGGGTGGAGGAGGCACTGCAGGCCTTAGCTAGAAATGTAAAAGAAACAATAATAAAGTTGTGCCACAAGTGAATATTAAGCCAAGACTTGATTAATAATAATAATAATTAATAAGCATTACGTGTTAGATTAAAACATGTTGGGAAGAAAATTGTAGAACTTAAACTCAGGTGACAAAATGAACTTATTCATCTTAGCACAGATAACCAATTACATTAACGATGGCTCTGAAATGCAGCCAGCATGTTGTAATTAGTCACACCTGTGTTGAGACATTATTCAGACACGTGTGTGTGAGTGTGTGTGTTCACCTTGGATGGAGATTTAGGGATTGGTGGTGGACCTCCTGGCCTGAGTGTGTGGTTAGATGCTTCTTTTCCAACCGCACTGAGTGAATAAGAGAGACAGATGGGGGAATAGAGAATACAGACATATTACAGAGAAAGTAACAAGAATGGCAAACGATGTGAGAGAAATATCATTCAAAGGTTTTAAGGTACAGCTAACACAACTTAAAAACTTACAATGCATGCTCTACAATCCAAGCGTAAGTTGTTGTTGTTGCAAGTGCTGTCATGCACGAAGAGTGAACCTCACAGACGAGCAGTGATAGAGGCACTCACTGTCATACACAAGATATTCTAAAGCTGACAAAAGCAGCCCCAAATCTGTAGATATTTAAGGTTGGAAAAACCTGCAATTTATTGCTGGACCAGGTAATTTTGTGCATTGGTGGATTCAAATGGCAGAAAACCCAAGGTTACCAAAACTCAAAGTGGACAAGTGGCGCCTCCATAGGGCAGCTTTTATTTATTAACACCAAAAGCTCCCGGTGTATTTTGTTAATACACTGTAATTGTAACTTTGTTTGGGAGTATGCAGGACTAAAGCAATTCACTGACATAATAAGGGCCCTAAGGTGAATCCTGCTTACCTGATCTTGAAGCCTTAGCTTGATCTAGTCAGAAGACCTATATCATTTCAGTTTTGTGCTTCTAAGTTGCATATCTTTTTAGAGATGTGCAACATAAATGTGTTTTAGTCAAATTACCACACATAAACTGAGAAGCTATTGTAGAAAAACTGTACACATTACACATAAAGGGAGTAAAAAGGGGGTAATCAGGGACAAGCAACTCATTTTGTGGCCCCCTGTCATGTACATGTATTTTACTCTACTACGTACCTTGTGTTTTGGGTTGTATTGTTATGTAACAGTCTTCCCTGGTGTAGCATTAAACATGCAGGTTTGCTCAACTCTTATATCTGCAACTCTGGGAGCACAGCTCTCTCATCACTGTCTGATAATTCACAACCAAGCACTAGTTCTCCCTCAACTCTCTCAAGCCTGCAGACTGACTGACAGACAGCTGGACAGACAAGTCAGTTGGACAGACAGACAAGAGTTGTGTCACCATGGTTACCACAGTTGCTGCCGGTTACCTCCTATTTGTTCCTGACGATGAGGCGCCACTGGTACCTGTCTTTCTGAAAGGGGGGTTCAGGGGTGGCTCCAGGTTAATGCATGCCATTTAGTTTGTCTATTTCCGTAGCTCAAAATACTTTTGATAACAAGTGTTTTAATCCAGGAGTGTAATATTTTGTAAATTTCCCCACTTGGCTTACAGTAAACCTATGGGTAAAATAAATAAGTAAGTTAAAAATAACCTTTCCGCCTAATTGACTGATAGTTTAACTTCTGAAGCTGCTCACTACATTCATCAAGCACGATTAATTAATTGCTCTCAAAAGGTTCAAATATTTGCACATATTTCTGAAAAGATTTATATTTTCCCAAGTCTCACACAAAACAGATGTTTTCAAGTAGACTATGGGATTTCTTTAGGATCGCGAAAACCTGAGGTTACTGGGTTTTCACCTGAATGGAATATTAACAAAATACTTTTGCTACTGAATAGCATCACTGTTGCCTGTTGTTGTTTATCTATGTTGTTTATAGTAATATATTTCATAGAAATATATTAACCTATAAATACCTATTTGCTGAATTTCGTGAATTGTTTTAAGATCCACATCTGCTTTGTGTAATAAATGTGCAATAAAACTAACCTGCTTGCTTGATGAGTGTCTGTTTTTTCCAATTGTTCCAAGATGTCATACAAATCCTGATCCAACTACAAAGGGGAGACGGGGGAGACAGGGGCGAAACGGGTATAAGATATGTATACCTAACAACAACAGCATTACATCATCATCCGACAGCTTGATTGCATCATCATGTCCAAATACATCTAGACAGCATTTACAACTCTCAAACTCAGTCAGTAAAACAGAGGATAATATCATGGCCTGCTGTATTTTTACAGGGGAAAATAAAAACTTTACAGACAGCAGCAAGACAATGTAGTCTAAACTGACACTGTCAACATTTACCATCAACTGTTATCTTTTACACTGTGTCAATGTGTGTTGTCTGGTCTTTTCTAAATTCAGCACTAACAGGGGTTCATGCACGAGACTTACCCGGCCAATTTCCTTGTGAAACTTCTCCTCAAAACCAGCCAAACTCTGGAAGGTGCTGACATAAAATCCAACACGACTAGAAAGGGCAGAGAAGAGAGAGCGGGTGAGACAGTATTGATTGCATTACTGGCCTGACTTAATTTAGCTTCAAGTAAGGACAAGCAATGTAGCACAAATGTAAGAGAAATGCAATTACAGTGTCCACCCATCAACAGGAAAATCGGTTTCCACAGACACTCACACACATACACACCTGTTCCAGAGGGAAGGCAACTCCTCTTGCAAGTCAATATTAATCTCCTCAAACACCTTTTGGGCTCTCTCCAACTCTTCCTCAGCCTAAAACACACACACACACACACACACACACACACACACACACACACACACACACACACACATACAGATATGCACATTTGCACAATGCATTGGGTTATGTTTTGAATCCCTTGACACTTATGCTTATGCTTTGACATAGTTTGTTTACAGTTGTCATTTTTGTTTTGCCCTTGATAAATATTCAATCGTTGGAACACGGGCAGAAAAACAAAGCGATAAAATGCAACTAGTTCAAAGTGCAGGAAGATTATTGTGTACCTGGCTCCTGGACAGACTGCTCTGGGCAACATTGTGTGCAGACAAGATACCCTGAGCCCAACCTGGAGTGGCCCTCTCCAGCAAAGAGGAGGGCTAGAGGAGAGAGTCAGAATACGACAAATTAAACTCAATGTTTATTTGTATGTAATGACATTATTATCAGTGTGCCAATACTTTTGTATCAGAAAATATTTTTGAGTTTGTTTTACCTTGGTAATTTTAATGCCCCCATCCTTTTTCTTGGTCTTGTGTGTGGTGGCATAGTTGTGCCTGGCACTGTCGTAATCGACCAGTTTCCTGTCCCTCTTAGCTATACGTGCCTGAACAAAAAGAGGAGAATATGTTATTCAGTGTCTCATCTTCAAGGAAAAACTCAGTTTTCATCTTCCCAACATAAACTTGTTTTTCGGGAGTGTATGATTATTCAAAATTCAGTAAGAGCACAATAGTATACAGCATAATGTGGAGCTGGCTGCCACTGCATGAACACTAAATACTAATTCTTTTTTGGTCGTGGTTTCTGCAGTTTTCTATGACGACAAAGCTTACCTTGATATCAGGGAACTGGCCCAGGTAAGTATCCATGGAGATGAGAGCATGATCGACCAACTTTTGGTGGTAGTCAGTCCACAACACATCACAGTCCTGCAGCATGGATGAACATAACAGTACCATACATAATCACAATCAGAGATAAGAAAAAAGGTGTTTAATTGCAAAAGTATGATTGTTAGATATATTTGTCCACCACTTTTGAGTTAATTCTAGTAGCTTTCTAGCTTTGTCTTGGCTTGTGGTCTTATATAAAATAAGCTTAAGCTGAAACCCATTTAACCAATTGCAGCATTTTCTTGCAGCTAGCTTGTGGTACTTTTGATACATAATAACCATTAATCTAAATGTGATTTCAAAAGTAATGGACTTAATGAAGTCAGAGGAAATTCTAAAGTGTTCCACACCATTTCTTACAAGAGTTTATAATCATGTCCTCTTGACAGAATTAGCAAGGTGTGTGGACTCTAGGAAACATTGCTGCTGCGATGCATAAGCTAATCAGGAACCAAGCACACACACAATCAATCAACTAATGTACTATAAAGTGGTTCTGACCTACAGTATATTCGGAAACCAGCTTGTTCTCTCTTACAGGCAATTTCTGTATTTTAAACACATTCATAAAAAAGAGTTTCTGACCTCCACAATCGAATCCACTTCGTTCTTGCCATACCACTCTGGCTCATACATGTCAGCCAAACACGCCTGCACATTTTTGGAGGACTCGTGCATGGCTGAGGACAAACACACATTTATTCTACATCAGCAGATGATTGATTTAGCTTGGTAAATGCAAGTGTGAATTTGTTCAGGCTTGTGTGTGTCACCTTTTACTGCCTCCAAGTATGCCCGAAGGTCCCTTTGCAGTTTGCTGCCTTCAGTCTATGGGTGAAACACAAAACATGGGGCTTAGAACACAAAATGAACCAGTGTAAGGAGACACGTTCACAGCCTGTTGAGACGTTGTACATATTTCAGTCTCAGCAAATTAAACTGTTAGAGCTAATGCAAAATACTGTTTATATATGGAGAAGGAACATTTGTGACTAAAAACGTATGGCAAGCAATATAAGTATGCAATAATTGGTCACTAGCATTATTTATTTCTAGAAATATGACTTAGTGCCATTCACTGGACTGTACTCACATATTGTTTGTTGAAGTTGATCACTCCCTCCTCAAAAGCAACATCTTTGGTCTCATCGGCTTTGCCAAGCTTCTGGAGAACCTGTCAGCCAAACACATAATATGCTTAGTCACAATACCAAAGGTAAGGTTAGCAATTGATTCTGTTCAGCTTTAAGACAGAAGAAGGGATATGTTCCGTAAAAGACAAAGCACCTGTGAACATCCACCTGTCTTCTTGTCTTGACCTCTCTATTTCTTCTAAGTTTAAGATTAAATATGCTGATTTTTTTGCATTCATGGGTAAAATGAGTGGGTTGCAGTTTTATGACACAACATATATAAGAGATAATCACATCATACTTGAATGTACGTATGCATTATATACATTATGTCCATACAAATGCATATATATTGCCAATACAGTAACATTCACACATGTATAAAGCACACTGTGTTTAATAGTTCACCATTATCTGTTATCTCTCTGCCTGTCTCTCTTTAACCCTACAGCACATGATGCAAAATGATAGACAGCTAGCGCCCCCTGCCATTCATTTAGCGCACTACGCACGGCATGAACGCATAGACTAGGTCTCAAATTTACCATCTATAGACTACACATTGCAGCATGGGTAGTAATTATCATCATAGGGCTAGCAAAATGTAAGGAAGTGTTTTTGCAGTTACCGTTTGGGTGACAAACACGTATTGAGATACCCAGATACTGATTTAAAATGTCAGAGACACATCAGTGATGGGTTAAATTGTGAGTAGGCTTACCGTATCTCACTGCAATATGCACGTGCCCGCTGTATGACATTGACTACAGGAACGATGTGTTTAAAGTGGACATCCCCATCCACAAATAGCCTACAGCCCCCTTATTATTATGATGTCGTGATGCGACACTGCGCCTTGGTGGAGGATGCGGCACTGCTGCTTCACGGCTTTGTAGGCCTGAACAATTTCCCCATACATTAACACGTTAGAGAGCAGCTCTTACCTTTTCCTGGGCTCTCGTTAGTTTTTTCTGAACATTGCTGGCCACTTTTCCTGCGGTCAACCCTTTTCCCAAATTCAACTCAGCCATCTTGTAGCGCAGATCAGTCTATGGATGCGGAAAGGAAGGCAATAAGAGCAATAACGATCTGATGGACCGCTACGGCGATCGTTGAGGCAAATTCATCAAGGTCCAGTGGAGAAATAATGGCGATAAATGATATTATGTGATGTTCTGATGTATCTTTGGAAGGGATGTATATGCAGAAAGCTAAACTGTATTCTCAAATGTTGAACTGCTGTGTGCGCGTCCGTGACAGAGGAGGATGCTGATGCTCTTAAAGGCACAGTTGCTGCTGCGCGTCCACACAGGAATCTGTGCATTATATGAGACCACACATCAACAGATACATTATGAACACAATGTGCTGCTTTAAAATGAAATTCTGCACCAACGATTTTGAAGAATGTTCTTTGTTGATCTATGAAATCTCAATGTTTAACTTAAAATTGGCCTCAGACATTCTCAGTATATAGGCTACTGTCAAGTCTTAAAATGATCGATGTTTCAAAAAAATACATTAATAAATACATAAATAAATATAACATAATATAACGTAACATTATAAAGAGCCTAGCTAACATTCACTATTAACCTAAACAAAACATTGGTAAGAAACAAGACCAGGCCTGCTTTAAAGCATCTATTAACGCTTTAATCACCCAGCTTTCTTAATCTGATATTACGTTACGTAACACGTGAAGTGACTGAAAAGCAGCACAGCCGGTAAGTGACTTTGGGAATAAACACACACTCTACACACTCACAACACACTCATTTTTTAAGTTTTAAAGTTAAATGTCTTTATATTATTCTGTGTACCTTGAAATATATTAGACCAACATATCTCAAATTAACATTATTGTAAACAACCCATCAATTGTAAAATGTGTATAAGATGGAGAAGGCGTCTGTCTTGCACTGCTTCAGATACCATGAGTGTGTCTTTTTCACACATTATATTATGACAGGTTTTATCTGGTGCAAAAAATAAAATGTGTAAAGCTTCGACCATAGATTGTACAGGGTTCCACCTATCACCCACATGAGCTCTCCATGAGATGGCGCCATTGGCTCATATCACATCCACATACAAACAGTATGTACAGAGCTCTGATTAAGTTCTTTCACTTTTTAAAACCTGGCTGCTTTTACTCAACGGCTGCAAAAGTCTGACGGAGGACTGATGCTCTGCAGACGTAAACCTCTAGAGGGGAGTCTGCCAACACCACACAAAACAGGCTGTTCTGAGTGATGTTATTACTAAATTCCCATTTGACCTGGTCTTAACTAGGCCTACAAGATGGCTACATCTGTTCAATTTCAATTTCCCCGTAACAACAACACATGCAGTATTATTAAAACACATTTTCTTTTATATTTTATGATATTAATTTTTTTTAAATAAATTACAGCTCTTAATTGACACAGATTGGTGCAGGTTGGTGCAGGAGCTCTCCAAGGTCCTGAACTAACACTGCTGGTGTTGAGGGAAGTTAACAGGCAGCAGAACAAAAAGCTCCCTAAACACTAGGACGGTACGTGTTGTTGTTCCCCAATGCCCCCCCCCCCATACACACACCATTAAACTGGATATAACTATATCTCTGTTGCATAATCTAAATCCCACTTGCATGTGAGCTGTAAAATGGTTTAATGTGTGATTATACCGTTTTCAGTAGGTCATAATCTGCCAAAAAATAACTAATAAACTCCTTTCAATGTCAAATACGGCATTTTATCTTGGACTTACCACGTGTCAATTATTCTTTGAATTACTTCTTACATTTGAAATAGATTATCACAATAAAGACACAGCTCAAATGCACCTCTTTTGAATCTTTACTGCCCCATTTTCTTCTTTTTCTCTCCCACTTTCTCCCTCTCCTCCTCCCTCACCATCACCATCGTCCCCGTCTCTTTATCCATGACAATAACAACATTTGGCCACGAGTCACCAAGCCCATTCGTTCCCATACATTCACATGAATAGCTCCTCTCCACCTCCCCTCTCGGGCTGCGGGAATGGTTTAACCCGTTACCCACAGTGAGCGAGACAGGGAGCACAAAGGAAGCGCATACTCTGGTCGTTTACAAGGGATATAAAATGAAAGCGTGATGTAAACACGGAATAAAAACCGCAAGGCAGCATTTCCATTTCCCGTCGCACTGGTCCATTATCGGCATTTAATATTATATGAGGTAGCCTACCTACCGGCTAGCAACAACGCGTCTGTCTGGACACCGAAAGGCAGGCATTAAGTGTGAAATTGAAGCCAAGAGGAGTTGAGCATTGTTTCATCTTCGCGTTAGGCTTTTGTGGAGTTGCTCGCTGTTTGTTGTTTTTTGACCGAGCCCGGTTAACTGAGATCATGATGTCGGGGGATTCAAGCAAACAAATGGAGATTCTCCTCTTCTTTTTTTAAAAACAGTTGTTCTCTTTTTGGACTTGGGAATAACAAATAACAAACGAAACACGCTAATATGTTGCATTTCTGAGGTGAGTTTTCTTTGTTCATGTTTGTTCATGTCAAATTACATGTATGTTATGCTTGCATAGCACGTAGGTTATTTATTGAATTGAATCGTCCGCGTGCCACAAATAACAAAGACTGAAGTGTAACGTTTTGTCCTGTTACCTCCACCCAACAGCCAAGACGAACCACGTTCATACTGTTAACATGTTTCGCAAGAGCTAATTATGTTGCCCGCAGCCTTATGCCCACCACCACTGTAATTGCCTTTGGAAATTAGACAGATGGAGGACAGCCCCGCTATTGTTTTCCTTCTATTGTTTTCAAACCGTTGCTTAACGGAACATTTGGTGCTCCAACACAAGGCACGAGCACTTCGAGACCTCTCAACGGTTGCATATCAGTGACAGCCAGATGAATCCTTCATGATGTGTTGGGATTAATAATTCAAAAGACTAAACTCTGAATTTGATACCCTTGTAAAATAATTGGGTAGGACAGCGTGTAAACAGTGGGAGCCAAATTAATTTGCACTCACGGAAAGTAATGTGCACCCACATCCCATCCCATCCCATCCCATACTATCTATCTATCTATCTATCTATCTATCTATCTATCTATCTATCTATCTATCTATCTATCTATCTATCTATCTATCTAGTAAAACACCTACATTTAAATCTAATATGAATTTATACAAAAACAAAACAAAGGAAAACATTTAATTTATCTCGCTGGATTTCTCTCTCCACCTCCTCTCTTCTTCAGGCTACAGTAATAGCACATGGAACATTTTCATAATTAGTAGTTTGCGGTAGCAAAGTAGAAGTAATTATAGGTAGCAAGCCTGCTGAGCTAAGTGTGCAGGCATTTTTTTCTTATTTCCTTTGTTAAATATGCAAATGTAGGTTTGGTACCACACTACTAGTTCTGTTCTGAAAATGACACTGCTTCAACTTGTGTTTTCTCGCTCCCACTGCTGCAGTTTCTGATGAAATTGTTCATAAATGGATTCAAACTAAACCATGTGACATACATAAAAAAACTGTAGTTGTCTGCTCTATATTATTTTGTGTTAATAATGTGTGTACAGTATGTGTTTGGGCATTTGTGCAGAGCTGTCCATGTGGTGCACACACACACAAACACACACACACACACACACACCAGCAGAAGACCTTGATCAGGTGAGAAATATAGTAATATAAGTGAGAGATAATACATAAGTAATAGATGCAAAGAGCATATACTCTAATTTTGCTGTTATGAGCACCAGATCTCCTTTTAAATTACAGATCATAAGGGACATTTTAGTCATAAGTATTGAAAAGGTAAAATGAGATCTCTTGAGATATAATGATGGATTTGAAGGCTGTGCAGTATTTGGATTTCAGATGTAAAGGAAAAGACATAATGGGAAGAAGCATAAATAATATGAAGTGTATAATATTGTTAAGAATCCACTTTGCATACAGTTAACTGACTGTGCTTTTCTTCTACATTTGAGAGCGCACTGGTGTCAAGCCACACAGTTTCTTACTTTGTAGTGCTATTGCATCTTTTAATAAGGCTCTCCTTGGTGTGTGGTTCCTTTCCAGGGCTGAAATTGAAGCTATGGTTTTGGTTTTGGGAAATGAATAACTCAATGAACCTGGTCAGAAGGTCGTTATATTTCTTTACCACCATTGATCAGATAAAAACGGGCTATGAATGCATGTTGTTTAGGAACACAGTGTTTTTACAGTCCCATATTTACATTAAACTCAGTGTGTGTTTTACTGCTATCAACTGTGCTGCTTCACTGGGGGTCACCAAGCAGGGCACTATTACAGAGTTACTGAGCAAAATGAAAGTGTTTAACATTTACTATAATCTCTGATATCCAAATGGTCCAGCTAGGGAGAGAAAAACGGGAAAGTTGATCCTAATCCCATTAATACACACCAGTACTATCCTTCCCATTGTCATATTCATGCAGACACACACACACACACACACACACACACACACACACACACACACAGATGCACACTGGTACAGTTTTTTTTTCTTTTTACAATCACTTTGCTATTAATTTCATAACTTGATGTAATTTTTCAAAACTGTAGACACAAAACTCTAAAGGGTCATTACTTGTAACACAGGCTGCCCAATCTTCAAAACATTACCCACACACAAGTTACCCATAGTTTCACTGTGTCATTGTTCATACAATCACTAAATATTGTAGTACAAAATAGGTGATTTCATTATGGTGACTATGGTACTAGATGATCCCTGTAAGACACAGTGGAAACATTGAACAAAATCTGAAATGTTTGATGAAAAACAATACAGTACAATCATACATTTTTTTTATTTGAATCAAAGTTAAATAATTAGCTAGGAAATAGAAAAGAAAAGACTGTAAAACATCAAATGCAGTGTTTCTCAACTTGCTTGTACTGTAAAAAGCAAAATAAAGAAGTGATTACTGTTCTACATCTTCATCAACTCTGTCATGTGGATTTGGCCACACGTTCTCTTCTACATTGAAATTACTTAACATCTTGGAAAAAACCTTCGGGCGTGGCGAACAATGTAGTGTGTGTGTGTGTGTGTGTGTGTGTGGTTCCAAGGGCCTGCATGCATGCAGTGCAGTATTGTCAATACTGTAAATAGTCTTACAGTAAAGGTGGTACATGACACTGTAGAAACAGTATATGATAAACAGTAGTACATTACAGTAAAGAGTGATGATGAAATATTACATCCATAGATAATGTAGTCTATTTTGTTCATGCTCCATGCTAATTG
Organism: Percina caprodes; assembly: GCA_013375575.1. NCBI lineage: Eukaryota > Metazoa > Chordata > Actinopteri > Perciformes > Percidae > Percina > Percina caprodes. The sequence continues at coordinate 12,766 of JABXJD010000519.1, read as the reverse complement.
GTGACACTGACTCTCGGTATCTTGAAACTTTTATGATCTGATCATGGAATATTGTTTCTGTCTCCATACAACTATACAATAAAAGTAATGCAACAGTTACTTATCATTCTGAGCAGTTGTATCAATAGATAGATAACTGTAATGAAATGAATAGACAATCATTTAAAATGCAATGTGTGAATTTCTTTTTGAAGTACTTTGATGTTAAGTGCTGTCATATTGAACAGGTGATTTTTGTTAAATGAACAAATGATCTTAGGTTTGTATCCAAGCAAGAAAAAAGTGTGAGAGTTTTGAAAAAACGTGCAATTTGATCATTGGTTGTGAGCACAGTGTCAAGTTGGGAGGCACTAACCATATCTAACTGTGTGTGTGTGTGTGTGTGTGTGTGTGTGTGTGTGTGTGTGTTTGGTGCACGCACACACGCTTGGCTGTCATGTTGGCTTGTAGATGAAAGAGTCTCTTCTTACCATCTAAGCAGACAGATCTGCTGCATCTGCCAAGGTTTGTGTTCTAGACGCATACTATATCTGAAAATGTAAGCGTGTGTGTGTGGAGTTGCAGAACGTTTTGGACATAAGTGTACAGTATCTATGGACTTTGTGTTGACTGCAAAGACTCTCAGTACTGGTTAGTCTTCAGGAGAATTGCAGCTGATATTAACCTTAAATTTGGTCAGGGAATCTGTGTTAGACATCCTTTATTTGTAATACATACTAATACTACGTCTATGTGAGTGCTAACAGACAAATGGCAACAAATAAATAGAGCAATTTGAGCCAACAGAGCGAGAATTGAATGCAGTAATTCAGGATGAGTCTACAGAGACAGATGTGAGCAGCATACTGTGTTTGTGTGTTTCTGTATGTGTATGTGTCCTGTTTTCACACATTCACAGACAAATGTACTGTGTGTTTGCCACTGATGTTAAGGAACTAAGTGTATTTGCTAAAGAACTGCACTTAAGAACAATTTTTACATATACTTTACTTGAATATTGCATTTGTTTTACTTTATACTTCTACTCTCCTACAATTTAGAAGCAAAAAGTATTCCAATATTTTGCTCCAATATATTTATTTAAAGGTCCCATGACATGAAAATGTCACTTTATGAGTTTTTTTTAACATCAATGTGCATTCCCCAGCCTGCCTTTGGTCCCCAGTGGCTAGAAATGGCGATAGGTGTAAACCGAGCCCTGGGTATCCTGCTTTGCCTTTGAGAAAATTTAAGCTCAAATGGGACAATCTGGAATCTTGCTCCTTATGAGGTCATAAGGAGAAAGGCTACCTTCCCTTTCTCTGCTTTGCCCGCCAAGAGAATTTGGCCCACCCATGACAGAGAGAGACATCATGGTTTTCAAATGAGCAAAGTGGCAACATTGATAACATTGACAGGGACCATTGCTAGTACTAGTATCATTTTATTTTTACTTTTTGACAATTTGATTATTATTTGCACATTGTTGGTCAGTGGCCAGAGGTCCTTAGTTTAAGTGTATACAAGGCAGTCATACCATCAGACAATAAAAATAAGAAGTCAATTTGGCCTTCCTCTTTTCCTTGACTGCTAGCTGAAAGCAGAAACCGCAAAATCAAGCTGCATAAAAATAATGATGTGAGAAATAAAGGCATAAAGGCTTTGAAAGAAATGGCAAATCTTTTTACGTTGTAAAAAACAATATGTACTTATTAGTGCTGTCAAATAGATTGACCTCAGTTGCCTGAATAACTGTAAAAGGACATTGTTCATTTCCTGCATTTTGATGTGCAGTCATGCAGTTCTGAACAGCTCATGGCGGACATTTGGAAAGAGACAAATCGATCCACATGGGATTAAAGACAAATTCAACAACGGTTTAAACTAGGTCTAGTGTTCAACAGGGGAAAAAAGAGAGACAGAGCAAAGTGGTTGAAAGCAGCAGTGAGGTTAAATTATCCCGGGAAGGGAGACGGTGAAAGACAGAGAATGAGCTGTAATCTGATGAAAGCCTCTTTACTACCCTGTAACCTCACCTCCAGGCCACAAACAGTGACCAAGGCTTAGAGGGGGATCAATGCTGAGGCCACCAACATGTGGGTGGAAACACACACACATACACTCTTCATATTACTTCATTTGAAGTGCTCCAAGTTACACATGCAACATCTGAAGATACACCCGAGATCACTGTTCATACTCTGTTGTTGTTTGCTAGATGGATGAATAGATGAAAAAGGATCGAGTGGGAGAAGGATCTGCTAGAGATGAAGACATTATGCCTAGAATAGTCTCTGGGCATACTTTTCTTCTCTGTTTCATTTCTGTATGTGTGTGTGAGTGGGCGGGTGCACAAGGGATCTATAGGTCACTCCAACATCTCAATAGGCTTGTAGCTGAAAGGGAGAGAGAGTGTGAGGAGAAAATTAACAGCTCCTTTACAAATCACCCTCCTGCATTAAAACCTAATGACCCGGGCAATCAAATGACCCAGGTCAAGGCTGTTTCACTGTGAGTGTCCTCTAGTTTACTTTTATTTTATATATAAAAATGGGCAAATGAAATGCATGGTGTATGCAGATCATTTTTAACTATTTATTGACCATGATCTTTTTTTTAAATTTGAATTATTGACTTTGATTTTTTAAACTGCTTTATAAATTCTCTATAGCACTTTGAGATTGCTGAAATGTAAAGTGCAGTACAAATAAAATGTAATATTTACTAAAAAATTTATCTGGATGCAGATAAGGAAATGATGAACTAAAGACTGTTAGCAGTGAAAGGCATTTCAACCGTTTAAGCTGTGACCAAATAAAGCACTGACTTAATTTCGCAATTTGGCAAGCAAATGGCCTTGAATAGCACTTGACAACACAGTTGTGGAAAATAGTGTTTACATTTCTTACATTTATTTATCTACCGATGTCAGTGCTTTATTCAACAGAGCTGTTAATATTGTGCAAATAATAATACAATATAATAATATTGCATTTAGGAATTAAGTAATGTCTTTACTGGTTATAACATTTTGTCTATGCTTATGAAACATTATCCAATAACTTTATCCACCACACATTGTAAGATGTGATCATGCGATTAAATAGCAAAAAGAAAAAAATGCACAGAAAGGCAATTGCTTTGAAAACAGATAGTACAGAGGCTCAAATAAGAAGTCTAAAGCTTGGAAAGCAAAATTACAGTAAGATAAGGATGTTGCTTCTTTACAGTAGATCAAGCAGTTTGCAGTTGAGGCATTTCCAATATAACAAGGCTATTTCTGCCTTTCTGGTTACTATGCCAACTGACCACAGAGATAGTTTAGTGTAACTGCACAGTTTGGCTTGCTAAGAAATAGGCCTGCAACAAATGATTACCTTCAAATTGTCAATGAAAATCGTGCCTGATTGCAATTTTCCAAAACCCAAGCTCTTAAAATTGCTAGTTTTGTCCAACACATAATTTAAAACCCCCAAATATGCAAAGTACAATGACATAAATCAAAGAAAATGCGCTCATATTTGAGAAAACGGAAACAGTGTTTGAACGTTTTCCTTCATAAAAACAACTTCCCAGTTTACTTTCCACACTTGACATTAGCAAAGCTTTGTGTAAGCATTTTATACAGCACACATGTTGTATACTACTGCATCACCATCAAAACTATTGCCACAGTAAGGAACATCCTCCCAAATGTCACCAACAGTACATAAGTACTGTTCTCATGGCACTGCACTTATATGCATCGCACCACTCATTATTAAAATAAAGATCAGTGTCCTTTTGAATATAGTGATAGAACTGAGATAATTTGATGTTATCTCTTAATGGTCTGTGGAACAACAGTAATGGCACTGGGATTTATTCCCTCAATGTCTTTATTCTACAGCAGATCGCATGAGAGCATATGCTATGTAGGATGACTGTTATATTTCTTTCATGTCAGATCTGACTTGAGTCTTAAGCAGATTTGAAATCTCTAAGTCTCTTTCTGCTTTCCTGACGACACACACACACACACACACACACGCACACATGGTAGTAGTCTCCCCGGTGACAGATGGGCTAGATGGAAACAGTCATCCTGTTAGTAACCATTACATCAGCAACACTGTTACGCACTGTCACATGCACATAAATGCTCTCCCTCTCTCATTCTCCAAATTGGACACGGAACAGAAGTGCAAAGGTGCCGACAGATGTTAATCATGACATGGCTATCACTGTCTCCATGTTCTGAATCAAGATCCTAAATCTTATCTGGGTATGAGTCTTTGGCTTGCAGTATGCATAGAAGATTGAGCACATGGATGGTCAGACAAAAGGACAGGATATAAAGCCAGACTGTAAGCTGCAAGGAAGTCTGATATATACCTTTTTAGATATATACTTTTTTAGAAGTGTGAGTCAGGAAATACAAAGACTGTAAAAGGCAGATATTTCTAGTCTGTGGATTACACACCAGCTACCCAGAAGCACTGACACATTCCTGCCCTCTAATGATATGTTAATATACAAGTGTTCCGGTTTACTAATGTTGCATTCATTAGCAAACCAGCAAATCATTTTTTTTTTTACTTTTAAGAAAGTACTTGGAAGTTTGTCTAGTGTGGAAGTTGGGATGGCTATGTAAGGGTCATCATGTCCTCTTTTATTCTAATCATAATCTGTGTTTAAATTAATATTCATCCTCTGGGGACCAGGCATGTCTGTATGAAATTGGATCAAACTGGTGGATCAAACACACACCTGACAAACAGATATTGCAACCCCTATTATTAATAATAAATAATGAATGTGGCCATGTGTTTCCCTACAAACAAATGTGGCTTCTGTAAAATATTACAATGTGAATGCAACTCTTTGGAGGAATGGTTGCTCTCTCTACAATCCTGTGATCATGTCTGTAATATCTTGTTAACCTTGCCAGGTGAGAAGGCTTGCTACAGTGGTGCTCAAAAGTTTACATACACATGCTTAAGTTGACTAAAAGAAATAAAATCATGTGTTGGAAATTTATTTTAATACCTAAATTAAAAATGAGGTAAAATCAACCTTTAAGGACACCAATTTTCTTTGTGAATGAATAACGTATTGTAAATAAATAAATGTTCTTATTTAAAATACAGGGGTCATAAGTATACATACCCCTATGTTAAATTCCCATAGAGGCAGGCAGATTTTATTATTAAAAGGCCAGTTATTTCCTGGATTCAGGATATTATGCATCCTGATAAAGTTCCCTTGGCCTTTAGAATTAAAATAGCCCCACATCATCACATACTCTTCACCATGCTTAGAGATAGGCATGGGATACTTTCTATAAAACCATCTCTCAATGCAAATCAAACCAGGTATTAGTCTAACTGAAATAAAACCATGCCTATCTCTAAGCATGGTGAAGAGTATGTGATGATGTGGGGCTATTTTAATTCTAAAGGCCAAGGGAACTTTATCAGGATGCATAATATCCTGAATCCAGGAAATAACTGGCTTTAATAATAAAATCTGCCTGCCTATGGAATTTAACATAGGGGTATATATACTTATGACCCTGTATTTTAAATAAGAACATTTATTTATTTACAATACGTTATTCATTCACAAAGAAAATTGGTGTCCTTAAAGGTTGGATTTTACCTCATTTTTAATTTAGGTATTAAAATAAATTTCCAAAACATGATTTTTATTCCTCTTTTAGTCAACTTAAGCTTTGAGCACCACTATGTACCTCAGTAATAGCGTTAGTAGGGTTAGCAACATTTACCTTTAAACATTTCACCTTTAGACTACCCCAGGTTAAATCTCTATCCTGCTTTAGCCTACTGAACTCCCTTTCCACCTAGGTTGCATTGTCATTTATCCTCACACAAGCTATCTGATATAAAAATAATTATGACATTAGTTACAGCCTTGATGTAATATTTAGTTGTATTGGTTGAGCTGTAGCCTACACTTAGGTACATTTAAAAATCAATATCACCACTTCATATCAGTTAGGAGAGATACTTATGAGGGGCCGTCAGGGACTTTATTCAGAATTACCTCTCACTAACACATGTGAAATGCTCTTACATACACTACTGAAACACTCTCACATAAAAACTAGAGGATTATTCGCACACACACACTACTGAAATGCTCTCATACATACAAGTGAAACGCTCTCACACACACTACTGAAACGCTCTCACACACACTACTGAAACGCTCTCACACACACTACTGAAACGCTCTCACACACACTACTGAAACGTTCTCACACACACTACTGAAACGCTCTCACACACACTACTGAAACGCTCTCACACACACTACTGAAACACTCTCACACACACTACTGAAACACTCTCACACACACACTACTGAAACGCTCTCACACACACACTACTGAAGCTCTCACACACACTACTGAAACACTCTCACACACTACTGAAACGCTCTCACACACACTACTGAAACACTCTCACACACACTACTGAAACGCTCTCACACACACTACTGAAACGCTCTCACACACTACTGAAACGCTCTCACACACACACTGAAACGCTCTCACACACACTACTGAAACTCTCACACACACTACTGAAACACTCTCACACACACTACTGAAATGCTCTCATACATACAAGTGAAACGCTCTCACACACACTACTGAAACGCTCTCACACAAGAGAAATGCTCTCTTACACACATTTTGCATAAACTACAAAAAGCTGTACAGGGCACAGGGAAGTGCATGTGGTTTTGCTCAGTTTGAAGTACTTTGACCCTTGCTTCAACCACAATGCACATTCATCTGATATTCTTCATTTTTCAAGTCCAAGCATACAGAACAGAACTTTGGCTTGCCCTTAAGGGTCAGATGTGAGCATGGTATGGAAAATATAAATATTGCCCGTTTTATGTGGGAAAGAGGCTTGAACAGGCTTATTACAGGTGTATCAGTCCACAACCAAAGTTGAGAGACTATGGGCAGAACTCAATAGAGTTGTATCTAGACACTTTATAAACATCTTTAACTTCACGGAGGAACAGGGTGTACTGGATTCATTGAATGAACTACATTTATTTTGTCTGCATTATGTTTATTTACCAAGAATTGAAAGTGCAGTAACATAATTCAATAATCAATGGAACAACCATGGCCTCTCCACACAAGGGCAAACACTTCTCCAGTTGTGGCACGCAGGTGTCATTAATAATGCAGGAATCCATCCAGCTATCAACAGCAATGTTTTAACAACTTTAATTCACAGAATACACTGCACATGTAAAGAAAACAAACCTTAAAGGAGAATTCCGGTCTATTCCAACACTTAGCTCTGTTGTTTGTAAATGCGAAGGTCTGTCAGTAGAGAGAAACTAACCAATCGGTGCTGTCTACACCGTGTTATCCTCCTGCTAGAGTTAGCACCCAACATGCTTTAACAGGGCAAGTTATAAACCTGTTTTTAGCATCTGAATGCTGTAAAGTGAAAAGTTGCATTAATTCAACTGTGTTTAGTTCCAGTTAGAGAGCTTAGGGAATGTCTACAAACTACAACACAGAAAAGAGATAAAATAAAAATATGTAGACTATCAATTTAATGATTAAATAAGGTAGTGTCTCCAAAATTACCTCAATTATAACTTGTCTCCTGCTAGTTGTACTACAGCACTTACTTTTAGAAAAATAAGCATATGCTTATTTTTAAAATGTTTGTATCTCTTTTCTGTGTTGTAGTTTGTAGACGGTCCCTAAACTCTCCAACTGCCTCTCAACAAAGGAACTAAACACAGCTGAATTAACAAACTTTCATGCATTTCTTTCACATCTCCAGCTGTCAGATTCAATGCACATGGGTCGGCACTGTTAATGACATTTTGAACATGTTAACATGCTAAAAACAAGTTTATAACTTTTAAGCCTGTTGGTGCTAACTCTAATAGGAGGATAACACGGTGTAGACAGCACCGATTGGTTAGTTTCTCTCTACTGACAGACCTTCACATTTACAGACAACAGAGCTACGTGCTGGAATAGACCGAATTCTCTTTTAAGGTTTGTTTTCTTCACATGTGCAGTGTATTTTGTAAATTAAAGTTGTTAAAACATTGCAAAACATTTTATGAAAAATAAATTAACATGATAAATATTTGTTCAAAGGAACAATTATATTCAAAGACAAAGAGAGACAGAGACTTAAACATGCAGAGGGAGCAAAAGAGAATAAGACAAATAGACAGAAAGTGAGTCACAGAAACGGATACAGAGCATATGTTCAGCTTAATTGTTTGAATTTCAACTGTCGAAATTTGGTAAGAATATGAAAACATGAAAAAAAATTGAAAACATAGGGTGACTGAGTCAACTGAATTGTGGTGAAACAATATAAAATACATAAGTTATATTGCATAGGGCCTTCAAAAATGAAAATAACTGTAACAATAACTGTCTTATTTTAAAGTTTTTTCAGAAAACAGACTGAGACCAGCAGAAAGGTAGAGACAAACAGAAAAAGTGAGAAAAAGACAGAAAAGGTTTTAGAGCATGACATGTTCACGCGCTGCCAAACCCATATGTGTTTCCTAATGCAAAGTCAAACTTCTCCTTGAATAGTTGGTAAGACACATGTAGTTGCAACTTGATGCAGTTAACACATGTGTTGGCAAGAGGGAACATGAGCGTAGACATCATCTCCTTTGTGAATGAAATGGACAGAAGGAGTTGGGGAAAAGCCGATAGGTGGTACCACAGATGCTCCAGTTGTGAAGGCCAATATCGTCTCTAGTTTGGATGGCCCTTCTTCTTCTGTAAAAACAAAAATATCAGTGGTAGTTGGTCCAATTAATGTGTATGAGAATCATCTCTAAAGCAATTAAGATCACCTGATACTGAATAAATTGTCCAGTAAGAGTATTTCACTTCTCAAAACCAAAACATCTAAATTCTGAATGCCTCTTGTAGCAATGGATTTATAACAGGTCTTTCATCTTTCAACATTCGCAGGTTGCTTTGTGATAATGGTTACGAATACCAAGAGAATACTAAAAAACAGATTCATCAGTTTATTTTGCCATTAAACTATTAATTACCTTCTGCATCTTGGAGATAGTTCCTCCAGAAAGTAACAACCATCTCCTCAGCAGCTCTCTTGTTGCTCCCTTCTGGAGAGAGATGAATGCTGAAAAGATCATCCACCTGGTTAGCAGTCAGTGTGTTCGGCTCGTAGCAGAACAGGGGTCGGAAGCTGTCTGGACGTCGTCGTATTTGGTCCAGAACCCCAAGAGTTTTCAGTCCTTCACAGAATCTGTACAAACAACATGGAATAATTGTACAATCCATAATTCAATTGTACACTGTCAAATTGTCCCTTGGTTTTATACAAACATAATAGATTTTATGATACTAGTCTTACACTTTGTTGGTCAATGGTTAAAATTATTACTCCTTTTGATATTGATCTGACTGTACAACAACTAACACTGAATACCTTTGAAATGGCCCTTGAACCCTGTGGATGACCTGAAACATGACAATGTCTTGTACCAGCAGATCCTTGTCTCTTATCGACAGCATAGGCCTCAGACACCCTGCATTGGCCAAGTAGTCAAGCAAAGGAGCATTTGACTTCTCAAGGTCCTCAAGGGTTGTACTTTCAGATAACTAGAAAACAAATATTTATGTATATATTCAGTTTAACCTATTTTATCACCTCAAGCCCTGAACACTCTTCTTTACGCAATTTCTCTCTGAGCCACAAATCTACCATGAAAAACCAGATATCTGCCCTTCTTCTTCAATAGCTATTGTATGCTGTGGACAGGGCATGGAAGGTCCTAATTTGTCAACTGAGGTGTCAATCGCAAGGTCAGGTATTTCAAGGTTCAGCAGCCACAGTGAAATAGGACTGGTGTTTCTGAGTGATATAAATGTAATGAGACACCACAATACTGCACTAAGTGCAACCTGCACTACAGTTTATCTACATATTTCTCATAATATTTAAGCAGTTGCACATTTTTGTATTCCCAACTTGTATACTGTATATTCAAATATGTGTTCTTGTATTTTATTCCTATTATTATTATTATTATTATTATTATTTAATTTATACTGTATCTATGTATATTGTATCCTAGTATTTCATTATATTTATATTCGGTGCAGTATGACTAATTTTGCTGCTGGAACACTATACTTACCCATTTTATTGGATCTATCTATCTATCTATCTATCTATCTATCTATCTATCTATCTATCTATCTATCTATCTATCTATCATCTACATTACACGTGA
>JABXJD010003155.1:7500-34290 GCA_013375575.1 Percina caprodes | reverse complement strand
TTATCAGGATTCTCTAATCAATTCCTCCGATATGGAGTAGCAACAATATACCTGCAAGACAGCAAAGGGACCTGTGAAATGGCTACATCTGTAATTGTAAATGTTGGAAGAAATCCAAAGAAATGCCAAGATCCACTTTTAGCACAGTGTAGCAGACCTTAGAAATGCAAGATTTCAACCATGGCTGTGACAGCTCTGATTCTATGGCCAAAGTCCTAGTAAAGATACAGTATCAGGGCAAGAGAGGAAAGGAAGGATTGAGGCAAGAGGAAGAGAGACATGAAGAAGGAAGCTGGAATGACGTCCTGTCATCCTATTTCACAGCCTCTGGGTAAAATTTTCAGGGAATACTCCTTTAAGGGCCTTTCCTTTGTTCTCCCGCCAGTCATCCTGCTTCATTCCCATCAGCCAGCCATCATCCTAAAAACACAGACATGCAAGTAAAGACATATTCACCTCACTGTCATGGTCACACCACAGTAAATACCTGTGTGTGTGTGTGTGTGTGTGTGTGTGTGTGTGTGTGTGTGTGTGTGTGTGTGTGTGGGTGGGTGTGTACCTGTTCTTCAGGGTTGTCAAACGGGATTACCAGCACCACGTCACCAGTCTTCATCTCCAGTTCGTCTGTGTCATTGGCAGCATAATCATGCATCACCTGGAGCTATATCACATAAATGGAAAAAACATGAATGATCATATGTATACAAAATGTATATTTAGGCCAAGTAGATGCTCAGCACTGTAGAGATCTTATTTGGTTTTACCTTAAACAAGAAGCCAGGTGGCATTTCTTCAGACTCTGATTCAACTTCTGTTGATTCTGCTGCTACTTCAGATGTCTAGAAAAACAGATGTTCTATTTACTGACATGTAGTGCACATAAAAAGAGCCATAATTAAGCCGTGGAGTGTCTGTAACCTGAAACTAGACAATAAAGGACACTTAAAGAATGCGTAAAAATGCTTAAAGTCCATTTTCAGTACTGGAAACAATGTTAAAGCAATAGTGCGTAGTTTCTGTCGCCCCAATGAGGAGATCTAAGCAATGACAAAATAGAGTTGGCGCGTCCACATTATGCAGTCTTTGGTGGTTGCGCACCCGCCCTCCTCCCTCCTCCCTCCTCCGTGCAGTTGCTAGTAGCCAAAGAGGACACGGAAGACTAATACAACATGATGGACTCTTCAGAAGAGGTAATTATCTTCACCCGAGCTTCTGCGCAGGAAAGACACCGGACAACACAATCTTCTGAACATAGCCATATTGAGAAATACAGAGAGTTGTGTGGAGCTGATAGTCTTAATTAGCTTTGAAGCAACTCATTTGACAATGACTTGAATGTATTGGATGTTCGATAATATTAAAAAGTTAGGCACTAAAGCTTTAGTAAATGAGAAGAAGCATGATGCAATATAGTCACCCCAAACATATATACAGATTAGTGCTGTCAGTTAAACGCGTTATTAACGGCGTTAACACAAATCCAAACAAAAAAACAGGCAAGCAGCACACACTTGTTTGGGCTTGCGAGCTGGCCAAAGAAACGTAACGTTACGTTTTTGAGTGGATGGCGAGCGCGAGACGCCGAAATGGATGCCAATAAGATTCTGAATGTAAAGTTTACCTTTTAAAAGTTGCCAAATGGTTCCATTGGCAAGACCAAAGTGATCTGTGTGTTTTGTCATTGTGAACTGAGCAATCATCGCAGCACGTCCAGTCTGAAATACTACTTGATGGCCAAGCACACAGATGATGTGCACTCATGCCTCTATATTGTTTCTGTTTAGAGTATGTATATATTAGTGTGTATATATTGTTTGGTTGTTTTGTATGTGTAAGCACATTGGGAGCAACTATTCTCCAAAGAAAAATTTCTCGTATGTGTCTTCATATATGGTAAATAAAGCTGATTCTGATGCGAATTGTGCGATTAATTGCAAGTTAACTATGACATTTAATTAAGTTTGACAGCACCAATACAGATACATATCAAATACTTAGGGGTGGTGTAAGCTCTTCAAAGAACAATGTTGCAATATTACATCATTGTATAGATATCTGTAATGTTGCAATAAAAAACACATTAAAAAATGTAAAAATCTAAAAAGCACATAACAGTTATTGCATGTTATAGTTCTTCTTCTTGCACAAACCTCCTCTGTCGGTGCTTCCTTCTCTGGTGCTGCAGCTGCTGCTGCAGACTCACCCTGGGGGCAGAGAAACATAGAATAACAGAATGAAATCAGAGACTGAGACACATTAATGATTGAAATAAGGAGAGAGAAAGAATAAAACAAGAACACACAAACAAGACAAAGAGACAAAAAGACAAGCCACGCAGCCTAAACAGCAAAGTTATAGCTAACATAAGCAAGTATGTGGAATAGGTAAGCTTGGATTCTAATGCACAGGTTTTGCACAGCATACTACATGTGTGGATTTCTGATTAGCAGTGACTGAGATTAGTTAATTGTATTGAGAAGCAGGTGCTTATACTCTTCTCATTCCCTCAGCAATTAATTTCTAACTTGCCCTCTGTTGCACAGTTGATGCATCCATGCTGTTGGTCCAGATGCATCCTAAATATTTCCATCTTAAGACTTCTCCATGTCTCCACTTTATATTCACAATTTATCTCTCTATCATCTGTTTCTATCCAGCACTGCATGCTCAAACCTCCTCCTCAAAAATCGATGCATCCACCATTTTCGTCCAGATGCATCTCTCCATTTTTTTCTCTTCTTGGTTACCTGACCCTCTTCATCATCCAACGTAGCAGAAGCTGGTGTGGCTTCTTCCTCAGCAACATAAGCTGGAGTCTCAGCTGCAGGTGTGTCATCCCCTGGGGCGGGCACTTCTGTGACCAGCTGGCCCCCCTCATCACCCCAGTCCTCCTGGGCTTCAGCCACAGGATCGTAATGAGCCTGCTGGCTCTCATCATCCCCTTCTAGCTGCTGAGCCAGAGCCCCAGGGTCATAGCGAACTGGTTGGGTTCCGTCATCCCCCCAGCCCTCTGCGGCGGCTGCTATGGGGTCATAGCGGATAGGCTGCGTACCATCATCCCCCCAGGCATCTGCAGCAGCAGCCAAAGGGTCATAATGCTGCTTGGTTTGCTCTTCCTGGGCACCAATGTCCTCATGCTGAGGGGCAAGGGTCAGGTTTCAAGGAGTCAGAAGTAAAAAAAATATATATTTTACTTGGGGTACTTATGGGTATTATTAGGGGTATAAAAGTTGAGGAAATTTTAAGGGACAAAAAGGTAAGTTATAAGGCTTTGAAATTAGCAGGACCAGGAAAAAGTATTTGCAGGGCTTGCAGGGGGTTGGGGGGGGGGGTAAGGCCAAAGTATGAAGAACACAGTGGGCTACGAACAAAGTAAAAAAAAATTTGAGGGACAAGCAATTAGGAAATTGATAAAGATATTAGTTTGGCACTCACGAGGCGTATAAGGGTTGTTCAAAAATTAAAGCTAGCGTGCAGAACTTTTACATATAAATGAACGTCTGTTAAATCCAGACCTTGCCAAACGAGTTCACGCAATAAGGATTAGACCTATGAACACCAGGAAAAGCTCTGTGTATTTTTCAGTATACTGGAGTAGGGGTGTCTGATTTGGTTGGTGACATGGTGCCTCATGAGTATGCCAATACAGCTTATTTGTACTCAGAATGAGTAATTTATTAAGTCTACAACAACTGTGTTACATCAGAGTTCCATAAACAGTTCACAAAGTGCCGTCAACCAACCTTGCTCACTCACTTACAGTGCTTCACAAAGTAGCTGCTTATTCTGGCTCTCTGATTGGTTACACAGCATGTCAGTCTACCTGTGTTTTCCCAAAGTGACGTGGTGTTATTATAAACAGATGCTTTTCTTAAGCACGTCAACAAAATATGTGTAATTACTCTCACTGCCAGAAGGGGGAGACAAAAGTTCCGCACTTCAGCTTTGAAGGAGTTCAAACATTAAAGGACCATACAAGTGATTTTACCATGGATGAGGGTTGGGGGAGTTGACATCAAACATTATTAAGATTAAACTTATTTGTAATATTTAAGGGAGAATAGAAGAGTTTTGCAACATATTAGCAGAAACGGGCCACGAACGATGTCATGGACGTCGATGGGAGGAGTTCAGTAGCAAGCCATCATCATCATCATTCATCACCATCATCATCATCATCATCATCATCATCATCATTATCATTATCATCAGACCCAAGAAGATAGATGTAGAAGGATAGACCTTTACAGATCAAATTAAAAGACAGATGAAGATAAGGAAGTGTGGCAGCAGAAGGCAAAAACGCAAAAAACTGTCAGCCTTTTCCCATCAGAAAATAGATGTTGGATCTTCTGCATGTAGTTTGCAAGCATGGTTTATATTCCCACGGCTATGTTTAGATGGAGAAAGAGGAAGGAAGCTTTGTAAGAGAAGTGTCATTCCTCTCTGAGCAATAACTGCTTTGCCTAAAGCAGAACTGTATGATTGTTAAGACACATCTCTCTTACAGTGATAGGGATGAACAAAAAGGTTAGTTAATGGTCAGAATGCCAAGTTGCAAGCAAGGCTTTGTGAAGTTGCTGACCAGCTTGTTCGTTTATTTCCATGAGACAATTCACTGAAAACAAGAGCAACTTCACTCAACTTGCAGAACAAAACTGTTCCCTATGTGTTACATGGATCATGTAAGGGCTACATGTTCTGTCAGTGTAACATGTATACAGGGATACAAGGGAAAACAGAAATAAAGGTTGATTCAGTTACAAATCATTTCACAAATATGGGATTTTAAATTTACATGTATAAATAAATTAATTTAATCTCATAATCTCATTTAAATTTGTAATTTTCTATGAATATGGTGGGTGTCTTAGGATCAATCCTTATAGGTTTTAAGTCTATAGTATGCTGTTTATGATCAATAAACTGTGCATCCTGCAACTTTACTGTAGAAGAGCACGTGACGGCTGGAGGATTGCACATCAGACACCCTTTATATTGTTCAATAAACTATATTACAGTGTAAAATGTCAGTTTGAAACTGAATTGACCCACGCTCATTCCCAAGTTATATTTGTGCTGTACAACAATCTCTTCAGTGTCACATAAAGCACTGCAGACACAAAGACAACGCACAAACATATTTGGGACAGACAAATGAAAGAGATCGCACAAACATATTTGGGACAGACAAATGAAAGAGAAACAGATGGACTGTTTTTTGTTTTTTTTAAATCTACAGTAAAAGCCATTATATAAGTCCAAACATGTTCTGCAACAAGCATATTTAGAGTGGAGTTTGTATAATGGCTATTTAAGTAGTAAATGTAAGCACTGACAAATGAGTTGATGGTTACTATGAACACAATAAGAAATAAGAATATGCTGATGAAGATGGCGATCGTAATGGTAATTACAGTATATATTTTTGAATGTTAAAACATGTTTTATGGTGAGGATGATATGCTTACCCATGAGTCCCAGTTTTCCATCTGTGAAAAGCAGAGGAAGAATAGCATGAGAAGACAGAACTAAGATCTTTACAAAGCTCTTTTCTGTTGAATGTAATAATACATCTCTGGAGCAGGTCCCATGCTGTTAAGCCCTTAGCAATAGATCTTAGTCAGAACAAGAGTACAGGCAAGACCAAGTAAAGTCTGAAGTGCTATTTATTCTCTGTAGGTTTGTCCCTGTGAGCGCATCCTTTAACTTAATGTGAATTATGGAAAAGACAGTATGTGGAGCCATAAGATTCGTAGTTTACAATAGTGTAGTTCAGAAAATATGCAAAGTCAAAGTAGGTATTTTAAATCACACAGCGCACATTCATTCTGTTTTCTCAAAAGAAACAGGGATTTTGTACATAACATCATTTTAAGAATTTCTGTTATGAACTCTGAGCCTGTAAACAATTACATTGCTGTAACAATGGATGCAACTACTGACAGCGGTAATTCTCAAGCCTATGACCATGAACATGAGGATGAGTTTTGAAATCTCACTAAGTGCAAAGTTTGAGGATTTTAATGATTGTGTTGCTTTACGTAAGTGTTGTAATGCCATAGATTGTCTAAAGAATACAGAGTGATCTACAGGTAATCTAAACAAGCAAATTATAAAAATATAAAATAAAGTATTAAAATAATTGACTTGCTGAGACTGATCGGTTGATGTGTGGGAAAACATAATGGCGAGGACACAAGGCTGTGATTGGTGATGTGCATGGTCTTGAGTTGGGTTCATGTTTGGGACTATAACTCAAAGGGATCAAAACATTTTGTCAACAGGACTATAACCATTCAGTTAAGGGTGTCAACAATAGCCTTTGTCATTAATTATCTTTTTATTTTATTGATCTTTGTTTCTTTTAATGTTGCTTTTAATGTTCTCTGTTGCTATGTACTGTATTGTGTTATTCTGAATATGTGTCAGACCCCAGGAAGACAGCCCTGCTGTAGTTAATGCAGAGTCTGATAAACTAAACTAAACTAAATTACGTGATCTTTTCCCTACATGTTCTGTCATAATAGGGCCAGTTTACCTTTCTCTGGTATGTACCAACTGGGTCAAGGTATATAGAAGGCTTCATGCTATCATTTATTAGTGTATAAGAATGCTGTACTGAGGCTGGGTAGCAGACCTGGATCAAACAACAGCTGAATATATATTTTAAATTAAATTTCATCCCACCTTCCAAGCAATATGAGCAACTTTAGGTTGTACGCTCAGATGAAGTAAGTACTACTCATTTTATTCCAGTATCTAAAACTACATTCTGCTGTAGAGCTCTGAAGAGAAGGAAGTAAGAGCAGAGCAGGGCTTTAGTCTACAGTACTGCCATGAGTGATCTGTGGATAGCGCTGCAGCAGGACAAAGCAGTCACTAAAAGCAGGAGTCTGATAGATATCATGAACTTAATTTAATACATGTTTGAATAAAATAATAAATCTTTTGTGAAGTTTGGCATTTCTTGCAGTGGATGGTCTCTCTACAATCTATATGTTCATGCCGTGAATCATCCACCTGTGTGACCGTAGAGGCTTTGGTTGTTGCGCTGAAAGAGTATAGGTCCATGTCCAACAGGCTGCTTACTGCAGGACTGTCAAACTGATAACAACAGGAATAGGAGCTCTCATTGGCTAACAAAGCGCTATAGAGGGTCAAGGAACAGGACAGAAGAGACAGCAAAGCAGGATAGACACGAGTAGACATGAATAGACTAGAATAGAATAGGAGAAAGAGGAGGAGGGGCAGGTCAGATAAAAGAACACACAGACCTCCAAGCTACTCAGGAGAGTTGGAAGTTAAAGGGCTATGGCTGTTTGTCAACAGCAGCTGCTCACTAACCTCTGTAGGGGAGGTGACGCTGATATCAGGAGTAGCTGCAGCATCAAACAGGCTGACAATGTTCTCTGTTTTCAATTCCTTAGATGGGGTAACCTTGGGTGGAGGAGGCACTGCAGGCCTTAGCTAGAAATGTAAAAGAAACAATAATAAAGTTGTGCCACAAGTGAATATTAAGCCAAGACTTGATTAATAATAATAATAATTAATAAGCATTACGTGTTAGATTAAAACATGTTGGGAAGAAAATTGTAGAACTTAAACTCAGGTGACAAAATGAACTTATTCATCTTAGCACAGATAACCAATTACATTAACGATGGCTCTGAAATGCAGCCAGCATGTTGTAATTAGTCACACCTGTGTTGAGACATTATTCAGACACGTGTGTGTGAGTGTGTGTGTTCACCTTGGATGGAGATTTAGGGATTGGTGGTGGACCTCCTGGCCTGAGTGTGTGGTTAGATGCTTCTTTTCCAACCGCACTGAGTGAATAAGAGAGACAGATGGGGGAATAGAGAATACAGACATATTACAGAGAAAGTAACAAGAATGGCAAACGATGTGAGAGAAATATCATTCAAAGGTTTTAAGGTACAGCTAACACAACTTAAAAACTTACAATGCATGCTCTACAATCCAAGCGTAAGTTGTTGTTGTTGCAAGTGCTGTCATGCACGAAGAGTGAACCTCACAGACGAGCAGTGATAGAGGCACTCACTGTCATACACAAGATATTCTAAAGCTGACAAAAGCAGCCCCAAATCTGTAGATATTTAAGGTTGGAAAAACCTGCAATTTATTGCTGGACCAGGTAATTTTGTGCATTGGTGGATTCAAATGGCAGAAAACCCAAGGTTACCAAAACTCAAAGTGGACAAGTGGCGCCTCCATAGGGCAGCTTTTATTTATTAACACCAAAAGCTCCCGGTGTATTTTGTTAATACACTGTAATTGTAACTTTGTTTGGGAGTATGCAGGACTAAAGCAATTCACTGACATAATAAGGGCCCGAAGGTGAATCCTGCTTACCTGATCTTGAAGCCTTAGCTTGATCTAGTCAGAAGACCTATATCATTTCAGTTTTGTGCTTCTAAGTTGCATATCTTTTTAGAGATGTGCAACATAAATGTGTTTTAGTCAAATTACCACACATAAACTGAGAAGCTATTGTAGAAAAACTGTACACATTACACATAAAGGGAGTAAAAAGGGGGTAATCAGGGACAAGCAACTCATTTTGTGGCCCCCTGTCATGTACATGTATTTTACTCTACTACGTACCTTGTGTTTTGGGTTGTATTGTTATGTAACAGTCTTCCCTGGTGTAGCATTAAACATGCAGGTTTGCTCAACTCTTATATCTGCAACTCTGGGAGCACAGCTCTCTCATCACTGTCTGATAATTCACAACCAAGCACTAGTTCTCCCTCAACTCTCTCAAGCCTGCAGACTGACTGACAGACAGCTGGACAGACAAGTCAGTTGGACAGACAGACAAGAGTTGTGTCACCATGGTTACCACAGTTGCTGCCGGTTACCTCCTATTTGTTCCTGACGATGAGGCGCCACTGGTACCTGTCTTTCTGAAAGGGGGGTTCAGGGGTGGCTCCAGGTTAATGCATGCCATTTAGTTTGTCTATTTCCGTAGCTCAAAATACTTTTGATAACAAGTGTTTTAATCCAGGAGTGTAATATTTTGTAAATTTCCCACTTGGCTTACAGTAAACCTATGGGTAAAATAAATAAGTAAGTTAAAAATAACCTTTCCGCCTAATTGACTGATAGTTTAACTTCTGAAGCTGCTCACTACATTCATCAAGCACGATTAATTAATTGCTCTCAAAAGGTTCAAATATTTGCACATATTTCTGAAAAGATTTATATTTTCCCAAGTCTCACACAAAACAGATGTTTTCAAGTAGACTATGGGATTTCTTTAGGATCGCGAAAACCTGAGGTTACTGGGTTTTCACCTGAATGGAATATTAACAAAATACTTTTGCTACTGAATAGCATCACTGTTGCCTGTTGTTGTTTATCTATGTTGTTTATAGTAATATATTTCATAGAAATATATTAACCTATAAATACCTATTTGCTGAATTTCGTGAATTGTTTTAAGATCCACATCTGCTTTGTGTAATAAATGTGCAATAAAACTAACCTGCTTGCTTGATGAGTGTCTGTTTTTTCCAATTGTTCCAAGATGTCATACAAATCCTGATCCAACTACAAAGGGGAGACGGGGGGGGAGACAGGGGCGAAACGGGTATAAGATATGTATACCTAACAACAACAGCATTACATCATCATCCGACAGCTTGATTGCATCATCATGTCCAAATACATCTAGACAGCATTTACAACTCTCAAACTCAGTCAGTAAAACAGAGGATAATATCATGGCCTGCTGTATTTTTACAGGGGAAAATAAAAACTTTACAGACAGCAGCAAGACAATGTAGTCTAAACTGACACTGTCAACATTTACCATCAACTGTTATCTTTTACACTGTGTCAATGTGTGTTGTCTGGTCTTTTCTAAATTCAGCACTAACAGGGGTTCATGCACGAGACTTACCCGGCCAATTTCCTTGTGAAACTTCTCCTCAAAACCAGCCAAACTCTGGAAGGTGCTGACATAAAATCCAACACGACTAGAAAGGGCAGAGAAGAGAGAGCGGGTGAGACAGTATTGATTGCATTACTGGCCTGACTTAATTTAGCTTCAAGTAAGGACAAGCAATGTAGCACAAATGTAAGAGAAATGCAATTACAGTGTCCACCCATCAACAGGAAAATCGGTTTCCACAGACACTCACACACATACACACCTGTTCCAGAGGGAAGGCAACTCCTCTTGCAAGTCAATATTAATCTCCTCAAACACCTTTTGGGCTCTCTCCAACTCTTCCTCAGCCTAAACACACACACACACACACACACACACACACACACACACACACACACACACACACACATACAGATATGCACATTTGCACAATGCATTGGGTTATGTTTTGAATCCCTTGACACTTATGCTTATGCTTTGACATAGTTTGTTTACAGTTGTCATTTTTGTTTTGCCCTTGATAAATATTCAATCGTTGGAACACGGGCAGAAAAACAAAGCGATAAAATGCAACTAGTTCAAAGTGCAGGAAGATTATTGTGTACCTGGCTCCTGGACAGACTGCTCTGGGCAACATTGTGTGCAGACAAGATACCCTGAGCCCAACCTGGAGTGGCCCTCTCCAGCAAAGAGGAGGGCTAGAGGAGAGAGTCAGAATACGACAAATTAAACTCAATGTTTATTTGTATGTAATGACATTATTATCAGTGTGCCAATACTTTTGTATCAGAAAATATTTTTGAGTTTGTTTTACCTTGGTAATTTTAATGCCCCCATCCTTTTTCTTGGTCTTGTGTGTGGTGGCATAGTTGTGCCTGGCACTGTCGTAATCGACCAGTTTCCTGTCCCTCTTAGCTATACGTGCCTGAACAAAAAGAGGAGAATATGTTATTCAGTGTCTCATCTTCAAGGAAAAACTCAGTTTTCATCTTCCCAACATAAACTTGTTTTTCGGGAGTGTATGATTATTCAAAATTCAGTAAGAGCACAATAGTATACAGCATAATGTGGAGCTGGCTGCCACTGCATGAACACTAAATACTAATTCTTTTTTGGTCGTGGTTTCTGCAGTTTTCTATGACGACAAAGCTTACCTTGATATCAGGGAACTGGCCCAGGTAAGTATCCATGGAGATGAGAGCATGATCGACCAACTTTTGGTGGTAGTCAGTCCACAACACATCACAGTCCTGCAGCATGGATGAACATAACAGTACCATACATAATCACAATCAGAGATAAGAAAAAAAAGGTGTTTAATTGCAAAAGTATGATTGTTAGATATATTTGTCCACCACTTTTGAGTTAATTCTAGTAGCTTTCTAGCTTTGTCTTGGCTTGTGGTCTTATATAAAATAAGCTTAAGCTGAAACCCATTTAACCAATTGCAGCATTTTCTTGCAGCTAGCTTGTGGTACTTTTGATACATAATAACCATTAATCTAAATGTGATTTCAAAAGTAATGGACTTAATGAAGTCAGAGGAAATTCTAAAGTGTTCCACACCATTTCTTACAAGAGTTTATAATCATGTCCTCTTGACAGAATTAGCAAGGTGTGTGGACTCTAGGAAACATTGCTGCTGCGATGCATAAGCTAATCAGGAACCAAGCACACACACAATCAATCAACTAATGTACTATAAAGTGGTTCTGACCTACAGTATATTCGGAAACCAGCTTGTTCTCTCTTACAGGCAATTTCTGTATTTTAAACACATTCATAAAAAAGAGTTTCTGACCTCCACAATCGAATCCACTTCGTTCTTGCCATACCACTCTGGCTCATACATGTCAGCCAAACACGCCTGCACATTTTTGGAGGACTCGTGCATGGCTGAGGACAAACACACATTTATTCTACATCAGCAGATGATTGATTTAGCTTGGTAAATGCAAGTGTGAATTTGTTCAGGCTTGTGTGTGTCACCTTTTACTGCCTCCAAGTATGCCCGAAGGTCCCTTTGCAGTTTGCTGCCTTCAGTCTATGGGTGAAACACAAAACATGGGGCTTAGAACACAAAATGAACCAGTGTAAGGAGACACGTTCACAGCCTGTTGAGACGTTGTACATATTTCAGTCTCAGCAAATTAAACTGTTAGAGCTAATGCAAAATACTGTTTATATATGGAGAAGGAACATTTGTGACTAAAAACGTATGGCAAGCAATATAAGTATGCAATAATTGGTCACTAGCATTATTTATTTCTAGAAATATGACTTAGTGCCATTCACTGGACTGTACTCACATATTGTTTGTTGAAGTTGATCACTCCCTCCTCAAAAGCAACATCTTTGGTCTCATCGGCTTTGCCAAGCTTCTGGAGAACCTGTCAGCCAAACACATAATATGCTTAGTCACAATACCAAAGGTAAGGTTAGCAATTGATTCTGTTCAGCTTTAAGACAGAAGAAGGGATATGTTCCGTAAAAGACAAAGCACCTGTGAACATCCACCTGTCTTCTTGTCTTGACCTCTCTATTTCTTCTAAGTTTAAGATTAAATATGCTGATTTTTTTGCATTCATGGGTAAAATGAGTGGGTTGCAGTTTTATGACACAACATATATAAGAGATAATCACATCATACTTGAATGTACGTATGCATTATATACATTATGTCCATACAAATGCATATATATTGCCAATACAGTAACATTCACACATGTATAAAGCACACTGTGTTTAATAGTTCACCATTATCTGTTATCTCTCTGCCTGTCTCTCTTTAACCCTACAGCACATGATGCAAAATGATAGACAGCTAGCGCCCCTGCCATTCATTTAGCGCACTACGCACGGCATGAACGCATAGACTAGGTCTCAAATTTACCATCTATAGACTACACATTGCAGCATGGGTAGTAATTATCATCATAGGGCTAGCAAAATGTAAGGAAGTGTTTTTGCAGTTACCGTTTGGGTGACAAACACGTATTGAGATACCCAGATACTGATTTAAAATGTCAGAGACACATCAGTGATGGGTTAAATTGTGAGTAGGCTTACCGTATCTCACTGCAATATGCACGTGCCCGCTGTATGACATTGACTACAGGAACGATGTGTTTAAAGTGGACATCCCCATCCACAAATAGCCTACAGCCCCCTTATTATTATGATGTCGTGATGCGACACTGCGCCTTGGTGGAGGATGCGGCACTGCTGCTTCACGGCTTTGTAGGCCTGAACAATTTCCCCATACATTAACACGTTAGAGAGCAGCTCTTACCTTTTCCTGGGCTCTCGTTAGTTTTTTCTGAACATTGCTGGCCACTTTTCCTGCGGTCAACCCTTTTCCCAAATTCAACTCAGCCATCTTGTAGCGCAGATCAGTCTATGGATGCGGAAAGGAAGGCAATAAGAGCAATAACGATCTGATGGACCGCTACGGCGATCGTTGAGGCAAATTCATCAAGGTCCAGTGGAGAAATAATGGCGATAAATGATATTATGTGATGTTCTGATGTATCTTTGGAAGGGATGTATATGCAGAAAGCTAAACTGTATTCTCAAATGTTGAACTGCTGTGTGCGCGTCCGTGACAGAGGAGGATGCTGATGCTCTTAAAGGCACAGTTGCTGCTGCGCGTCCACACAGGAATCTGTGCATTATATGAGACCACACATCAACAGATACATTATGAACACAATGTGCTGCTTTAAAATGAAATTCTGCACCAACGATTTTGAAGAATGTTCTTTGTTGATCTATGAAATCTCAATGTTTAACTTAAAATTGGCCTCAGACATTCTCAGTATATAGGCTACTGTCAAGTCTTAAAATGATCGATGTTTCAAAAAAATACATTAATAAATACATAAATAAATATAACATAATATAACGTAACATTATAAAGAGCCTAGCTAACATTCACTATTAACCTAAACAAAACATTGGTAAGAAACAAGACCAGGCCTGCTTTAAAGCATCTATTAACGCTTTAATCACCCAGCTTTCTTAATCTGATATTACGTTACGTAACACGTGAAGTGACTGAAAAGCAGCACAGCCGGTAAGTGACTTTGGGAATAAACACACACTCTACACACTCACAACACACTCATTTTTAAGTTTTAAAGTTAAATGTCTTTATATTATTCTGTGTACCTTGAAATATATTAGACCAACATATCTCAAATTAACATTATTGTAAACAACCCATCAATTGTAAAATGTGTATAAGATGGAGAAGGCGTCTGTCTTGCACTGCTTCAGATACCATGAGTGTGTCTTTTTTTCACACATTATATTATGACAGGTTTTATCTGGTGCAAAAAATAAAATGTGTAAAGCTTCGACCATAGATTGTACAGGGTTCCACCTATCACCCACATGAGCTCTCCATGAGATGGCGCCATTGGCTCATATCACATCCACATACAAACAGTATGTACAGAGCTCTGATTAAGTTCTTTCACTTTTTAAAACCTGGCTGCTTTTACTCAACGGCTGCAAAAGTCTGACGGAGGACTGATGCTCTGCAGACGTAAACCTCTAGAGGGGAGTCTGCCAACACCACACAAAACAGGCTGTTCTGAGTGATGTTATTACTAAATTCCCATTTGACCTGGTCTTAACTAGGCCTACAAGATGGCTACATCTGTTCAATTTCAATTTCCCCGTAACAACAACACATGCAGTATTATTAAAACACATTTTCTTTTATATTTTATGATATTAATTTTTTTTAAATAAATTACAGCTCTTAATTGACACAGATTGGTGCAGGTTGGTGCAGGAGCTCTCCAAGGTCCTGAACTAACACTGCTGGTGTTGAGGAAGTTAACAGGCAGCAGAACAAAAAGCTCCCTAAACACTAGGACGGTACGTGTTGTTGTTCCCCAATGCCCCCATACACACACCATTAAACTGGATATAACTATATCTCTGTTGCATAATCTAAATCCCACTTGCATGTGAGCTGTAAAATGGTTTAATGTGTGATTATACCGTTTTCAGTAGGTCATAATCTGCCAAAAAATAACTAATAAACTCCTTTCAATGTCAAATACGGCATTTTATCTTGGACTTACCACGTGTCAATTATTCTTTGAATTACTTCTTACATTTGAAATAGATTATCACAATAAAGACACAGCTCAAATGCACCTCTTTTGAATCTTTACTGCCCCATTTTCTTCTTTTTCTCTCCCACTTTCTCCCTCTCCTCCTCCCTCACCATCACCATCGTCCCCCGTCTCTTTATCCATGACAATAACAACATTTGGCCACGAGTCACCAAGCCCATTCGTTCCCATACATTCACATGAATAGCTCCTCTCCACCTCCCTCTCGGGCTGCGGGAATGGTTTAACCCGTTACCCACAGTGAGCGAGACAGGAGCACAAAGGAAGCGCATACTCTGGTCGTTTACAAGGGATATAAAATGAAAGCGTGATGTAAACACGGAATAAAAACCGCAAGGCAGCATTTCCATTTCCCGTCGCACTGGTCCATTATCGGCATTTAATATTATATGAGGTAGCCTACCTACCGGCTAGCAACAACGCGTCTGTCTGGACACCGAAAGGCAGGCATTAAGTGTGAAATTGAAGCCAAGAGGAGTTGAGCATTGTTTCATCTTCGCGTTAGGCTTTTGTGGAGTTGCTCGCTGTTTGTTGTTTTTTGACCGAGCCCGGTTAACTGAGATCATGATGTCGGGGGATTCAAGCAAACAAATGGAGATTCTCCTCTTCTTTTTTTAAAAACAGTTGTTCTCTTTTTGGACTTGGGAATAACAAATAACAAACGAAACACGCTAATATGTTGCATTTCTGAGGTGAGTTTTCTTTGTTCATGTTTGTTCATGTCAAATTACATGTATGTTATGCTTGCATAGCACGTAGGTTATTTATTGAATTGAATCGTCCGCGTGCCACAAATAACAAAGACTGAAGTGTAACGTTTTGTCCTGTTACCTCCACCCAACAGCCAAGACGAACCACGTTCATACTGTTAACATGTTTCGCAAGAGCTAATTATGTTGCCCGCAGCCTTATGCCCACCACCACTGTAATTGCCTTTGGAAATTAGACAGATGGAGGACAGCCCCGCTATTGTTTTCCTTCTATTGTTTTCAAACCGTTGCTTAACGGAACATTTGGTGCTCCAACACAAGGCACGAGCACTTCGAGACCTCTCAACGGTTGCATATCAGTGACAGCCAGATGAATCCTTCATGATGTGTTGGGATTAATAATTCAAAAGACTAAACTCTGAATTTGATACCCTTGTAAAATAATTGGGTAGGACAGCGTGTAAACAGTGGGAGCCAAATTAATTTGCACTCACGGAAAGTAATGTGCACCCACATCC
Organism: Percina caprodes; assembly: GCA_013375575.1. Classification (NCBI taxonomy): domain Eukaryota; kingdom Metazoa; phylum Chordata; class Actinopteri; order Perciformes; family Percidae; genus Percina; species Percina caprodes. The sequence goes on along the minus strand of JABXJD010003155.1, from coordinate 17,993 downwards.
CATCCCATCCCATCCCATACTATCTATCTATCTATCTATCTATCTATCTATCTATCTATCTATCTATCTATCTATCTATCTATCTATCTATCTATCTAGTAAAACACCTACATTTAAATCTAATATGAATTTATACAAAAACAAAACAAAGGAAAACATTTAATTTATCTCGCTGGATTTCTCTCTCCACCTCCTCTCTTCTTCAGGCTACAGTAATAGCACATGGAACATTTTCATAATTAGTAGTTTGCGGTAGCAAAGTAGAAGTAATTATAGGTAGCAAGCCTGCTGAGCTAAGTGTGCAGGCATTTTTTTCTTATTTCCTTTGTTAAATATGCAAATGTAGGTTTGGTACCACACTACTAGTTCTGTTCTGAAAATGACACTGCTTCAACTTGTGTTTTCTCGCTCCCACTGCTGCAGTTTCTGATGAAATTGTTCATAAATGGATTCAAACTAAACCATGTGACATACATAAAAAAACTGTAGTTGTCTGCTCTATATTATTTTGTGTTAATAATGTGTGTACAGTATGTGTTTGGGCATTTGTGCAGAGCTGTCCATGTGGTGCACACACACACAAACACACACACACACACACACACCAGCAGAAGACCTTGATCAGGTGAGAAATATAGTAATATAAGTGAGAGATAATACATAAGTAATAGATGCAAAGAGCATATACTCTAATTTTGCTGTTATGAGCACCAGATCTCCTTTTAAATTACAGATCATAAGGGACATTTTAGTCATAAGTATTGAAAAGGTAAAATGAGATCTCTTGAGATATAATGATGGATTTGAAGGCTGTGCAGTATTTGGATTTCAGATGTAAAGGAAAAGACATAATGGGAAGAAGCATAAATAATATGAAGTGTATAATATTGTTAAGAATCCACTTTGCATACAGTTAACTGACTGTGCTTTTCTTCTACATTTGAGAGCGCACTGGTGTCAAGCCACACAGTTTCTTACTTTGTAGTGCTATTGCATCTTTTAATAAGGCTCTCCTTGGTGTGTGGTTCCTTTCCAGGGCTGAAATTGAAGCTATGGTTTTGGTTTTGGGAAATGAATAACTCAATGAACCTGGTCAGAAGGTCGTTATATTTCTTTACCACCATTGATCAGATAAAAACGGGCTATGAATGCATGTTGTTTAGGAACACAGTGTTTTTACAGTCCCATATTTACATTAAACTCAGTGTGTGTTTTACTGCTATCAACTGTGCTGCTTCACTGGGGGTCACCAAGCAGGGCACTATTACAGAGTTACTGAGCAAAATGAAAGTGTTTAACATTTACTATAATCTCTGATATCCAAATGGTCCAGCTAGGGAGAGAAAAACGGGAAAGTTGATCCTAATCCCATTAATACACACCAGTACTATCCTTCCCATTGTCATATTCACATGCAGACACACACACACACACACACACACACACACACACACACACACACACACACAGATGCACACTGGTACAGTTTTTTTTTCTTTTTACAATCACTTTGCTATTAATTTCATAACTTGATGTAATTTTTCAAAACTGTAGACACAAAACTCTAAAGGGTCATTACTTGTAACACAGGCTGCCCAATCTTCAAAACATTACCCACACACAAGTTACCCATAGTTTCACTGTGTCATTGTTCATACAATCACTAAATATTGTAGTACAAAATAGGTGATTTCATTATGGTGACTATGGTACTAGATGATCCCTGTAAGACACAGTGGAAACATTGAACAAAATCTGAAATGTTTGATGAAAAACAATACAGTACAATCATACATTTTTTTTATTTGAATCAAAGTTAAATAATTAGCTAGGAAATAGAAAAGAAAAGACTGTAAAACATCAAATGCAGTGTTTCTCAACTTGCTTGTACTGTAAAAAGCAAAATAAAGAAGTGATTACTGTTCTACATCTTCATCAACTCTGTCATGTGGATTTGGCCACACGTTCTCTTCTACATTGAAATTACTTAACATCTTGGAAAAAACCTTCGGGCGTGGCGAACAATGTAGTGTGTGTGTGTGTGTGTGTGTGTGTGGTTCCAAGGGCCTGCATGCATGCAGTGCAGTATTGTCAATACTGTAAATAGTCTTACAGTAAAGGTGGTACATGACACTGTAGAAACAGTATATGATAAACAGTAGTACATTACAGTAAAGAGTGATGATGAAATATTACATCCATAGATAATGTAGTCTATTTTGTTCATGCTCCATGCTAATTGGTGACACTGACTCTCGGTATCTTGAAACTTTTATGATCTGATCATGGAATATTGTTTCTGTCTCCATACAACTATACAATAAAAGTAATGCAACAGTTACTTATCATTCTGAGCAGTTGTATCAATAGATAGATAACTGTAATGAAATGAATAGACAATCATTTAAAATGCAATGTGTGAATTTCTTTTTGAAGTACTTTGATGTTAAGTGCTGTCATATTGAACAGGTGATTTTTGTTAAATGAACAAATGATCTTAGGTTTGTATCCAAGCAAGAAAAAAGTGTGAGAGTTTTGAAAAACGTGCAATTTGATCATTGGTTGTGAGCACAGTGTCAAGTTGGGAGGCACTAACCATATCTAACTGTGTGTGTGTGTGTGTGTGTGTGTGTGTGTGTGTGTGTGTTTGGTGCACGCACACACGCTTGGCTGTCATGTTGGCTTGTAGATGAAAGAGTCTCTTCTTACCATCTAAGCAGACAGATCTGCTGCATCTGCCAAGGTTTGTGTTCTAGACGCATACTATATCTGAAAATGTAAGCGTGTGTGTGTGGAGTTGCAGAACGTTTTGGACATAAGTGTACAGTATCTATGGACTTTGTGTTGACTGCAAAGACTCTCAGTACTGGTTAGTCTTCAGGAGAATTGCAGCTGATATTAACCTTAAATTTGGTCAGGGAATCTGTGTTAGACATCCTTTATTTGCAATACATACTAATACTACGTCTATGTGAGTGCTAACAGACAAATGGCAACAAATAAATAGAGCAATTTGAGCCAACAGAGCGAGAATTGAATGCAGTAATTCAGGATGAGTCTACAGAGACAGATGTGAGCAGCATACTGTGTTTGTGTGTTTCTGTATGTGTATGTGTCCTGTTTTCACACATTCACAGACAAATGTACTGTGTGTTTGCCACTGATGTTAAGGAACTAAGTGTATTTGCTAAAGAACTGCACTTAAGAACAATTTTTACATATACTTTACTTGAATATTGCATTTGTTTTACTTTATACTTCTACTCTCCTACAATTTAGAAGCAAAAAGTATTCCAATATTTTGCTCCAATATATTTATTTAAAGGTCCCATGACATGAAAATGTCACTTTATGAGTTTTTTTTAACATCAATGTGCATTCCCCCAGCCTGCCTTTGGTCCCCCAGTGGCTAGAAATGGCGATAGGTGTAAACCGAGCCCTGGGTATCCTGCTTTGCCTTTGAGAAAATTTAAGCTCAAATGGGACAATCTGGAATCTTGCTCCTTATGAGGTCATAAGGAGAAAGGCTACCTTCCCTTTCTCTGCTTTGCCCGCCAAGAGAATTTGGCCCACCCATGACAGAGAGAGACATCATGGTTTTCAAATGAGCAAAGTGGCAACATTGATAACATTGACAGGGACCATTGCTAGTACTAGTATCATTTTATTTTTACTTTTTGACAATTTGATTATTATTTGCACATTGTTGGTCAGTGGCCAGAGGTCCTTAGTTTAAGTGTATACAAGGCAGTCATACCATCAGACAATAAAAATAAGAAGTCAATTTGGCCTTCCTCTTTTCCTTGACTGCTAGCTGAAAGCAGAAACCGCAAAATCAAGCTGCATAAAAATAATGATGTGAGAAATAAAGGCATAAAGGCTTTGAAAGAAATGGCAAATCTTTTTACGTTGTAAAAAACAATATGTACTTATTAGTGCTGTCAAATAGATTGACCTCAGTTGCCTGAATAACTGTAAAAGGACATTGTTCATTTCCTGCATTTTGATGTGCAGTCATGCAGTTCTGAACAGCTCATGGCGGACATTTGGAAAGAGACAAATCGATCCACATGGGATTAAAGACAAATTCAACAACGGTTTAAACTAGGTCTAGTGTTCAACAGGGGAAAAAAGAGAGACAGAGCAAAGTGGTTGAAAGCAGCAGTGAGGTTAAATTATCCCGGGAAGGGAGACGGTGAAAGACAGAGAATGAGCTGTAATCTGATGAAAGCCTCTTTACTACCCTGTAACCTCACCTCCAGGCCACAAACAGTGACCAAGGCTTAGAGGGGGATCAATGCTGAGGCCACCAACATGTGGGTGGAAACACACACACATACACTCTTCATATTACTTCATTTGAAGTGCTCCAAGTTACACATGCAACATCTGAAGATACACCCGAGATCACTGTTCATACTCTGTTGTTGTTTGCTAGATGGATGAATAGATGAAAAAGGATCGAGTGGGAGAAGGATCTGCTAGAGATGAAGACATTATGCCTAGAATAGTCTCTGGGCATACTTTTCTTCTCTGTTTCATTTCTGTATGTGTGTGTGAGTGGGCGGGTGCACAAGGGATCTATAGGTCACTCCAACATCTCAATAGGCTTGTAGCTGAAAGGGAGAGAGGGAGTGTGAGGAGAAAATTAACAGCTCCTTTACAAATCACCCTCCTGCATTAAAACCTAATGACCCGGGCAATCAAATGACCCAGGTCAAGGCTGTTTCACTGTGAGTGTCCTCTAGTTTACTTTTATTTTATATATAAAAATGGGCAAATGAAATGCATGGTGTATGCAGATCATTTTTAACTATTTATTGACCATGATCTTTTTTTTAAATTTGAATTATTGACTTTGATTTTTTAAACTGCTTTATAAATTCTCTATAGCACTTTGAGATTGCTGAAATGTAAAGTGCAGTACAAATAAAATGTAATATTTACTAAAAAAATTTATCTGGATGCAGATAAGGAAATGATGAACTAAAGACTGTTAGCAGTGAAAGGCATTTCAACCGTTTAAGCTGTGACCAAATAAAGCACTGACTTAATTTCGCAATTTGGCAAGCAAATGGCCTTGAATAGCACTTGACAACACAGTTGTGGAAAATAGTGTTTACATTTCTTACATTTATTTATCTACCGATGTCAGTGCTTTATTCAACAGAGCTGTTAATATTGTGCAAATAATAATACAATATAATAATATTGCATTTAGGAATTAAGTAATGTCTTTACTGGTTATAACATTTTGTCTATGCTTATGAAACATTATCCAATAACTTTATCCACCACACATTGTAAGATGTGATCATGCGATTAAATAGCAAAAAGAAAAAATGCACAGAAAGGCAATTGCTTTGAAAACAGATAGTACAGAGGCTCAAATAAGAAGTCTAAAGCTTGGAAAGCAAAATTACAGTAAGATAAGGATGTTGCTTCTTTACAGTAGATCAAGCAGTTTGCAGTTGAGGCATTTCCAATATAACAAGGCTATTTCTGCCTTTCTGGTTACTATGCCAACTGACCACAGAGATAGTTTAGTGTAACTGCACAGTTTGGCTTGCTAAGAAATAGGCCTGCAACAAATGATTACCTTCAAATTGTCAATGAAAATCGTGCCTGATTGCAATTTTCCAAAACCCAAGCTCTTAAAATTGCTAGTTTTGTCCAACACATAATTTAAAACCCCAAATATGCAAAGTACAATGACATAAATCAAAGAAAATGCGCTCATATTTGAGAAAACGGAAACAGTGTTTGAACGTTTTCCTTCATAAAACAACTTCCCAGTTTACTTTCCACACTTGACATTAGCAAAGCTTTGTGTAAGCATTTTATACAGCACACATGTTGTATACTACTGCATCACCATCAAAACTATTGCCACAGTAAGGAACATCCTCCCAAATGTCACCAACAGTACATAAGTACTGTTCTCATGGCACTGCACTTATATGCATCGCACCACTCATTATTAAAATAAAGATCAGTGTCCTTTTGAATATAGTGATAGAACTGAGATAATTTGATGTTATCTCTTAATGGTCTGTGGAACAACAGTAATGGCACTGGGATTTATTCCCTCAATGTCTTTATTCTACAGCAGATCGCATGAGAGCATATGCTATGTAGGATGACTGTTATATTTCTTTCATGTCAGATCTGACTTGAGTCTTAAGCAGATTTGAAATCTCTAAGTCTCTTTCTGCTTTCCTGACGACACACACACACACACACACACACGCACACATGGTAGTAGTCTCCCGGTGACAGATGGGCTAGATGGAAACAGTCATCCTGTTAGTAACCATTACATCAGCAACACTGTTACGCACTGTCACATGCACATAAATGCTCTCCTCTCTCATTCTCCAAATTGGACACGGAACAGAAGTGCAAAGGTGCCGACAGATGTTAATCATGACATGGCTATCACTGTCTCCATGTTCTGAATCAAGATCCTAAATCTTATCTGGGTATGAGTCTTTGGCTTGCAGTATGCATAGAAGATTGAGCACATGGATGGTCAGACAAAAGGACAGGATATAAAGCCAGACTGTAAGCTGCAAGGAAGTCTGATATATACCTTTTTAGATATATACTTTTTAGAAGTGTGAGTCAGGAAATACAAAGACTGTAAAAGGCAGATATTTCTAGTCTGTGGATTACACACCAGCTACCCAGAAGCACTGACACATTCCTGCCCTCTAATGATATGTTAATATACAAGTGTTCCGGTTTACTAATGTTGCATTCATTAGCAAACCAGCAAATCATTTTTTTTTTTACTTTTAAGAAAGTACTTGGAAGTTTGTCTAGTGTGGAAGTTGGGATGGCTATGTAAGGGTCATCATGTCCTCTTTTATTCTAATCATAATCTGTGTTTAAATTAATATTCATCCTCTGGGGACCAGGCATGTCTGTATGAAATTGGATCAAACTGGTGGATCAAACACACACCTGACAAACAGATATTGCAACCCCTATTATTAATAATAAATAATGAATGTGGCCATGTGTTTCCCCTACAAACAAATGTGGCTTCTGTAAAATATTACAATGTGAATGCAACTCTTTGGAGGAATGGTTGCTCTCTCTACAATCCTGTGATCATGTCTGTAATATCTTGTTAACCTTGCCAGGGTGAGAAGGCTTGCTACAGTGGTGCTCAAAAGTTTACATACACATGCTTAAGTTGACTAAAAAGAGGAATAAAAAAATCATGTGTTGGAAATTTATTTTAATACCTAAATTAAAAAATGAGGTAAAATCCAACCTTTAAGGACACCAATTTTCTTTGTGAATGAATAACGTATTGTAAATAAATAAATGTTCTTATTTAAAATACAGGGTCATAGTATACATACCCCTATGTTAAATTCCCATAGAGGCAGGCAGATTTTTATTATTAAAGGCCAGTTATTTCCTGGATTCAGGATATTATGCATCCTGATAAAGTTCCCTTGGCCTTTAGAATTAAAATAGCCCCACATCATCACATACTCTTCACCATGCTTAGAGATAGGCATGGGATACTTTCTATAAAACCATCTCTCAATGCAAATCAAACCAGGTATTAGTCTAACTGAAATAAAACCATGCCTATCTCTAAGCATGGTGAAGAGTATGTGATGATGTGGGGCTATTTTAATTCTAAAGGCCAAGGGAACTTTATCAGGATGCATAATATCCTGAATCCAGGAAATAACTGGCCTTTAATAATAAAAATCTGCCTGCCTCTATGGGAATTTAACATAGGGGTATGTATACTTATGACCCCTGTATTTTAAATAAGAACATTTATTTATTTACAATACGTTATTCATTCACAAAGAAAATTGGTGTCCTTAAAGGTTGGATTTTACCTCATTTTTTAATTTAGGTATTAAAATAAATTTCCAAAACATGATTTTTTTATTCCTCTTTTTAGTCAACTTAAGCATGTGTATGTAAACTTTTGAGCACCACTGTACCTCAGTAATAGCGTTAGTAGGGTTAGCAACATTTACCTTTTAAACATTTCACCTTTAGACTACCCCAGGTTAAATCTCTATCCTGCTTTAGCCTACTGAACTCCCTTTCCACCTAGGTTGCATTGTCATTTATCCTCACACAAGCTATCTGATATAAAAATAATTATGACATTAGTTACAGCCTTGATGTAATATTTAGTTGTATTGGTTGAGCTGTAGCCTACACTTAGGTACATTTAAAAATCAATATCACCACTTCATATCAGTTAGGAGAGATACTTATGAGGGGCCGTCAGGGACTTTATTCAGAATTACCTCTCACTAACACATGTGAAATGCTCTTACATACACTACTGAAACACTCTCACATAAAAAACTAGAGGATTATTCGCTCACACACACTACTGAAATGCTCTCATACATACAAGTGAAACGCTCTCACACACACTACTGAAACGCTCTCACACACACTACTGAAACGCTCTCACACACACTACTGAAACGCTCTCACACACACTACTGAAACGTTCTCACACACACTACTGAAACGCTCTCACACACACTACTGAAACGCTCTCACACACACTACTGAAACACTCTCACACACACTACTGAAACACTCTCACACACACACTACTGAAACGCTCACACACACACTACTGAAACGCTCTCACACACACTACTGAAACACTCTCACACACACTACTGAAACGCTCTCACACACACTACTGAAACACTCTCACACACACTACTGAAACGCTCTCACACACACTACTGAAACGCTCTCACACACACTACTGAAACGCTCTCACACACACACTACTGAAACGCTCTCACACACACTACTGAAACGCTCTCACACACACTACTGAAACACTCTCACACACACTACTGAAATGCTCTCATACATACAAGTGAAACGCTCACACACACTACTGAAACGCTCTCACACAAGAGAAATGCTCTCTTACACGCACATTTTGCATAAACTACAAAAAAGCTGTACAGGGCACAGGGAAGTGCATGTGGTTTTGCTCAGTTTGAAGTACTTTGACCCTTGCTTCAACCACAATGCACATTCATCTGATATTCTTCATTTTTCAAGTCCAAGCATACAGAACAGAACTTTGGCTTGCCCTTAAGGGTCAGATGTGAGCATGGTATGGAAAATATAAATATTGCCCGTTTTATGTGGGAAAGAGGCTTGAACAGGCTTATTACAGGTGTATCAGTCCACAACCAAAGGATTGAGAGACTATGGGCAGAACTCAATAGAGTTGTATCTAGACACTTTATAAACATCTTTAACTTCACGGAGGAACAGGGTGTACTGGATTCATTGAATGAACTACATTTATTTTGTCTGCATTATGTTTATTTACCAAGAATTGAAAGTGCAGTAACATAATTCAATAATCAATGGAACAACCATGGCCTCTCCACACAAGGGGGGCAAACACTTCTCCAGTTGTGGCACGCAGGTGTCATTAATAATGCAGGAATCCATCCAGCTATCAACAGCAATGTTTTAACAACTTTAATTCACAGAATACACTGCACATGTAAAGAAAACAAACCTTAAAGGAGAATTCGGTCTATTCCAACACTTAGCTCTGTTGTTTGTAAATGCGAAGGTCTGTCAGTAGAGAGAAACTAACCAATCGGTGCTGTCTACACCGTGTTATCCTCCTGCTAGAGTTAGCACCCAACATGCTTTAACAGGGCAAGTTATAAACCTGTTTTTAGCATCTGAATGCTGTAAAGTGAAAAGTTGCATTAATTCAACTGTGTTTAGTTCCAGTTAGAGAGCTTAGGGAATGTCTACAAACTACAACACAGAAAAGAGATAAAATAAAAATATGTAGACTATCAATTTAATGATTAAATAAGGTAGTGTCTCCAAAATTACCTCAATTATAACTTGTCTCCTGCTAGTTGTACTACAGCACTTACTTTTAGAAAAATAAGCATATGCTTATTTTTAAAATGTTTGTATCTCTTTTCTGTGTTGTAGTTTGTAGACGGTCCCTAAACTCTCCAACTGCCTCTCAACAAAGGAACTAAACACAGCTGAATTAACTAAACTTTCATGCATTTCTTTCACATCTCCAGCTGTCAGATTCAATGCACATGGGTCGGCACTGTTAATGACATTTTGAACATGTTAACATGCTAAAAACAAGTTTATAACTTTTAAGCCTGTTGGTGCTAACTCTAATAGGAGGATAACACGGTGTAGACAGCACCGATTGGTTAGTTTCTCTCTACTGACAGACCTTCACATTTACAGACAACAGAGCTACGTGCTGGAATAGACCGGAATTCTCTTTTAAGGTTTGTTTTCTTCACATGTGCAGTGTATTTTGTAAATTAAAGTTGTTAAAACATTGCAAAACATTTTATGAAAAATAAATTAACATGATAAATATTTGTTCAAAGGAACAATTATATTCAAAGACAAAGAGAGACAGAGACTTAAACATGCAGAGGGAGCAAAAGAGAGAATAAGACAAA
>JABXJD010003155.1:0-2500 GCA_013375575.1 Percina caprodes | reverse complement strand
AGACTCTAATGTACTTATCTTCTTGCTCAGTTGTGCAACGCCTCCCACTTCTTTTTCTACTCTGGTTAGAGCCTGTTTGTGCTGTCCTCTGAAGGGAGTAGTACACACCGTTGTAGGAAATCTTCAATTTCTTAGCAATGTCTCGCATGGAATAGCCTTCATTTCTAAGGACAAGAATAGACTGTCGAGTTTCAGATGAAAGTTCTCTTTTTCTGGCCATTTTGAGCGTTTAATTGACCCCACAAATGTGATGCTCCAGAAACTCAATCTGCTCAAAGGAAGGTCAGTTTTGTAGCTTCTGTAACGACCTAAACTGTTTTCAGATGTGTGAACATGATTGCACAAGGGTTTTCTAATCATCAATTAGCCTTCTGAGCCAATGAGCAAACACATTGTACCATTAGAACACTGGAGTGATAGTTGCTGGAAATGGGCCTCTATACACCTATGTACATATTGCACCAAAACCAGACATTTGCAGCTAGAATAGTCATTTACCACATTAGCAATGTATAGAGTGTATTTCTTCAAAGTTAAGACTAGTTTAAAGTTATCTTTATTGAAAAGTACAGTGCTTTTCCTTCAAAAATAAAGACATTTCAATGTAACCCCAAATTTTGAACGTGTATGTATATATATATATATATATATATATATATATATTATATGTCCCGTAGGGTGGCCATTCCTCCAGGCTGGACAGCCCGGCTGCAGGCGCTGCCTTAATCGTGAAACTCATTTTTCCTACTTTTGAGAAAATAACAAAAGGTCTGCCTTTTGACACATTACTTTATTAGTTAAGTACTTATTGGCTAAAAATGTGTGTCAAAAAGCTGGGTCAAAATAAGTAATTTCACTGGTTACATTTCCATCATGACCTATGAACAATTGCCACAACACATACTCACCAGTTGCACCACCAGGATGTCAATCAAGCTCTCAGCGACAGAGAACATAACATTAATGTCAGTTGTTGGACTGAAATTCTGAAAAGGACACATCCTATACATCTGAAACGGAAGTTGCTGTATTTACCCTTTATCTATCCAGATACAAACATTAAGAAAAGTTTGTATGATGTTTATTAGACCTATGTAATCTGAATTGGAAGGGCATGTTGTTATGAGCTGTATCTTGTACATTTATCATTAGCTATGTGGTATGTGTATGCACCTTTATGTAATCTGGTGAAAAATAAGATATTATATTCCTTTATTTGTCCCACAATGGGAAAATTCCAATGTTACAGCAAAGTGGATAGAGGAAAAACAGTATAAAAACAGTAAGTTAGGAAAATAATAAAAACACTATGTACAAGGGACAAACAGTAACAATCCACAAACAACAGATAACACAAATTGTAGCAGCAGCAGCAGTTGCACATGGGCAATAGATTGCACAGTAAATATGGAATGGTATTGCACAATAATTATTGCACATTGTTATATACAGTATATATTCGTTAATTATTATTTTAATTTTATTATTATGCCCAGAATTTTACATATTCAAATTTAATATCAAACAGATATCTGTTTGTCCCTGTGTATGAAAAGTGTCTTTATATAATGGCCACTCTAGTGTCCTGGTGGAAGCAGCATTAAAACATGAAATAAAACACAAAAACTCTCTCAAACAACATTGTTAGAGAGGGCAGGACTTCAGAGTTGAGTGAAAATAAGAATGAACAAAAAGAGAATAAAAGTTTTTAAAAAAAAGAAACTCAAAGGCTGGAGTAACGTAACAGGCAGCATGCAGCTTTGCGAACGCACTACTTATCATCTTAATGTATATATGAAAGCATTTCACATGTATGTGAGAGCTTTTGTAGTGTGTGTGAGAGTTTCAGTAGTGTGTGTGAGAGTGTTTCAGTAGTGTGTATGAGAGCGTTTCCAGTAGTGTGTATGAGAGCGTTTCAGTAGTGTGTAGAGATTTCAGTAGTGTGTGTGAGAGCGTCACTTGTATGTATGAGAGCGTTTCAGTAGTGTGTGAGAACGTTTCAGTAGTGTGTATGAGAGCGTTTCAGTAGTGTGTGTGAGAACGTTTCAGTAGTGTGTAGGAGAGAGCGTTTCAGTAGTGTGTGTGAGAACGTTTCAGTAGTGTGTATGAGAAGGTTTCAGTAGTGTGTATGAGAAGTTTCAGTAGTGTGTGTGAGAGCGTTTCACTTGTATGTATGAGAGCATTTCAGTAGTGTGTGTGAGCGAATAATCCTCTAGTTTTTTATGTGAGAGTGTTTCAGTAGTGTATGTAAGAGCATTTCACATGTGTTAGTGAGAGGTAATTCTGAATAAAGTCCCTGACGGCCCCTCATAGATACTTGTCCATTTAAACCCTCTTAAGAGTAGAAAGGACATTTATAGATAGATTTCCTCAATTTCTGCTTCCACCCCAAAACAATAGCATTGAATGGATTTTTATTTGTGAAAAACTACATAGTTACTTAATGTTCATTTTGTCAGACGAGACAAAAAATTAGGATGTTTTTCCATGACGAAGACGA
>JABXJD010000832.1:152500-155306 GCA_013375575.1 Percina caprodes | reverse complement strand
AATGAGGGGCCGTCAGGGACTTTATTCAGAATTACCTCTCACTAACACATGTGAAATGCTCTTACATACACTACTGAAACACTCTCACATAAAAAACTAGAGGATTATTCGCTCACACACACTACTGAAATGCTCTCATACATACAAGTGAAACGCTCTCACACACACTACTGAAACGCTCTCACACACACTACTGAAACGCTCTCACACACACTACTGAAACGCTCTCACACACACTACTGAAACGCTCTCACACACACTACTGAAACGCTCTCACACACACTACTGAAACACTCTCACACACACACTACTGAAACGCTCTCACACACACACTACTGAAACGCTCTCACACACACTACTGAAACACTCTCACACACACTACTGAAACGCTCTCACACACACTACTGAAACACTCTCACACACACTACTGAAACGCTCTCACACACACTACTGAAACGCTCTCACACACACTACTGAAACGCTCTCACACACACACTACTGAAACTCTCACACACACTACTGAAACGCTCTCACACACACTACTGAAACACTCTCACACACACTACTGAAACGCTCTCACACACACAACTGAAACGCTCTCACACACACTACTGAAACGCTCTCACACAAGAGAAATGCTCTCTTACACGCACATTTTGCATAAACTACAAAAAAGCTGTACAGGGCACAGGGAAGTGCATGTGGTTTTGCTCAGTTTGAAGTACTTTGACCCTTGCTTCAACCACAATGCACATTCATCTGATATTCTTCATTTTTCAAGTCCAAGCATACAGAACAGAACTTTGGCTTGCCCTTAAGGGTCAGATGTGAGCATGGTATGGAAAATATAAATATTGCCCGTTTTATGTGGGAAAGAGGCTTGAACAGGCTTATTACAGGTGTATCAGTCCACAACCAAAGGATTGAGAGACTATGGGCAGAACTCAATAGAGTTGTATCTAGACACTTTATAAACATCTTTAACTTCACGGAGGAACAGGGTGTACTGGATTCATTGAATGAACTACATTTATTTTGTCTGCATTATGTTTATTTACCAAGAATTGAAAGTGCAGTAACATAATTCAATAATCAATGGAACAACCATGGCCTCTCCACACAAGGGGGGCAAACACTTCTCCAGTTGTGGCACGCAGGTGTCATTAATAATGCAGGAATCCATCCAGCTATCAACAGCAATGTTTTAACAACTTTAATTCACAGAATACACTGCACATGTAAAGAAAACAAACCTTAAAGGAGAATTCGGTCTATTCCAACACTTAGCTCTGTTGTTTGTAAATGTGAAGGTCTGTCAGTAGAGAGAAACTAACCAATCGGTGCTGTCTACACCGTGTTATCCTCCTGCTAGAGTTAGCACCCAACATGCTTTAACAGGGCAAGTTATAAACCTGTTTTTAGCATCTGAATGCTGTAAAGTGAAAAGTTGCGTTAATTCAACTGTGTTTAGTTCCAGTTAGAGAGCTTAGGGAATGTCTACAAACTACAACACAGAAAAGAGATAAAATAAAAATATGTAGACTATCAATTTAATGATTAAATAAGGTAGTGTCTCCAAAATTACCTCAATTATAACTTGTCTCCTGCTAGTTGTACTACAGCACTTACTTTTAGAAAAATAAGCATATGCTTATTTTTAAAATGTTTGTATCTCTTTTCTGTGTTGTAGTTTGTAGACGGTCCCTAAGCTCTCCAACTGCCTCTCAACAAAGGAACTAAACACAGCTGAATTAACAAAACTTTCATGCATTTCTTTCACATCTCCAGCTGTCAGATTCAATGCACATGGGTCGGCACTGTTAATGACATTTTGAACATGTTAACATGCTAAAAACAAGTTTATAACTTTTAAGCCTGTTGGTGCTAACTCTAATAGGAGGATAACACGGTGTAGACAGCACCGATTGGTTAGTTTCTCTCTACTGACAGACCTTCACATTTACAGACAACAGAGCTACGTGCTGGAATAGACCGAATTCTCTTTAAGGTTTGTTTTCTTCACATGTGCAGTGTATTTTGTAAATTAAAGTTGTTAAAACATTGCAAAACATTTTATGAAAAATAAATTAACATGATAAATATTTGTTCAAAGGAACAATTATATTCAAAGACAAAGAGAGACAGAGACTTAAACATGCAGAGGGAGCAAAAGAGAGAATAAGACAAATAGACAGAAAGTGAGTCACAGAAACGGATACAGAGCATATGTTCAGCTTAATTGTTTGAATTTCAACTGTCGAAATTTGGTAAGAATATGAAAACATGAAAAAAAATTGAAAACATAGGGTGACTGAGTCAACTGAATTGTGGTGAAACAATATAAAATACATAAGTTATATTGCATAGGGCCTTCAAAAATGAAAATAACTGTAACAATAACTGTCTTATTTTAAAGTTTTTTCAGAAAACAGACTGAGACCAGCAGAAAGGTAGAGACAAACAGAAAAAGTGAGAAAAAACAGAAAAGGTTTTTAGAGCATGACATGTTCACGCCCTGCCAAACCCATATGTGTTTCCTAATGCAAAGTCAAACTTCTCCTTGAATAGTTGGTAAGACACATGTAGTTGCAACTTGATGCAGTTAACACATGTGTTGGCAAGAGGGAACATTGACGTAGACATCATCTCCTTTGTGAATGAAATGGACAGAAGGAGTTGGGGAAAAGCCGATAGGTGGTACCACAGATGCTCCAGTTGTGAAGGCCAATATCGTCTCTAGTTTGGATGGCCCTTCTTCTTCTGTAAAAACAAAAATATCAGTGGTAGTTGGTCCAATTAATGTGTA
>JABXJD010000832.1:142500-145000 GCA_013375575.1 Percina caprodes | reverse complement strand
TTGATGCATTGTGTGTCTGTGTGTGTGTATCTTGATGCATTGTGTGTCTGTGTGTGTGTGTATCTTGATGCATTGTGTGTCTGTGTGTGTATCTTTATGCATTGTGTGTCTGTGTGTGTGTATCTTGATGCATTGTGTGTCTGTGTGTGTGTATCTTGATGGATTGTGTGTCTGTGTGTGTGTATCTTGATGCATTGTGTGTCTGCATGTGCGTATCTTGATGCATTGTGTGTCTGTGTGTGTGTATCTTGATGCATTGTGTGTCTGTGTGTGTGTATCTTGATGCATTGTGTGTCTGTGTGTGTATCTTGATGCATTGTGTGTCTGTGTGTGTATCTTGATGGATTGTGTGTCTGTGTGTGTGTATCTTGATGGATTGTGTGTCTGTGTGTGTATCTTGATGGATTGTGTGTCTGTGTGTGTGTATCTTGATGCATTGTGTGTCTTTGTGTGTGTATCTTGATGCATTGTGTGTCTGTGTGTGTGTATCTTGATGGATTGTGTGTCTGTGTGTGTGTATCTTGATGGATTGTGTGTCTGTGTATCTTGATGGATTGTGTGTCTGTGTGTGTGTATCTTGATGCATTGTGTGTCTGTGTGTGTGTATCTTGATGCATTGTGTGTCTGTGTGTGTATCTTGATGGATTGTGTGTCTGTGTGTGTGTATCTTGATGGATTGTGTGTCTGTGTATCTTGATGGATTGTGTGTCTGTGTGTGTGGATCTTGATGCATTGTGTGTCTGTGTGTGTGTATATTGATGCATTGTGTGTCTGTGTGTGTGTATCTTGATGCATTGTGTGTCTGTGTGTGTGTGTATCTTGATGGATTGTGTGTCTGTGTGTGTATCTTGATGGATTGTGTGTCTGTGTGTGTGTATCTTGATGGATTGTGTGTCTGTGTGTGTGTATCTTGATGGATTGTGTGTCTGTGTGTGTGTATCTTGATGCCTTGTGTGTCTGTGTGTGTGTATCTTGATGCCTTGTGTGTCTGTGTGTGTGTATCTTGATGGATTGTGTGTCTGTGTGTGTGTATCTTTGATGCCTTGTGTGTCTGTGTGTGTGTATCTCTTTGATGCATTGTGTGTGTCTGTGTGTGTGTGTGTGTATCTTGATGCATTGTGTGTCTGTGTGTGTGTATCTTTATGCATTGTGTGTCTGTGTGTGTGTATCTTGATGCATTGTGTGTCTGTGTGTGTGTATCTTGATGGATTGTGTGTCTGTGTGTGTGTATCTTGATGCATTGTGTGTCTGCATGTGCGTATCTTGATGCATTGTGTGTCTGTGTGTGTGTATCTTGATGCATTGTGTGTCTGTGTGTGTGTATCTTGATGCATTGTGTGTCTGTGTGTGTATCTTGATGCATTGTGTGTCTGTGTGTGTATCTTGATGGATTGTGTGTCTGTGTGTGTATCTTGATGGATTGTGTGTCTGTGTGTGTGTATCTTGATGCATTGTGTGTCTGTGTGTGTGTATCTTGATGCATTGTGTGTCTGTGTGTGTGTATCTTGATGGATTGTGTGTCTGTGTGTGTGTATCTTGATGCATTGTGTGTCTGTGTATCTTGATGGATTGTGTGTCTGTGTGTGTGTATCTTGATGCACTGTGTGTCCGTGTGTATACTGATTTCATTGTGTGTCTGTGCGTGCATCCCTGATTTCCACTGTGCGTCCAGTGTGTATCTGATGCATTGTGTGTCTGTGTGTGCATCTGACGCATTGTGTGTCTGTGTGTGCATCCTGAGGCACTGTGTGTCTGTGTGTGCATCTTGATGGATTGTGTGTCTGTGTGTGTGTATCTTGATGCATTGTGTGTCTGTGTATCTTTGATGATTGTGTGTCTGTGTGTGTGTATCTTGATGCATTGTGTGTCTGTGTGTGTGTATATTTTGATGCATTGTGTGTCTGTGTGTGTGTATCTTGATGCATTTGTGTGTCTGTGTGTGTGTGTGTATCTTGATGCCTTTGTGTTTGTGTGCGTATCTTGATGGATTGTGTGTCTGTGTGTGTATCTTGATGCCTTGTGTGTTTGTGTGTGTGTATCTTGATGGATTGTGTGTCTGTGTGTGCGTATCTTGATGGATTGTGTGTGTCTGTGTGTGTGTATCTTGATGGATTGTGTGTCTGTGTGTGTGTATCTTGATGCCTTGTGTGTCTGTGTGTGTGTATCTTGATGGATTGTGTGTCTGTGTGTGTGTATCTTGATGGATTGTGTGTCTGTGTGTGTGTATCTTGATGCATTGTGTGTCTGTGTGTGTGTATCTTGATGCCTTGTGTGTCTGTGTGTGTGTATCTTGATGGATTGTGTGTCTGTGTGTGCGTATCTTGATGGATTGTGTGTCTGTGTGTGTGTATCTTGATGCCTTGTGTGTCTGTGTGTGTGTATCTTGATGGATTGTGTGTCTGTGTGTGTGTATCTTGATGGATTGTGTGTCTGTGTGTGTGTAGGTACTACATCCCCACTGTGAACGTGAGGCTGCCTCCGATCAGCGGCTGCTCCTTTG
>JABXJD010000832.1:132500-137500 GCA_013375575.1 Percina caprodes | reverse complement strand
CTCAGAGTTATCTGAGTGTGTGTCTGTCCCCTGTGTCTTAGAGTTATCTGAGTGTGTGTCTGTCCCCTGTGTCTCAGAGTTATCTGAGTGTGTGTCTGTCCCCTGTGTCTTAGAGTTATCTGAGTGTGTGTCTGTCCCCTGTCTCTCAGAGTTACCTGAGTGTGCGTCCCTCGTTTGTCCCCTGAACTCTCGCTGTATGGAAGAAGCCCTGACAGGACAGCTGGTGTGTCAGTGTCGCCCTGGATACCAGAAATCAGGAGCTCAGTGCGTGTGTGAGTTGATTGTTTTTATTCTACCTGTGTCTCTGTAGGTGTGTGTGTCTGTGCATGGGGTTGTGTGTGTGTTTGTGTGTGCAAGCGTGTGTATGTGTGTGTGTCTGTGTGTGCGTGTGTGTGCGTGTGTGTCTGTGTATGCAAGTGTGTGTATGCCAGCGTGTGTGTGTATGTGTGTGTGTGTGTGTGTATCTGTGTGTAGGTGTGTGTGTATGCAAGCGTGGGTGTGTGTGTGTGTGTGTGTGTGTATGCAAGCGTGTGTGTGTGTGTGTGTGTGTGTGTGTGTGTGTGTAAAGGTGTACTGAATGTTATGCTTGTCTCTGCAGCCATCAACCCGTGTCTCCGGGGGGTTTGCCACGTCCAGGCGTCCTGCGTCCACACCGGTCCCAACCAGCACACGTGTGTCTGTAACCATGGTTACAGCGGCGACGGACGGGTGTGCATGGCCATTGACCCGTGTCAGAGCGGACAGGGAGGCTGCTCCGCCGAGTCGGCGCGCTGCGTCTACGACGGCCCGGGGACGGTGGGAAATACTCCAGATTACAGAAGTACCCGGGACATGACTTACCCTGAAGTACCCGGGACATGACTTACCATGAAGTACCCGGGACTTTACTTACCCTGAAGTACCCGGGACATGACTTACCTTGAAGTACCCAGGACTTTACTTACCATGAAGTACCCGGGACATGACTTACCCTGAAGTACCCGGGACTTTACTTACCCTGAAGTACCCGGGACATGACTTACCCTGAAGTACCCGTGACATGACTTACCCTGAAGTACCCGGGACATGACTTACCCTGAAGTACCCGGGACTTGACTTATGTTGAAGTACCCGGGACTTGACTTATGTTGAAGTACCCGGGACATGACTTACCATGAAGTACCCGGGACTTTACTTACCATGAAGTACCCGGGACTTTACTTACCCTGAAGTACCCGGGACATGACTTACCCTGAAGTACCCGGGACTTGACTTATCTTGAAGTACCCGGGACTTTACTTACCCTGAAGTACCCGGGACATGACTTACCCTGAAGTACCCGGGACTTGACTTATGTTGAAGTACCTGAAACATGACTTACCTTGAAGTACCCGGGACATGACTTACCCTGAAGTACCCGGGACATGACTTACCTTGAAGTACCCGGGACTTTACTTACCCTGAAGTACCCGGGACATGACTTACCTTGAAGTACCCGGGACTTTACTTACCCTGAAGTACCCGGGACATGACTTACCCTGAAGTACCCGGGACTTGACTTATGTTGAAGTACCTGAAACATGACTTACCTTGAAGTACCCGGGACATGACTTATCTTGAAGTACCCGGGACATGACTTACCTTGAAGTACCCGGGACTTGACTTATCTTGAAGTACAAGGGACATGACTTACCTTGAAGTACCCGGGACATGATTTACCCTGAAGTACCCGGGACATGACTTACCCTGAAGTATCCGAGACATGACTTACCTTGAAGTACCCGGGACATGATTTACCCTGAAGTACCCGGGACATGACTTACCCTGAAGTACCCGGGACATGACTTACCTTGAAGTCCCCGGGACTTGACTTATCTTGAAGTACCCGGGACATGACTTACCTTGAAGTACCCGGGACATGACTTACCTTGAAGTACCCGGGACTTTACTAACCCTGAAGTACCCGGGACATGACTTACCCTAAAGTACCCGGAACTTGACTTATGTTGAAGTACCCGGGACATGACTTACCTTGAAGTACCTGGAACATGACTTATCTTGAAGTACCTGGGACTTGACTTATCTTGAAGTACCCGGGACATGACTTACCTTGAAGTACCCGAGACATGACTTACCCTGAAGTACCCGAGACATGACTTACCCTGAAGTACCCGGGACATGACTTACCTTGAAGTACCCGGGACATGACTTACCCTGAAGTACCCGAGACATAACTTACCTTGAAGTACCGGGACTTGACTTATCTTGAACTACCCGGGACATGACTTATCTTGAACTACCCGGGACTTTACTTACCCCTCACTGTTAATGTCTCCCTGGTGTCTAACAGTCTGTCTCTGTCTGTCTCCAGTCTCACTGTTAATGTCTCCCTGGTGTCTAACAGTCTGTCTCTGTTTGTCTCCAGTCTCACATGTGAGTGTCTCCCTGGTGTCTAATCATCTGTCTCTGTCTGTCTCCATTCTCACTGTGAGTGTCTCCCTGGTGTTTAACTGTCTCTCTCTGTCTGTCTCCAGTCTCACTGTGAGTGTCTCCCTGGTTTTGAGCATCTGGAAGACGGCGGCTGCAGCCTGAAGGACGCCTGCAGACCAGACTCCTGCCACAGGAACGCTAACTGCAGCACGGCGGGCCCGGGACGAGTCCAGTCAGTCCCTGTCTTTGTCTTGTCCTCTTGACCTGTCCTGTTAGTCCCTGTCTTCGTCTTGTCCTCTTAATCTGTCCAGTCAGTCTCTGTTGCTGTCTTGTCCTCTTAATCTGTCCAGTCAGTCCCTGTCTTTGTCTTCACCTCTTAATCTGTCCGGTCAGTCCCTGTCTTTGTCTTCACCTCTTAATCTGTCCAGTCAGTCCCTGTCTTTGTCTTGTACTCTTAATCTGTCCTGTTAGTCCCTGTCTTTGTCTTCACCTCTTAATCTGTCCAGTCAGTCCCTGTCTTTGTCTTGTCCTCTTAATCTGTCCAGTCAGTTCCTGTCTTTGTCTTGTCCTCTTAATCTGTCCAGTCAGTTCCTGTCTTTGTCTTGTCCCCTTGTCCTCTGCCTGCAGCTCATTCTGTTAAAAACATCCTGAGACGATCAGATTTTTGGTTCTTTATCCACACTTTTCTTCACGTGTTTGTTGTATTTTGTCACTTTTCCCTATTTTTGTCAATTTTTTTGCACATTTTTTGTTGCTTTTTCTGATGTTTTTAACTTTCCAATTTTTTTTCAGTTTTTAACTGGCAAAGGAAGTTTTTGCCAATGTCATTTTTGGCAACGTTTTTGATGTATTTCTTGACACGTTTTTTTGTCAATTTCTTCTATATTTTTGTCAATTTATTTGATGTTTTTTTACTTTTTTCCAATTTTTTTGTCACTTTTAAACAACTTTTTGTCATTTTTCCTGCGTCCGGTTGTCATGGTTCTCATATAGAAAGTTGAGGTCACTATCGTTACGTCCCTAACGGACGTTTCTGACATGTCTCGCGTCCCTCAGGTGCACCTGTCTGCAGGGTTACCTTGGTAACGGGAAGGTGTGTTACGGGAACATCATCCAGCGTCTGAACGAGCTGAACACGGAGCCGGGAGGACAGTGGAGCGGCCAGCTGAGCAGCGCCATCACCCTGCTGGGTACCTGTCTGTCTCTCTGACCTGTCTGTCTCTCTCACCTGTCTCT
Organism: Percina caprodes; assembly: GCA_013375575.1. Lineage (NCBI taxonomy): Eukaryota > Metazoa > Chordata > Actinopteri > Perciformes > Percidae > Percina > Percina caprodes. The sequence continues at coordinate 133,855 of JABXJD010000832.1, read as the reverse complement.
GAACTGTCTGTCTCTCTAACCTGTCTCTGACTGTCTGTCTCTCTAACCTGTCTGTCTCTCTGACCTGTCTGTCTCTCTGAATCTCTGTCTCTCTGAATGTCTGTCTCTCTAACCTGTCTGTCTCTCTGAATGTCTGTCTCTCTAACCTGTCTGTCTCTCTGAATGTCTGTCTCTCTAACCTGTCTGTCTCTCTAACCTGTCTGTCTCTCTAACCTGTCTGTCTCTCTGAATGTCTGTCTCTCTAACCTGTCTGTCTCTCTAACCTGTCTGTCTCTCTGAATGTCTGTCTCTCTAACCTGTCTGTCTCTCTAACCTGTCTGTCTCTCTGTCAGAGGGGGGTTGAGGCTTCAATCGTTCATTCTACATTAAAACAATTTTGTTCTTTGTCTTCCATCAATTAAACAAACCTGTGTGTGTGTGTGTGTGTGTGTGTGTGTGTGTGTGTGTGTGTGTGTGTGTGTGTGTGTCCAGGTCCTCTGGTCTGGCCTCTGCAGAATCTGGGACCTTTCACTCTTTTTGTCCCGATCAACAAAGGCTTCAGAGGAACTTCAGTAAGATTATTTCATTATTTCTGTAGTTTACTCAAAGTTCTCATGGAGATGTCTAACGCTGAAGTCTGTCTGTCTGTCTGTCTGTCTGTCTGTCTGTCTGTCTGCCTGTCTGTCTGCCTGTCTGTCTGTCTGTCTGCCTGTCTCTCTGCCTGTCTGTCTGTCTGTCTCTCTGTCTGTCTGCCTGTCTGTCTCTCACCCTGCCTGTCTGTCTGTCTGTCTGTCTCTCACCCTGCCTGTCTGTCTTCCTGATTGTCTGTCTGTCTGTCTGTCTGTCTGCCTGCCTGTCTGTCTGCCTGATTGTCTGTCTGTCTCGCTAACCTGTCTGTCTGTCTGTCTGTCTCTCAGCTGAAGACTCTGACCGCTGATTTGTCTAAAGCTAAGTACCTGTGTAAGATGCACCTGGTTGCCGGGGTGATGCCGTTTGACACTCTGAAGAAAATGGACGTCTTCTACACTCTGACGGGAAAATCAGCCGAGACGGACACATCAGAGGGGGTGAGACGGTTAATATAATAATCTTAAAGGTCCCCTAATACTGTATCTGAAGTCTCTTTTATATAGACCTTAGTGGTCCCTAATACTGTATCTGAAGTCTCTTTTATATAGACCTTAGTGGTCCCCTAATACTGGATCTGAAGTCTCTTTTATATAGACCTTAGTGGTCCCCTAATACTGTATCTGAAGTCTCTTTTATATAGACCTTAGTGGTCCCCTAATACTGTATCTGAAGTCTCTTTTATATAGACCTTAGTGGTCCCCTAATACTGTATCTGAAGTCTCTTTTATATAGACCTTAGTGGTCCC
>JABXJD010000832.1:125000-127500 GCA_013375575.1 Percina caprodes | reverse complement strand
GATGACGCTGTACGAATAAAGTTTGATTTGACTGGGTGTCCAGGGTCAGATTTTGGTGAACGGCGCAGCGGTGCTGGAGGCGGCGGTGGAAGCTAAGAATGGGCGTCTGTACGTGGTGGACGGCGTCCTGACTCCGCCCTCCATCCAACCGGTGCTGCCGCACCGCTGTGATGTCACCGAGAACCAGATCGTCAAGGTGACGTTCAGTCACACGCATTCACCTGTCAGTCAAATTATCTCAAGTTTGGTGTCAGCGTCATTTAGGACTACATGTGTCTCCATGTTGTAGTTCAGCGTCATTTAGGACTACATGTGTCTCCATGTTGTAGTTCAGCGTCATTTAGGACTACATGTGTCTCCATGTTGTAGTTCAGCGTCATTTAGGACTACATGTGTCTCCATGTTGTAGTTCAGCATCATTTAGGACTACATGTGTCTCCATGTTGTAGTTCAGCATCATTTAGGACTACATGTGTCTCCATGTTGTAGTTCAGCGTCATTTAGGACTACATGTGTCTCCATGTTGTAGTTCAGCGTCATTTAGGACTACATGTGTCTCCATGTTGTAGTTCAGCGTCATTTAGGACTACATGTATCTCCATGTTGTAGTTCAGCATCATTTAGGACTACATGTGTCTCCATGTTGTAGTTCAGCGTCATTTAGGACTACATGTGTCTCCATGTTGTAGTTCAGCGTCATTTAGGACTACATGTGTCTCCATGTTGTAGTTCAGCATCATTTAGGACTACATGTGTCTCCATGTTGTAGTTCAGCGTCATTTAGGACTACATGTGTCTCCATGTTGTAGTTCAGCATCATTTAGGACTAGGCCTACATGTGTCTCCATGTTGTAGTTCAGCATCATTTAGGACTACATGTGTCTCCATGTTGTAGTTCAGCGTCATTTAGGACTACATGTGTCTCCATGTTGTAGTTCAGCGTCATTTAGGACTACATGTGTCTCCATGTTGTAGTTCAGCATCATTTAGGACTACATGTGTCTCCATGTTGTAGTTCAGCATCATTTAGGACTACATGTGTCTCCATGTTGTAGTTCAGCGTCATTTAGGACTACATGTGTCTCCATGTTGTAGTTCAGCATCATTTAGGACTACATGTATCTCCATGTTGTAGTTCAGCATCATTTAGGACTACATGTGTCTCCATGTTGTAGTTCAGCATCATTTAGGACTACATGTGTCTCCATGTTGTAGTTCAGCATCATTTAGGACTACATGTGTCTCCATGTTGTAGTTCAGCGTCATTTAGGACTACATGTGTCTCCATGTTGTAGTTCAGCATCATTTAGGACTACATGTGTCTCCATGTTGTAGTTCAGCGTCATTTAGGACTACATGTATCTCCATGTTGTAGTTCAGCGTCATTTAGGACTACATGTATCTCCATGTTGTAGTTCAGCATCATTTAGGACTACATGTGTCTCCATGTTGTAGTTCAGCGTCATTTAGGACTACATGTGTCTCCATGTTGTAGTTCAGCATCATTTAGGACTACATGTGTCTCCATGTTGTAGTTCAGCATCATTTAGGACTACATGTGTCTCCATGTTGTAGTTCGGCGTCATTTAGGACTACATGTGTCTCCATGTTGTAGTTCAGCGTCATTTAGGACTACATGTATCTCCATGTTGTAGTTCAGCGTCATTTAGGACTACATGTGTCTCCATGTTGTAGTTCAGCGTCATTTAGGACTACATGTATCTCCATGTTGTAGTTCAGCGTCATTTAGGACTACATGTATCTCCATGTTGTAGTTCAGCATCATTTAGGACTACATGTGTCTCCATGTTGTAGTTCAGCATCATTTAGGACTACATGTGTCTCCATGTTGTAGTTCGGCGTCATTTAGGACTACATGTGTCTCCATGTTGTAGTTCAGCGTCATTTAGGACTACATGTGTCTCCATGTTGTAGTTCAGCGTCATTTAGGACTACATGTGTCTCCATGTTGTAGTTCAGCATCATTTAGGACTACATGTGTCTCCATGTTGTAGTTCAGCATCATTTAGGACTACATGTGTCTCCATGTTGTAGTTCCACCCCCCTCCCCCTCCCCCCCCCCTTACCCCCCCCCTCCCCCTCCCTCCTTACCCCCCCTGCCCCCCCAGGGTCTCTGATCTGTGGTTCTGATCTTTTCGTCCTCAGGGTGAATGTGTCAGCTGCTCCAAAGTAAAACTGTCTCAGTGCTCAACGGGAGTTTATACGGTAAGATCTCCCTCAACCTACATCCTTTCTTCTTTCCTTCCCTACCTCCTTTCCTACATCCTTTCTTCAATCCTTCCCTCCTTCCTTCCCTACCTCCTTTCCTACATCCTTTCTTCTTTCCTTCCCTCCTCCCCTCCTTTTCTTTATTCCCTCCCTACCTCCCTCAACCTACATCCTTTCTTCTATCCTTCCCTCCTTCCTTCCCTACCTCCTTTCCTACATCCTTCCTTCTTTCCTTCCCTCCTCCCCTCCTTTTCTTTATTCCCTCCTTCCC
>JABXJD010000832.1:112500-120000 GCA_013375575.1 Percina caprodes | reverse complement strand
TATACACGCTAAAAGTAGTGATTATTTACATGGAATCTGGTGGAGATATGCTGCTCTATACACGCTAAAAGTAGTGATTATTAACATGGAGTCTGGTGGAGATATGCTGCTCCATACACGTTAAAAGTACTGATTATTTACATGGAGTCTGGTGGAGATATGCTGCTCTATACACACTAAAAGTAATGATTATTTACATGGAGTCTGGTGGAGATATGCTGCTCTATACACGCTAAAAGTAGTGATTATTTACATGGAGTCTGGTGGAAATAAGCTGCTCTATACACACTAAAAGTAGTGATTATTTACATGGAGTCTGGTGGAGATATGTTGCTCTATACACGCTAAAAGTAGTGATTATTTACATGGAGTCTGGTGGAGATATGCTGCTCTATACACACTAAAAGTAGTGATTATTAACATGGAGTCTGGTGGAGATATGCTGCTCTATACACGCTAAAAGTAGTGATTATTTACATGGAGTCTGGTGGAGATATGCTGCTCTATACACGCTAAAAGTAGTGATTATTTACATGGAGTCTGGTGGAGATATGCTGCTCTATACACGCTAAAAGTAGTGATTATTAACATGGAGTCTGGTGGAGATATGCTGCTCTATACACGTTAAAAGTACTGATTATTTACATGGAGTCTGGTGGAGATATGCTGCTCTATACACGTTAAAAGTAGTGATTATTTACGTGGAGTCTGGTGGAGATATGCTGCTCTATACACGTTAAAAGTACTGATTATTTACATGGAGTCTGGTGGAGATATGCTGCTCTATACACACTAAAAGTAATGATTATTTACATGGAGTCTGGTGGAGATATGCTGCTCTATACACGCTAAAAGTAGTGATTATTTACATGGAGTCTGGTGGAAATAAGCTGCTCTATACACACTAAAAGTAGTGATTATTTACATGGAGTCTGGTGGAGATATGTTGCTCTATACACGCTAAAAGTAGTGATTATTTACATGGAGTCTGGTGGAGATATGCTGCTCTATACACACTAAAAGTAGTGATTATTAACATGGAGTCTGGTGGAGATATGCTGCTCTATACACGCTAAAAGTAGTGATTATTTACATGGAGTCTGGTGGAGATATGCTGCTCTATACACGCTAAAAGTAGTGATTATTTACATGGAGTCTGGTGGAGATATGCTGCTCTATACACGCTAAAAGTAGTGATTATTTACATGGAGTCTGGTGGAGATATGCTGCTCTATACACGCTAAAAGTAGTGATTATTTACATGGAGTCTGGTGGAGATATGCTGCTCTATACACGCTAAAAGTAGTGATTATTTACATGGAGTCTGGTGGAGATATGCTGCTCTATACACGCTAAAAGTAGTGATTATTTACATGGAGTCTGGTGGGTTTGATGACGGGGATTTCTGTTTCATGTTAAACTAAATGTCCATAATATTGTCAGACACTTAGACACTAAAAACATGGTAAAATATGCTCCATATTGAAAAAAAGACCCTTTAAAGATGTATTTAAAGTATTAAACCTTGTGTTTGTGCCCCCTGCAGGCTAAATGTATAAGTACAGGAGCAGGAAGTCACCGCTGCCAGTGTCTGAGCGGATGGAGAGAGGACGGAGACGAGTGTCAGCCAATCAACAACTGCGATGGTCCAGACAGAGGAGGTTGCCACGCCAACGCCACCTGCATCCACGTCGGACCCGGACAGGTGACATCATCATGCCGTGATGCAATCTTTCATCCTCTTTCACCTCTGATCAACCGTTCCTAGTTAAATGAACTAATTAAAAATATATTTTTTTAAGATGTCGGAAAAATTAGAAAACGATTGAAATATTTAACAGATTTAAAACAAATTTCAATATTTTAGGAAAAATGTATATATATGTATAAAATATTAAAAGAAAAATATTAAAATTTAAAAAAAAATAGGAATATAGTTTAAGGAAAAAATTTGCAATATTTTAGGAAAAATTTAAAATATAAAAAGAAAATATTGAATATTTTAGAAAAGTTTCAATCAGAGAAGGTTGTCATGCCAACACCACCGGCATGTGACATCATCATGCCGTGATGCAATCTTTCCTTTTTCACCTCTGCTCACCCGTTCTCAGTTTTATGAACAATTTAAAAATATTTTGTAAAAAACGTTTTAGAAAGATTTAGAAAAATATTGAAATATTTTAGAAAAATATTGAAATATTTTAGAAAAATATTAAAATTTTTAAAGATAGGAATATTTTTAGGAAAAATTTGAAATATAAAAAGAAAAAATTGAATATTTTGGAAAAATATTAAAATATTTAAAAGACAGGAATATTTTTAGGAAAAATATGAAATATAAAAAGAAAAATTGAATATTTTGGAAAAATATTAAAATATTTAAAGACAGGGATATTTTCAGGAAAAATTTGAAATATAAAAATAAAAAATTGAATATTTTGGAAAAATATTTAAAATATTTAAAGACAGGAACATTTTTAGGAAAATTATGAAATATAAAAATAAAAAATTGAATATTTTGGAAAAATATTAAAATATTTAAAGACAGGAATATTTTGTGGAAAATTTGAAATATTTTAGAAAAAAGAAATATTTTAGAAATTTTTCTAGAAAAACGTCAAACCGGAGACCAATCAACACTCAGAAAGTGACTTCCTGTTGCTGTCGCTGCGTCTTCTTCTGCTCGCCAACAGAGCGACTGCACGTGTAAATCCGGCTTCAGAGGCAACGGCCGGGACTGTGCAGCTGTGAACCGGTGCGCGACTGAAGACGGAGGCTGCCATTACCTGGTGAGTCCCTCAGACCTGGTCCTGAATGAGGAAGCCACCCCGAGGATGGTGCATTGGTTCTTAAAAGGACCCCCATCAGCTGATGCCGTATCAGCCTGGGGGCCACGCTATACAATACACACCCATTACTATGTGAATCACATTAAAGTACTGTGTGTGTGTGTGTGTGTGTGTGTGTGTGTGTGTGTGAGTGTGTCTGTCTGTCTGCCTGTATATGTGTGTGTGTGTGTGTGTGTATGTCTGTCTGTCTGTGTGTCTGTATGTGTGTGTGTGTGTGTGTGTGTGTGTGTGTGTCTGTCTGTCTGCCTGTATATGTGTGTGTGTGTGTGTCTGTCTGTCTGTGTGTCTGTATGTGTGTGTGTGTGTGTGTGTGTTTGTGTGTGTGTGTCTGTCTGTCTGTCTGTGTGTCTGTATGTGTGTGTGTGTGTGTGTGTGTTTGTGTGTGTGTGTCTGTCTGTCTGTCTGTGTGTCTGTGTGTGTGTGTGTGTGTGTGTGTGTGTGTGTGTGTCTGTCTGTCTGTGTGTCTGTATGTGTGTGTGTGTGTGTGTCTGTCTGTCTGAGTGTCTGTGTGTCTGTATGTGTGTGTGTGTGTGTGTCTGTCTGTCTGTGTGTGTGTGTGTGTGTGTGTGTGTGTGTGTGTGTGTGTGTCTGTCTGTCTGCCTGTCTGTGTGTGTGTGTGTGTCTGTGTGTGTGTGTGTGTGTGTGTCTGTCTGTCTGCCTGTCTGTGTCTGTGTGTGTGTGTGTGTGTGTGTGTGTGTGTGTGTGTGTCCAGGCCAGCTGCCGCCTGCTGTCCTCTCGTTGGACGTGTGTTTGTGACGACGGCTACGCCGGAGACGGACGGGCGTGTTACGGGACGGTGGAGCAGGTGAGACCCTGAAGGGGACAGACGCCTTAACGGGCCTTTCTGTTTCTCCTCCAATCCTGAGCCTGTTCTCCTGATGCGTTCAGGTGCTGAGTTCCCTGCCGGACACCTCAGAGTTCTACACCTGGACAAGAGTGAGTACACCTTCGCTTCCACATCGACTCACATCTACTTTGGTATTTAACTTGAGGAACACAAGCTGAAGTATTATAAATATTATTTTTATGAATGAATTAAGTTATTATGAATATTTTACACATAACATGCACTGACTTCACTTCACAGCCCCCGACGTCTCCTACCCTCATATTGTGCAATACCTACACTGTAAATAATATCTGTGAAATCTCCAGTTATTACTTTGTATTTCACAGTAACACTCCTGGATATGATTTTGATCAGTAAAATGCTGTAAAGTTACATTACAACCTTGTCTCCATGACAACATCACAGTAGTCTAAGTATTACAGTAGAAATCACAGTTGTCTAAGTATTACAGTAGAACTCACAGTAATCAAGTATTACAGTTGAAATCACAGTAGTCTAAGTATTACAGTTGAAATCACAGTAGTCTAAGTATTACAGTAGAAATCACAGTAGTCTAAGTATTACAGTTGAAATCACAGTAGTCTAAGTATTACAGTAGAAATCACAGTAGTCTAAGTATTACATTTGAAATCAAAGTAGTCTAAGTATTACAGTTGAAATCACAGTAGTCTAAGTATTACAGTAGAAATCACAGTAGTCTAAGTATTACATTTGAAATCACAGTAGTCTAAGTATTACTGTAGAAATTACAGTAGTCTAAGTATTACAGTAGAAATCAAAGTAGTCTAAGTATTACAGTTGAAATCACAGTAGTCTAAGTATTACTGTAAAAAAATCACAATATAGCCACTATAGTACTGTAAATGATACAGTATACTACTGTATTTTTACTTTTTTATCTTAATTTGTGTTTTATTGTGTATTTTACATTGAATACATAAAATACTGTAAATGGAAGTACGGTACCTTTACTGTAGAAAGAATTCACAGTAACTTGCTGTAAGTTACTGTAAATTACACATTAAATTTGTCACAGTGTAATATATATACTTATACTTTAAAAGACACTGATATCCTGTATAATTTCATTACTTTGCAATATTTAATATTTAATACTTTTAATACACAATAACTGCAATTTCATAACTGTGTAATAGTACTTTAATAATGCGTATACAAACCATATTTATATATGTACAGTATATAGTCGTCTCGGGACTCTGCACCCCCCCCCCCTTTTCTTTTGCAGTACTTATATTTTATATTTTATTCCACGTTATATTCCTTCTTGTTGACACTGTAAAGGTTTTGCTTCAATCTCACAGGTACTGCACACGTGTCTAAGGACATGAAAGGGTTTCTATTCTATTGTACATTAGAAGGACTCGGGTCTGTCCCTGTCCCTCAGACCAGAACTCCTAACATTTCTAACATATATTCCTGTGGTTGTATCCCAGGACCCGGGTCTGTCCCTGTCTCTGCCGGACCAAAACTCCCAACATTTATTCCTGTGGTTTTGTCCCAGGACTCGGGTCTGTCCCTGTCTCTGTTGGACTAAAACTCCCAACATTTATTTCTGTGGTTGTGTCTCATAACTCAGGTCTGTCCCTGTCTCTGTTGGACCAGAACTCCTAAAATATAGTCCCCTGGTTTTGTCCCAGGACTCGGGTCTGTCCCGGTCCCTCAGACCAGAACTCCTAACATTTCTAAGATATATTCCTTGGGATGTGTCCTTGGACTCAAGTCTGTCCCTGTCTCTGTGGGACCAGAACTCATAACATATAGTCCCCTGGTTGTGTCCCAGGACTCAGGTTCGTCCCTATCTCTGTGGGACCAGAACTCCTAACATATATTCCTGTAGTTGAGTCCCAGGACTTGGGTCTGTCCCTGTCTCTGTGGGACCAGAACTCCAAACATATATTCCTGTAGTTGTGTCCCAGGACTTGGGTCTGTCCCTGTCTCTGTGGGACAAGAACTCCTAACATTTCTAACATATATTCCTGTGTTCGTGTCCCAGGACTCGGGCCTGTCTTGGACTCTGTCGGACCAGAACGTCACCCTGCTGGTTCCGTCTTCAGCTGCCGTTGCTATGATGTCATCAGGGGACAGAAGCTTCTGGACCGAGGCGGGGAACCTGCCGAGTCTCGTCAGGTGACAGCTCAGCGTTACGTGGCTCACGTTGACTTTTCACCGCGGATTCTCTGTAACGTTAACACGTCCATGTGTCCCGTATCACAGAAACCACATCGTCCCCGGGGTCTTCCCCTTATCCAATCTGAGCAGCACTTCCTCTCTGACGTGCCTCCTCAAGACAACACTTCCTGTTTCAACAGCCAATCAGGTAAGTCCACAGACTTAGACTTTATTAATTCTTTTGGAATGACTCCCAAGGAAATTGCATCAGTTTTCAGCAAGAAAAATACAGTATAGAGAGAAAAATACAGTATAGAGAGAAAATACAGTATATTTGTTCTTGTATTTTATTCCTATTATTATTATTTCATGTATATTGTATTCTAGTATTTCATTTATATTTATATTCTGTGCTGTGTGACTGATTTTGTTGCTGGAACACTATAATTTCCCATTTTATTGGGATAAATATCTATCTATCTATCTATCTATCTATCTATCTATCTATCTATCTATCTATCTATCTATCTATCTATCTATCTATCTATCTATCTATCAAGCTTACAACTGTTGGAGGAGCGACCATCACCACGTCTAACGTAGCGGCGACCAACGGGCTGATCCACGTCATCGATAAGGTACGAGGCTAACAACGTTGCTAACGATGCTAACTATAGACACAGTGCATCGCGTCGTACTGTAAAGCCAAACGAAGGGTTAAAAGTAAGTTACTCCTGATTTCCACCAGTTGCAGAACGGCTGCGTGTCGCCTCCGTTCTCCACCGTCCGTCAGCACCCACCAGGTCCGGAATTGTTGCACAATGGCTGCGGCTATGACTGACAGCTGAAGTCACGAGGACCCACGAGATCTCGCGAGATCACGTAGAACAGAACCATAAAACCACTAGCAGTTAGTTTCCATACTGAGGAGTAGAGGGGGAACAACTCTGTGCTGAGTTCAAGGTCGAGTGCAGGGTGATTTGATCCGCCGTGAGCACGGTGTATTTTATTTTGAAAATTAATAGGATGTTTTATTTTGTTTCTGTGCTCGACTTCCTGTCCCGCACTCTCTGCCGTGTGCTGAGTTGCCGCTGAGCTCTCCGGCGTCCGTCAACAGTAGGAGCTCCGTGTATGAGCTCCGGAGGATCGCCTGAGACGGGATGGAGACAGGATGCAGTCAGTGGAAATGACTGATGATGTACAAAAAAGAATCTTAAAAAAAAAAGAAAAAGGTTCAATTAATACCTCGATATCGATATTGCTCGGTTGACTATTGGTGCTTTCATAAAATGTTATTCGCACAATGAGATTTTTGATAAATATTCTCCAGAAATTATTTAATGACTAAGTGGGTAACGGTAAATAATAGAAGAGCTACAACAGTCTGGTAAGTTCAGGAAATGACATCATTACTTTACTGTCACGCAGCCTGTAAAACCAGATGAAGACAACACTCACGCCATATCACGGTATTACAACATATCCAAAATCTAAGACGATATCTAGTCTAATATCGTGATATCGATACAACATCGATATATTGCCCAGCCGTAGGGTCACTTGATTGTTAAAAGTTGCTAATTTGTTTTGTTTTCTATGAAATAATCAATTAGTTGACTAATTGTCGCAGCTTTGGGAGTGACTACTGGCTGGGCTAGTTTTGTGAGT
>JABXJD010000832.1:100000-107500 GCA_013375575.1 Percina caprodes | reverse complement strand
TCCAACTCTTCCAACTCTCCCAACTCTCCCAACTCTCCCAACTCTTCCAACTCTTCCAACTCTTCCAACTCTTCCAACTCTCCCAACTCTTTCAACTCTTCCAACTCTTCCAACTCTTCCAACTCTTCCAACTCTCCCAACTCTCTCAACTCTCTCAACTCTCCCAATTCTTCCAACTCTTCCAACTCTCCCAACTCTTTCAACTCTTCCAACTCTTCCAACTCTTCCAACTCTTCCAACTCTTCCAACTCTTCCAACTCTCCCAATTCTTCCAACTCTCCCAACTCTTTCAACTCTTCCAACTCTTCCAACTCTCCCAACTCTTTCAACTCTTCCAACTCTCCCAACTATTCCAACTATTCCAACTCTCCCAACTCTTCCAATTCTTCCAATTCTTCCAACTCTCCCAACTCTTTCAACTCTTCCAACTCTTCCAACTCTCCCAACTCTTTCAACTCTTCCAACTCTCCCAACTATTCCAACTCTTCCAACTCTCCCAACTCTTCCAACTCTCCCAACTCTTCCAACTCTCCCAACTCTCCCAAATCTTCCAACTCTTCCAACTCTCCCAACTCTCCCAACTCTCCCAACTCTTCCAACTCTTCCAACTCTCCCAACTCTTCCAACTCTCCCAACACCCCAGACGTAAGATATCTGAGATATTTTTCACACTGAAAATCAGCCGTGACTCATTCTAACTCTCCCAACTCTCCCAACTCTCCCAACTCCCCCAACTCTCCCAACTCTCCCAACTCTTCCAACTCTCCCAACTCTCCCAACTCTCCCAACTCTTCCAACTCTTCCAACTCTTCCAACTCTCCCAACTCTCCCAACTCTCCCAACTCTTCCAACTCTTCCAACTCTCCCAACTCTCCCAACTCTTCCAACTCTTCCAACTCTTCCAACTCTCCCAACTCTCCCAACTCTCCCAACTCTCCCAACTCTTTCAACTCTCCCAACTCTTCCAACTCTTCCAATTCTCCCAACTCTTCCAACTCTTCCAACTCTCCCAACTCTTCCAACTCTTCCAACTCTCCCAACTCTTCCAACTCTCCCAACTCTCCCAACTCTCCCAACTCTTCCAACTCTTCCAACTCTCCCAACTCTCCCAACTCTCCCAACTCTCCCAACTCTTCCAACTCTTCCAACTCTCCCAACTCTCCCAACTCTCCCAACTCTCCCAACTCTTCCAACTCTCCCAACTCTTCCAACTCTTCCAACTCTTCCAACTCTCCCAACTCTCCCAACTCTCCCAACTCTCCCAACTCTTCCAACTCTTCCAACTCTCTCAACTCTTCCAACTCTTCCAATTCTCCCAACTCTCCCAACTCTTCCAACTCTTCCAACTCTCCCAACTCTCCCAACTCTCCCAACTCTTCCAACTCTTCCAACTCTCCCAACTCTCCCAACTCTTCCAACTCTTCCAACTCTCCCAACTCTCCCAACTCTCCCAACTCTCCCAACTCTCCCAACTCTTCCAACTCTTCCAACTCTTCCAACTCTTCCAACCCTCCCAACTCTTCCAACTCTTCCAACTCTCCCAACTCTCCCAACTCTCCCAACTCTTCCAATTCTTCCAACTCTCCCAACTCTCCCAACTCTTCCAACTCTCCCAACTCTCCCAACTCTTCCAACTCTTCCAACTCTCCCAACTCTTCCAACTCTCCCAACTCTCCCAACTCTCCCAACTCTTCCAATTCTTCCAACTCTCCCAACTCTCCCAACTCTTCCAACTCTCCCAACTCTCCCAACTCTCCCAACTCTCCCAACTCTCCCAACTCTTCCAACTCTTCCAACTCTCCCAACTCTTCCAACTCTTCCAATTCTCCCAACTCTCCCAACTCTTCCAACTCTTCCAACTCTCCCAACTCTCCCAACTCTCCCAACTCTCCCAACTCTTCCAACTCTCCCAACTCTCCCAACTCTCCCAACTCTCCCAACTCTCCCAACTCTTCCAACTCTCCCAACTCGCCCAACTCTCCCAACTCTCCCAACTCTCCCAACTCTCCAAACTCTTCCAACTCTTCCAACTCTTCCAACTCTCCCAACTCTTCCAACTCTTCCAACTCTTCCAACTCTTCCAACTCTCCCAACTCTCCCAACTCTTCCAACTCTTCCAACTCTCCCAACTCTTCCAACTCTCCCAACACCCCAGACGTAAGATATCTGAGATATTTTTCACACTGAAAATCAGCCGTGACTCATTCTAACTCTCCCAACTCTCCCAACTCTCCCAACTCCCCCAACTCTCCCAACTCTCCCAACTCTTCCAACTCTCCCAACTCTCCCAACTCTCCCAACTCTTCCAACTCTTCCAACTCTTCCAACTCTCCCAACTCTCCCAACTCTCCCAACTCTTCCAACTCTTCCAACTCTCCCAACTCTCCCAACTCTCCCAACTCTTCCAACTCTTCCAACTCTTCCAACTCTCCCAACTCTCCCAACTCTCCCAACTCTCCCAACTCTTTCAACTCTCCCAACTCTTCCAACTCTTCCAATTCTCCCAACTCTTCCAACTCTTCCAACTCTCCCAACTCTTCCAACTCTTCCAACTCTCCCAACTCTTCCAACTCTCCCAACTCTCCCAACTCTCCCAACTCTTCCAACTCTTCCAACTCTCCCAACTCTCCCAACTCTCCCAACTCTCCCAACTCTTCCAACTCTTCCAACTCTCCCAACTCTTCCAACTCTTCCAACTCTTCCAACTCTCCCAACTCTCCCAACTCTCCCAACTCTCCCAACTCTTCCAACTCTTCCAACTCTCCCAACTCTTCCAACTCTTCCAATTCTCCCAACTCTCCCAACTCTTCCAACTCTTCCAACTCTCCCAACTCTCCCAACTCTCCCAACTCTTCCAACTCTTCCAACTCTCCCAACTCTCCCAACTCTCCCAACTCTCCCAACTCTTCCAATTCTTCCAACTCTCCCAACTCTCCCAACTCTTCCAACTCTCCCAACTCTCCCAACTCTCCCAACTCTCCCAACTCTCCCAACTCTTCCAACTCTTCCAACTCTCCCAACTCTTCCAACTCTTCCAATTCTCCCAACTCTCCCAACTCTTCCAACTCTTCCAACTCTCCCAACTCTCCCAACTCTCCCAACTCTCCCAACTCTTCCAACTCTCCCAACTCTCCCAACTCTCCCAACTCTCCCAACTCTCCCAACTCTTCCAACTCTCCCAACTCTTCCAACTCTCCCAACTCTTCCAACTCTTCCAATTCTCCCAACTCTCCCAACTCTTCCAACTCTTCCAACTCTCCCAACTCTCCCAACTCTCCCAACTCTTCCAACTCTTCCAACTCTCCCAACTCTCCCAACTCTCCCAACTCTCCCAACTCTTCCAATTCTTCCAACTCTCCCAACTCTCCCAACTCTTCCAACTCTCCCAACTCTCCCAACTCTCCCAACTCTCCCAACTCTTCCAACTCTTCCAACTCTCCCAACTCTTCCAACTCTTCCAATTCTCCCAACTCTCCCAACTCTTCCAACTCTTCCAACTCTCCCAACTCTCCCAACTCTCCCAACTCTCCCAACTCTTCCAACTCTCCCAACTCTCCCAACTCTCCCAACTCTCCCAACTCTCCCAACTCTTCCAACTCTCCCAACTCGCCCAACTCTCCCAACTCTCCCAACTCTCCCAACTCTCCAAACTCTTCCAACTCTTCCAACTCTTCCAACTCTCCCAACTCTTCCAACTCTTCCAACTCTTCCAACTCTTCCAACTCTCCCAACTCTCCCAACTCTCCCAACTCTCCCAACTCTTCCAACTCTTCCAACTCTCCCAACTCTCCCAACTCTTCCAACTCTTCCAACTCTTCCAACTCTCCCAACTCTCCCTACTCTCCCAACTCTTCCAACTCTCCCAACTCTCCCAACTCTTCCAACTCTCCCAACTCTTCCAACTTCCAACTCTTCCAACTCTCCCTACTCTCCCAACTCTTTCAAATCCAATGCTCTGCAACCACGAAGGGTATTTTCCCAGCGTGTATGGACGGGTCAGGTCAGGTTTAGCCAAAACTGTTGTTGCTTTTTTCCCTTTTAACGTTTTTGTGGTTTTGAAGCTTTTGCGGACATTTATGTCACTTTTTTCAAAGCTCTTTCATACAGTTTTCATCCAAAGTTAAAGAAAGCAGTGGGCTGTCCATTTATTTTTTTGAAGAGCAACAGATAGATAGATAGACAGACAGACAGACAGACAGACAGATAGATAGATAGATAGATAGATAGACAGACAGACAGACAGACAGACAGACAGATAGATAGATAGATAGATAGATAGATAGATAGACAGACAGACAGACAGACAGACAGACAGACAGACAGACAGACAGACAGATAGATAGATAGATAGATAGATAGATAGATAGATAGATAGATAGACAGAGAGAGTGGTATGTAGAGACATGAATTCCAAAAAGTATCCATCCATCCATCTATCCATCCATCTATCCATCTATCCATCCATCTATCCATCTATCCATCTGTCTATCTGTCTATCTGTCAAATCTTTTCAGTTTTTGACCGGGGAGGACAACACAATTGTTAATAAAAATAAAAAAATGGCTTCCTGTTGTTTGCAGACAACAGCGAAGAAGAGGAAGTGTATGTCCTCTCGGGTGTTGGAGGGAGAGCGTCTGCTGACCATCGGCTGCCGAGCCACCTGCCTGGAGACCATCACAGTAACTCTTTATTCTCATACTTTACAAGTGATCAAATCTGAGAGGAAATACATAACAGGGTTCAATAGTCGGGGTTTCCAGAGGAGAGTAAGACGCTGCGGAGGGAAAGGACACGACACCGGGACATCGCATCATGAATGACGTCTTTGACGTTTTTTTAGGACAGTTTTCTACGATGTCAAAGAGTTTTCTTTCCAGGTTTTGTTTTTATGTTTCTCTACATACTACTCTCTACTGTTGTCTCTCTACTGATGTCTCTCTACTGATGTCTCTCTACTGATGTCTCTCTACTGTCGTCTCTCTACTGTTGTCTCTCTACTGTTGTCTCTCTACTGATGTCTCTCTACTGTTGTCTCTCTACTGTTGTCTCTCTACTGTTGTCTCTCTGCTGTTGTCTCTCTGCTGTTGTCTCTCTACTGATGTCTCTCTACTGATGTCTCTCTACTGTTGTCTCTCTGCTGTTGTCTCTCTACTGATGTCTCTCTACTGTTGTCTCTCTGCTGTTGTCTCTCTGCTGTTGTCTCTCTACTGATGTCTCTCTGCTGTTGTCTCTCTACTGTTGTCTCTCTACTGTTGTCTCTCTACTGATGTCTCTCTACTGTTGTCTCTCTACTGTTGTCTCTCTGCTGATGTCTCTCTACTGTTGTCTCTCTACTGATGTCTCTCTACTGATGTCTCTCTACTGTTGTCTCTCTACTGATGTCTCTCTGCTGTTGTCTCTCTACTGATGTCTCTCTGCTGTTGTCTCTCTACTGATGTCTCTCTGCTGTTGTCTCTCTACTGTTGTCTCTCTACTGTTGTCTCTCTACTGATGTCTCTCTACTGTTGTCTCTACTGTTGTCTCTACTGCTGTCTCTCTGAGTTAAATGAGTTAATTTAAATGAAGGCGCCATCTAGAGATGCTTAGTTAACTAGCTTCTTGGCTGATAAGTAAAGACAGTAATCAGTAGCGATGTGTTCAGGTGCCGAGTTGCTGCGGAGGGTTTTTCGGGGAACACTGTGAGCCGTGTCCCGGGCCGGACAGGGCACCCTGCTTTGGCAACGGGGCGTGTTCGGACGGGACCAACGGGACCGGAGTCTGCCGCTGTTACAGAGGTTTTAACGGGACGGCGTGTGAGACGTGTGACACCGGGAAATACGGAGTCCACTGTGATCAGGGTACGTCTTTAATACATCACACTGTCACTTTAAGACATATAAGTCATCACATCACACTGTCACTTTAAGACATAAAAC
Organism: Percina caprodes; assembly: GCA_013375575.1. Lineage (NCBI taxonomy): Eukaryota > Metazoa > Chordata > Actinopteri > Perciformes > Percidae > Percina > Percina caprodes. The sequence goes on along the minus strand of JABXJD010000832.1, from coordinate 101,585 downwards.
TCATCACGTCACACTGTCACTTTAAGACATAAAACTCATCACGTCACACTGTCACTTTAAGACATAAAACTCATCACGTCACACTGTCACTTTAAGACATATAACTCATCACATCTCACTGTCACTTTAAGACATAAACCCATCACATCACACTGTCACTTTAAGACATAAAACTCATCACATCACACTGTCACTTTAAGACATAAACTCATCACATCACACTGTCACTTTAAGACATATAACTCATCACGTCACACTGTCACTTTAAGACATAAAACCATCACATCACACTGTCACTTTAAGACATAAAACTCATCACATCACACTGTCACTTTAAGACATATAACTCATCACGTCACACTGTCACTTTAAGACATATAACTCATCACATCACACTGTCACTTTAAGACATATAACTCATCACATCACACTGTCACTTTAAGACATAAAACTCATCACATCACACTGTCACTTTAAGACATAAAACTTATCACATCACACTGTCACTTTAAGACATAAAACCATCACATCACACTGTCACTTTAAGACTTAAAACTCATCACATCACACTGTCACTTTAAGACATATAACTCATCACATCACACTGTCACTTTAAGACATATAACTCATCACGTCACACTGTCACTTTAAGACATATAACTCATCACATCACACTGTCACTTTAAGACATAAACTCATCACATCACACTGTCACTTTAAGACATAAAACTCATCACACTGTCACTTTAAGACATAAACTCATCACATCACACTGTCACTTTAAGACATAAAACTCATCACATCACACTGTCACTTTAAGACATAAAACCATCACATCACACTGTCACTTTAAGACTTAAAACTCATCACATCACACTGTCACTTTAAGACATATAACTCATCACATCACACTGTCACTTTAAGACATATAACTCATCACGTCACACTGTCACTTTAAGACATATAACTCATCACATCACACTGTCACTTTAAGACATAAACTCATCACATCACACTGTCACTTTAAGACATAAAACTCATCACACTGTCACTTTAAGACATAAACTCATCACATCACACTGTCACTTTAAGACATAAAACCATCACATTACACTGTCACTTTAAGACATAGACTGTACAAATAAAGCTGCCTTGCCTTGATAGTTACTTTATTTTTAAAGTATATTTAATTATTATTAGATACTGTATGTATATTATTTATTATTCTAATAATATGTGTGTTGTGTGCAGAGTGCGGCTGTAAGAACGGCCGCTGTAACGGCGGGTTGACGGGGGACGGGACGTGTGAGTGTGACGTCGGCTGGAGAGGAGTCCTCTGTGACGAGAGTATGAACCCCAAATCTCCCACGCTTTCACACTGACCCTGAACATCTCACACGCTTTCACACTGACCCTGAACGTCTCACACGCTCCCACACTGACCCTGAACGTCTCACACGCTCCCACACTGACCCTGAACGTCTCACATGCTCCCACACTGACCCTGAACGTCTCACACGCTCCCACACTGACCCTGAACGTCTCCCACGCTTTCACACTGACCCTGAACGTCTCACACACTCCC
>JABXJD010000832.1:72500-90000 GCA_013375575.1 Percina caprodes | reverse complement strand
ATAATCTCTACTTTTAGCGTGTATAGAGCAGCATATCTCCACCAGACTCCATGTAAATAATCTCTACTTTTAGCGTGTATAGAGCAGCATATCTCCACCAGACACCATGTAAATAATCACTACTTTTAGCGTGTATAGAGCAGCATATCTCCACCAGACTCCATGTAAATAATCACTACTTTTAGCGTGTATAGAGCAGCATATCTCCACCAGACTCCATGTAAATAATCACTACTTTTAGCGTGTATAGAGCAGCATATCTCCACCAGACTCCATGTAAATAATCACTACTTTTAGCATGTATAGAGCAGCATATCTCCACCAGACTCCATGTAAATAATCACTACTTTTAGTGTGTATAGAGCAGCATATCTCCACCAGACTCCATGTAAATAATCTCTACTTTTAGCGTGTATAGAGCAGCATATCTCCACCAGACTCCATGTAAATAATCTCTACTTTTAGCGTGTATAGAGCAGCATATCTCCACCAGACTCCATGTAAATAATCACTACTTTTAGCGTGTATAGAGCAGCATATCTCCACCAGACTCCATGTAAATAATCACTACTTTTAGCGTGTATAGAGCAGCATATCTCTACATGTAAATGGGTGAATTAAAAGTTTTTTCCAACCAGACCAGAGTGGTGATTGTTGGAACAGTGGAAAGATGAACCAAGACGGCTTTTGGTAGTTTAATGTAGTTTCTGTTTACTTTGAATTAAGCGTGTTTTACGATGCTAAAAGTAGTGATTATTTACATGGAGTCTGGTGGGTTAGGTGATGGTGATTTCGGGGCTGTTTCATTTTAAACTAAAATCTTACTCTTTTGGCCAGTTTCAAAGATTGTTCTTCACATCAGACACACACACACACACACACACACACACACACACTAATTTCGGAGATTGTTGTTCACATTGACCTGGACTTGATGTATGAATGACAGTATTACATGTTTGTGCTGTGGATGTCTTCAGGACGCCATCTTCATCGGCGAGGCTCAGGTGACGCTCAGCGACAGCGTCGCAGTCAACGGGATCTTTCACAAGATCAACAAGATTCTGTTTCCTCCCAACGTGGGAAAGGAAACTCAGCCGGCCGCTTTGGTGAGAACGCACCGCTCAGCTGACACACACACACACACACACACACACACACACATACACGCACGCACGCACACACACACACACATACACACACAGACAGACAGACAGAGACACACACACACAGATATAGACATACACAGACACACACACACAGACACACACACACATACACGCACGCATGCACACACACACACAGACAGACAGACAGAGACACACACACACAGATATAGACATACACAGACACACGCACACACACAGACAGACAGAGACACAAGCACACAGACACACACATACACACACACACGCACACACACACAGACATACACACACACACAGACAGACAGAGACACAAGCACACAGACACACACACACACACACACGCACACACACACAGACATACACACACAGATATAGACATACAGAGATACACAGATACATACACACACACACACACACACACTCTCACACTAGACTACTCAGTTGTTGATGACGGATTTCTTTTTAATTCTTGTGATTTGCAGCTGAACCTGACCGACGTGGCGCAGCGTCACGGTTACGAAACCTTCTCCAACCTGCTGCAGGTGAGACAGCAGCTGCTCACGTTCAACGTTCACGTTCCACGTTCCACGTTCAACGTTCAACGTTCCACGTTCCACGTTCAACGTTCAACGTTCAACGTTCAACGTTCCACGTTCCACGTTCCACGTTTGACGTTTGACGTTTTTGTCACATAGGTTGCATTTTAGATATTTTTAGGGTTTTGTCCTTGTGTGTTCAGACTCCCCCGTAAGCGTCACTGTGACCTATATTTAGGCCTCTAGTGGCCGTCATACAAATTAGAGTCCGACCGAAATATCGGGCCGCTCGATATATCGGCCGATATTAGGCTGATCTATCGGTATCGGCATTTATAATGTCTGATTAAAATGTTTAAAAAAAATACTCATCCATCAGAATCATTTACAATGACAAATAACGTCCCTGTTAGTGATGGCGTTGCATAGTCTGTCCACCAGAGGACGCTCTACAACGTCCCCGTTAGTGATGGCGTTGCAAGACTCTGTCCACCAGAGGACGGTCTACAACGTCCCTGTTAGTGATGGTGTTGCATAGTCTGTCCACCAGAGGACGCTCTACAACGTCCCTGTTAGTGATGGCGTTGCATAGTCTGTCCACCAGAGGACGCTCTACAACGTCCCTGTTAGTGATGGCGTTGCATAGTCTGTCCACCAGAGGACGCTCTACAACGTCCCTGTTAGTGATGGCGTTGCATAGTCTGTCCACCAGAGGACGCTCTACAACGTCCCTGTTAGTGATGGCGTTGCATAGTCTGTCCACCAGAGGACGCTCTACAACGTCCCTGTTAGTGATGGCGTTGCATAGTCTGTCCACCAGAGGACGCTCTACAACGTCCCTGTTAGTGATGGCGTTGCATAGTCTGTCCACCAGAGGACGCTCTACAACGTCCCTGTTAGTGATGGCGTTGCATAGTCTGTCCACCAGAGGACGCTCTACAACGTCCTGTTAGTGATGGCGTTGCATAGTCTGTCCACCAGAGGACGCTCTACAACGTCCCTGTTAGTGATGGCGTTGCATAGTCTGTCCACCAGAGGACGCTCTACAACGTCCCTGTTAGTGATGGCGTTGCATAGTCTGTCCACCAGAGGACGCTCTACAACGTCCCTGTTAGTGATGGCGTTGCATAGTCTGTCCACCAGAGGACGCTCTACAACGTCCCTGTTAGTGATGGCGTTGCATAGTCTGTCCACCAGAGGACGCTCTACAACGTCCCTGTTAGTGATGGTGTTGCATAGTCTGTCCACCAGAGGACGCTCTACAACGTCCCTGTTAGTGATGGCGTTGCATAGTCTGTCCACCAGAGGACGCTCTACAACGTCCCTGTTAGTGATGGCGTTGCATAGTCTGTCCACCAGAGGACGCTCTACAACGTCCCTGTTAGTGATGGCGTTGCATAGTCTGTCCACCAGAGGACGCTCTACAACGTCCCTGTTAGTGATGGTGTTGCATAGTCTGTCCACCAGAGGACGCTCTACAACGTCCCTGTTAGTGATGGTGTTGCATAGTCTGTCCACCAGAGGACGCTCTACAACGTCCCTGTTAGTGATGGCGTTGCATAGTCTGTCCACCAGAGGACGCTCTACAACGTCCCTGTTAGTGATGGCGTTGCATAGTCTGTCCACCAGAGGACGCTCTACAACGTCCCTGTTAGTGATGGTGTTGCATAGTCTGTCCACCAGAGGACGCTCTACAACGTCCCTGTTAGTGATGGCGTTGCATAGTCTGTCCACCAGAGGACGCTCTACAACGTCCCTGTTAGTGATGGCGTTGCATAGTCTGTCCACCAGAGGACGCTCTACAACGTCCCTGTTAGTGATGGTGTTGCATAGTCTGTCCACCAGAGGACGCTCTACAACGTCCCTGTTAGTGATGGTGTTGCATAGTCTGTCCACCAGAGGACGCTCTACAACGTCCCTGTTAGTGATGGCGTTGCATAGTCTGTCCACCAGAGGACGCTCTACAACGTCCCTGTTAGTGATGGCGTTGCATAGTCTGTCCACCAGAGGACGCTCTACAACGTCCCTGTTAGTGATGGCGTTGCATAGTCTGTCCACCAGAGGACGCTCTACAACGTCCTGTTAGTGATGGTGTTGCATAGTCTGTCCACCAGAGGACGCTCTACAACGTCCCTGTTAGTGATGGTGTTGCATAGTCTGTCCACCAGAGGACGCTCTACAACGTCCCTGTTAGTGATGGAGTTGCATCTTGTTTTGTTGCAGGACTCCGGCGTGATGGACCTGTTGAAGAAGGACATGTACCAGCCGCTGACAGTCTTCCTGCCATCGGATGCCGCCATGGCGTCTCTGCCGCCGGAGCAGAGGAACTTCCTGTTTCACCGGGACAACCGAGCACAGCTGGCCGAGTACCTCAAGTACCACATCCTGCTGGGACAGAAGGTACGGGGGTTTCAAATACAGTCCGCTGGGTCTAACGTTAGCGGTCCGCTGGGTCTAACGTTACCGAGCTTGTGTTGTTGTTTTCTCCTCTCAGATCTACGCCGAGCGTTTGATCTATCTGGACTCGACTCGGAGTCTTCAGGGTTCGTCGCTGTCCTTCTCCTGCGGAGGGATGGACGCCATCGTGAGTACAACGGACACGATGAGAACGTAAAGGATCGGTTGGTCCGGTTGTTTCCTCTCTCAGCGGGGAGCGATGTTCCTGAGGTTATATGTTCGATTACATCGGAGAAGAGTCGCCAGACAATCCCTGGAAAAAAGTTGTAATATTTTTCAAAAGAAGTTAAAATATTTTTCAAAAGAAGTTAAAATATTTTTCAAAAGAAGTTAAAATATTTTTCAAGAAAAGTTAAAATGTTTTTCAAAAAGTTGAAATATTTTTCAAAAAGTTGGAATATTGTTAAAAAAAAGTAAAAATATTTTTCAAAAAGTAAAAATATTTAAAAAGAAATTGAAATATAAAAAAATATATTAAAAATATATTACTAAAGTAATATAAATATTAAATTTAATATAAATTAATATAAATATTTATATTAATATATAAATATTTTTAATATAAAAATATTTTTTTAACTAAAGTTGAAATATTTTTATAAAAGTTGAAATAATTTCAAAAAAGTTGAAATATTTTTAAACTAAAGTTGAAATATTTTTTGATAAAACGTTGAAATATTTTTCAATAAAAAGTTGAAATATTTTCAAAAAAAGTTGAAATATTTTTTTAATAATAAATGCTGAGCCGAGATGACGATGAAGTTGTTTCCGTGGGAACAGGGAGAGATCTTCGTTAATGACGGAAAGTGTCGTATCGTTCAGCGACACCTCGTGTTTACGGGCGGCATCGCCTACGGGATCGACTGCCTGCTGACTCCTCCGAGTCTGGGGGGACGCTGCGACGAACACAAGACCTTCGACCTGCAGGTAATACACCTCTCACCTGTATATAATACACCTTTCACCTGTATATAATACACCTCTCACCTGTATATAATACACCTCTCACCTGTATATAATACACCTCTCACCTGTATATAATACACCTCTCACCTGTATATAATACACCTCTCTCACCTGTATATAATACACCTCTCACCTGTATATAATACACCTCTCACCTGTATATAATACACCTCTCACCTGTATATAATACACGTCTCACCTGTATATAATACACCTCTCACCTGTATATAATACACCTCTCACCTGTATATAATACACCTCTCACCTGTATATAATACACCTCTAACCTGTATATAATACACCTGTAACCTGAATATAATACACCTCTCACCTGTATATAATACACCTCTCACCTGTATATAATGCACCTCTCACCTGTATATAATACACCTCTCACCTGTATATAATACACCTCTCTCACCTGTATATAATACACCTGTAACCTGTATATAATACACCTCTCACCTGTATATAATACACCTCTCACCTGTATATAATACACCTGTAACCTGTATATAATACACCTCTCACCTGTATATAATACACCTCTCACCTGTATATAATGCACCTCTCACCTGTATATAATACACCTCTCACCTGTATATAATACACCTCTCTCACCTGTATATAATACACCTGTAACCTGTATATAATACACCTCTCACCTGTATATAATACACCTGTAACCTGTATATAATACACCTCTCACCTGTATATAATACACCTCTAACCTGTATATAATACACCTGTAACCTGAATATAATACACCTCTCACCTGTATATAATACACCTCTCACCTGTATATAATGCACCTCTCACCTGTATATAATACACCTCTCACCTGTATATAATACACCTCTAACCTGTATATAATACACCTCTAACCTGTATATAATACACCTCTCACCTGTATATAATACACCTCTCACCTGTATATAATACACCTCTCACCTGTATATAATACACCTCTCACCTGTATATAATACACCTCTCACCTGTATATAATACACCTCATTTAATATTTTTGTGTTTTCTTCTTCTTCTCTTGTAGATGAGCTGTGGAATCTGCACATCTTCAGTTACTCGCTGCCCCAAAGGATTGAAACTAAAGGTTAGTTTCATCTTCACAAACATTTCAGACTCCTGTAAGTTTGTGATGTCTGACTTCTTTCTTTCTTTCTTTCTTTCTTTCTTTCTTTCTTTCTTTCTTTCTTTCTTTCTTTCTTTCTTTCTTTCTTTCTTTCTTTCTTTCTTTCTTTGTTTTTCGCCTTCAGGAGACCCAGAAGTGCGATCTTCCCTTCAGCTACATCGCTGAGAACTCCGGCTGTAGCAGCATCTGCACCATGTCCTACTGGCAACCGAAGTGTTGTCATGGTTACTATGGACGGGACTGTCTAGGTGACAGTCCATTATTTACATGGAGTCTGGTGGAGATATGCTGCTCTATACATGCTAAAAGTAGTGATTATTTACATGGAGTCTGGTGGAGATATGCTGCTCTATACACACTAAAAGTAGTGATTATTAACATGGAGTCTGGTGGAGATATGCTGCTCTATACACGCTAAAAGTAGTGATTATTTACATGGAGTCTGGTGGAGATATGCTGCTCTATACACGCTAAAAGTAGTGATTATTTACATGGAGTCTGGTGGAGATATGCTGCTCTATACATGCTAAAAGTAGTGATTATTTACATGGAGTCTGGTGGAGATATGCTGCTCTATACACGCTAAAAGTAGTGATTATTTACATGGAGTCTGGTGGATGAGTTTGGGAAAAGTACTAAATTCTTGATTAATAAAAAAAAGTAGTTGTTGTCACTAACATGGAATAATTGGGTCCTGATGAAAATAGAAACAAAGTCTCCCTTCAAAGCTTTGACTCAATATTAATAATTTCTTAATTTAAAAGTTGAAACTTTTATTTTGAAATGCAAACGTTGACATGATGAATGCAGTAATGAGCACAATGATGCCTCTGTCCCCTGGGTCCAGTTTGTCCCGGCGGTGTCAACTCTCCCTGCAGTAACCATGGTAACTGTGACGACGGTCACCTGGGTAACGGCACCTGCACCTGTGACGCAGGGTTTGGGGGCGTGGCCTGTGAGCTGTGCAGCGACGGATTCTACGGAGCGAGCTGTAAAGGTGAGCAGAACTCAGATAAAGATAGCACGGTAAAATACTGACAGACTGTTTCCTTCTGGTTCTCATCCAGTAACTGACAGATTGTTTCCTTCTGGTTCTCATCCAGTAACTGACAGATTGTGTCCTTATGGTTCTCAGCATGTGATTGTTTCCTTCTGGTTCTCTGTCTGTAACTAACAGACTGTTTCCTTCTGGTTCTCATCCAGTAACTGACAGATTGTTTCCTTCTGGTTCTCAGCATGTGATTGTTTCCTTCTGGTTCTCATCCAGTAACTGACAGATTGTTTCCTTCTGGTTCTCATCCTGTAATTGTTTCCTTCTGGTTCTCATCCAGTCACAGACAGATTGTTTCCTTCTGGTTCTCATCTAGTAACTGACAGATTGTTTCCTTCTGGTTCTCAGCCTGTAACTGACAGATTGTTTCCTTATGGTTCTCAGCCTGTAACTGACAGATTGTTTCCTTATGGTTCTCAGCCTGTAACTGACAGATTGTTTCCTTATGGTTCTCAGCCTGTAACTGTTCTGACCACGGCTCGTGTGACGCCGGGCGGAAGGGTTCGGGATCGTGTTTCTGTGAGACGGGCTGGACCGGCGAGCGCTGCCAGACGCCGCAGGGTGAGTCAGCGTCATCGTTTCTACGGAAACCTTCTCTCCAAAGTCGGAAGTTACGAAATGGAGAGGCTAAGACATTTCTTCGGTATCACAGAAACTAACTTCGTAAAGTTAGTTCGGGATCGAACTAACTTTACGAATCCTTGTCCCAGTTAGGAAATCTTAAATACTGAATCATGAGATATTAAGTTTAATGTCTCTTACTTCGCAACTGATGCTTGTCCCCGTTCGGACCAAAGTACTGAGTGTGGACTGGTAGCTGCAGAGGTGCCAGTTCAACTCCGGGGCACTGCCAGGTGCTCTTGAGCAAGGCACCGAACCCCCCAACCGCTCAGGGTGCTGGTCTAGCACTGGCAGCCCCCCACACACTCTGAATTCCTGGGAAATTCAAAATTAAGAACAACTTACTAGTGTCTCTGTGTCTCCATATGAAGTCTCTGAGTGTCTCTGTCTCCAGATGAAGTCTCTGAGTGTCTCTGTCTCCAGATGAAGTCTCTGAGTGTCTCTGTCTCCAGATGAAGTCTCTGAGTGTCTCTGTCTCCAGATGAAGTCTCTGAGTGTCTCTGTCTCCAGATGAAGTCTCCGAGTGTCTCTGTGTCTTTAGATGATGTCTCTGAGTGTCTTTGTCTCCAGATGAAGTCTCCGAGTGTCGCTGTGTCTTTAGATGATGTCTCTGAGTGTCTCCGTGTCTTTAGATGATGTCTCTGAGTGTCTCTGTGTCTCCAGATGAAGTCCCCGTGTGTTCTCCATCCTGCTCTCCGAAAGCCGTCTGTCAGCAGAACAACACCTGTGTGTGTCGGCCATTTTATGAAGGAGACGGATACACCTGTACAGGTAAAACCCCCGAGGACACACGCTGTCCCCGATGTGAGTCGAGTGCAGATGTGAGTCGCGCACGCTCAGATTTAAACGGTTTACGGCATAACTGTCAAATTAGTGAAATCCATGAAATAATAAAGAATAAACAATAACAGAAAATGGAAATAATTTCAGAAACGATGCTAACGTTAGCTCAAAACACCATTCAACTGACAGCCTTTGTTGTGTTTGATGCTAACTTGTAGCTAAGCTAGCAGTGAACCAACTTAAAGTAGGTCCATTTTTACTGTGTTGACTTTATGACGCTATTTTCGTCATTTTAGACACTTTTTCCAACGTTTTGGACGCTTTCTTCTGGTGTTTTTGATTTTTTTTTCATCGATTTTGTCACTTTTCACCCTTATTTCTACTTCCGTTATTTTGGATGTAAAAAAACTTTGAAAACGGGTCAAAATTGACCCGAGGACAACAGGACGGTTAAGACCTTTACGGTTAACTTTCAAGGATTTAACTAATTTCATGACATTTTCGTAACTTCCTGTCTCTGTGGCAACAGTTTCCCTCCTGTTTACACCAAAGCATTGTGGGTAATGTGTCTGTCCCCCCAGTGCTGGACGTGTGCGGGACGTGGAACGGCGGCTGTGCTAAAGAAGCGAAGTGTTCTCAGACGGGAGAGACGGTGACCTGCTCGTGTCCTAAGGGCCACGCCGGAGACGGCTTCTCCTGCCAGCCCATAGACCCCTGCGTTGCCGGGGACAACGGCGGCTGCCACCAACACGCCACCTGCACCATGACGGGTCCGGTGAGGCTGCCGCACGTTCAGTTACCCGGGGGCGGGGCAATACAAACAGGGGCGGGGGGAATATACACTGGGGCGGGGTAATACACACTGGGGCAGGACCAATATGCACACACACCGGGGCGGGGCCAATACACACTGTGGCCAATACACACTGTGGCCAATACACACTGTGGCCAATACACACTGTGGCCAATACACACTGGGGCGGGGCCAATACACACTGTGGCCAATACACACTGTGGCCAATACACACTGGGGCGGGGCCAATACACACTGTGGCCAATACACACTGTGGCCAATACACACTGTGGCCAATACACACTGGGGCGGGGCCAATACACACTGTGGCCAATACACACTGTGGCCAATACACACTGGGGCCAATACACACTGGGGCGGGGCCAATACACACTGGGGCGGGGCCAATACACACTGGGGCGGGGCCAATACACACTGGGGCGGGGCCAATACACACTGGGGCGGGGGAATACACATCGTTAACCAATTAAAGCCTCCTGTTGCTGGGTTACGATCATCATAAGCAAACAACACAACGTGATTGGTTGATGTCTCAGAAAAATCAACATTGTTGTTGTGATAACACAGGAAGTGTGGGTGTGAACAGGAAGTTACTTTGTGTGAACAGGGGAAGAAGAAGTGCACCTGCAAGGACAACTACGTCGGAGACGGAGTCACGTGCGACGCCAAACAGCTGCCAATAAGCCGCTGTCTCCAGGACAACGGACAATGTCATCAAGACGCCAAATGTACCGACCTTCACTTCGAAGGTAACAAATGTCATGAAAACGTTAACGGTTAAAGTGCCTGACTGGCTAGTAGTCCTTACCTAGGTACTGTCAGGACCTCATACTCTGCTTCTGACTGGCTAGTAGTCCTTACCTAGGTACTGTCAGGGCCTCATGCTCTGCTTCTGACTGGCTAGTAGTCCTTACCTAGGTACTGTCAGGACCCTCATACTCTGCTTCTGACTGGCTAGTAGTCCTTACCTAGGTACTGTCAGGACCTCATACTCTGCTCCTGACTGGCTAGTAGTCCTTACCTAGGTACTGTCAGGACCTCATACTCTGCTCCTGACTGGCTAGTAGTCCTTACCTAGGTACTGTCAGGACCCTCATACTCTGCTTCTGACTGGCTAGTAGTCCTTACCTAGGTACTGTCAGGACCTCATACTCTGCTCCTGACTGGCTAGTAGTCCTTACCTAGGTACTGTCAGGACCTCATACTCTGCTCCTGACTGGCTAGTAGTCCTTACCTAGGTACTGTCAGGGCCTCATACTCTGCTTCTGACTGGCTAGTAGTCCTTACCTAGGTACTGTCAGGGCCCTCATACTCTGCTCCTGACTGGCTAGTAGTCCTTACCTAGGTACTGTCAGGGCCCTCATACTCTGCTTCTGACTGGCTAGTAGTCCTTACCTAGGTACTGTCAGGGCCTCATACTCATTAACATAGACACAGGCTAATTACTGCTAACTAACGTGTGTGTGTGTTTGTGTGTCTGTGTGTGTGTGTCTTTGTGTCTGCCTCTGTGTGTGTGTCTGCGTCTGTGTGTGTGCGTCTGTCTGTGTGTGTTTGTGTGTGTGTGTGCATCTGCATTTGTGTGTGTGTGTGTGTCTGCGTCTGTGCGCGTCTGTCTGTGTGTGTGTGTGTGTGTGTGTGTGTGTGCGTCTGCGTCTGTGTGTGTGTGTGTGTGTGTCTGTGTGTGTGTGTGTGTGTGTGCGTCTGCGTCTGTGTGTGTGTGTGTGTGTCTGCGTCTGTGTGTGTGTGTGTGTGTCTGCGTCTGTGTGTGTGTGTGTGTGTCTGTGTCTGTGTGTGTGTGTGTCTGCGTCTGTGTGTGTGTGTGTGTGTGTGTGTGTCTGCGTCTGTGTGTGTCTGTGTGTGTGTGTATGTGTGTGTGTGTGTGCGTCTCTGCGTCTGTGTGTGTGTGTGTGTGTCTGCGTCTGTGTGTGTGTGTGTGTGTCTGCGTCTGTGCGCGTCTGTCTGTGTGTGTGTGTGTGTGTGTGTGTGTGTCTGCGTCTGTGTGTGTGTGTGTGTGTGTGTGTGTGTGTGTGTGTCTGCGTCTGTGTGTGTGTGTGTGTGTGTGTGTGTGTGTGTGCGTCTCTGCGTCTGTGTGTGTGTGTGTGTGTGTGTCTGCGTCTGTGTGTGTGTGTGTGTGTGTGTGTGTGTGTCTGCGTCTGTGCGCGTCTGTCTGTGTGTGTGTGTGTGTGTGTGTGCGTCTGCGTCTGTGTGTGTCTGCGTCTGTGTGTGTGTGTGTGTGTGTGTGTGTGTGTCTGCATCTGTGTGTGTGTCTGTGTGTGTGTCTGTGTGTGTGTGTCTGTGTCTATGCGTCTGCGCCTGTATGTGTGTGTGTGTGTGTGTGTCTGCGTCTGTGTGTGTGTGTGTGTGTGTGTGCGTCTCTGCGGTTGTGTGTGTGTGCGTCTGTGTCTGTGTGTGTGTGTGTGTGTGTGTGTGTGTGTGTGTGTGTGCGTCTGTGTGTGTGTGTGTGTGTGTGTGTGTGTGTGTGCGTCTGTGTGTGTGTGTGTGTGTGTGTGTGCGTCTGTGTGTGTGTGTGTGTGTGTGTGTGTGTGTGTGTGTGTGTGTGTAGATGCAAAGCTCGGTGTGTTTCACGTGCGCGCCGGTGACGGTCAGTACAAACTGAACTTCTCTGCGGCTCAGCGGGCGTGCGCTGCAGACGGAGCCCGTCTCGCTACGTACAACCAGCTTTCCTACGCTCAGCAGGTCAGTGAACACAACACACGCTCACCTTCGTCGTAACGTGGCTCAGACATCTTCTTTCCCAGCAGCCCTAGCGTCGAGGGACGCACTAACAGCTGTTTTTAATCTTCCAATGTCACGTAGTCCTGAAATGATCGGATGAAAAATTAGTAATTTTACACAATGAAATTGCGGCAACTTGCAAAAACTGCGTTTTCATGATAAAGAGACCGTGTTTGTTTCGTTGGGTAATTACATCACTAATGTTTCCATGGCAACAGGGGAAAATGGCTGCTCTTGTGTGAAGTTAACGCAACACTTTTCAACTTCCTGCTAAGACTTTGTGACTTTTTTGCAACGAAAATGCAGGATTATGAAATCATGCAAGCCCCCCGTTGTTAAATGGTGCGGCGTATTTGTCATATATAAGATAGATATCTCTCAGGGTACAAGCGAAATGGGTTTCCCCCTCAGGAGGGGGGCTGGTCTCCTCAGGAGGGGGGCTGGTCTCCTCAGCAGGGGGGCTGGTCTCCTCAGGATGGGGGCTGGTCTCCTCAGGAGGGGGGCTGGGTCTCCTCAGGATGGGGGCTGGTCTCCTCAGGATGGGGGCTGGTCTCCTCAGGAGGGGGGCTGGCGTCTCCCTTAGAGATCGGGTGAGAAGCTCAGTCCTCCGAGAGGAGCTCGGAGTAGAGCCGCTGCTCCTTCACGTCGAAAGGAGCCAGTTGAGGTGGTTCGGGCATCTGGTGAGGATGCCTCCTGGGGGGGTCCCTAGGGAGGTGTTCCAGGCACGTCCAGCTGGGAGGAGGCCTCGGGGAAGACCCAGGACTAGGTGGAGGGACGTCCAGCTGGGAGGAGGCCTCGGGGAAGACCCAGGACTAGGTGGAGGGACGTCCAGCTGGGAGGAGGCCTCGGGAAGACCCAGGACTAGGTGGAGGGACGTCCAGCTGGGAGGAGGCCTCGGGGAAGACCCAGGACTAGGTGGAGGGACGTCCAGCTGGGAGGAGGCCTCGGGGAAGACCCAGGAATAGGTGGAGGGACGTCCAGCTGGGAGGAGGCCTCGGGGAAGACCCAGGACTAGGTGGAGGGACGTCCAGCTGGGAGGAGGCCTCGGGAAGACCCAGGACTAGGTGGAGGGACGTCCAGCTGGGAGGAGGCCTCGGGGAAGACCCAGGACTAGGTGGAGGGACGTCCAGCTGGGAGGAGGCCTTGGGGAAGACCCAGGACTAGGTGGAGGGACGTCCAGCTGGGAGGAGGCCTCGAGGAAGACCCAGGACTAGGTGGAGGGACGTCCAGCTGGGAGGAGGCCTCAAGGAAGACCCAGGACTAGGTGGAGGGATTATAACGCCTCGGGACCCCCCAGTCGGAGCCGAGACCCGAGACCGGATAAGACGACGAAGATGGATGGATGTCTCAAAACTCTATCTCAATGTTTTAGCTGCTTTTTTCCAAGTTTGTGTGTTGTTTTGGTTCCTTATTTCAAAATTGTTTTTTTTTTCAACGTTTTGGGCGTTTTTTTTGTTGTTTTTTAATTATTTTGACGCTTTTTCCGAAGTTTTTGACTGTTTTTTTTTTTTCATTGTTTTTGTTGCTTTTCCCGACATTTTGTCATATTTTTTATTTATTTTTTTACATTTTTGTCGCTTATTTTGAGCTGCTTTTTTTCAAAGTTGTGTTTTTTTTTTTTACGTTTTGGTCACTTATTTAAAAATTGATGTCGCTTTATTTGACATTTTGTCGTTTTTCCGATGTTTTGTCACTGTTTTAATGTTTTTGACAGTTCTTTTTTCATTGTTTTTGTTGCTTTTTTATATGTCGTATTTTTTATATTTTTTATATTTTTGACATCACACATTTTCAGATTTTTTGTCAACGGGTCAAATTTGACCCGAGGTCAACATGAGGGTTGAGCTCTGTGATTGGTCCTGTGTGTCTGCAGGGCGGGCTGAACATGTGTTCTGCCGGCTGGTTGGACGGAGCCCGCGTGGCGTACCCCACCACCTACTCCAACCCAAACTGCGGCTTTGGACACGTCGGCATCGTAGACTACGGCGTCCGCAAAGAGGGCGAGGTCTTCGACGCCTTCTGCTTCAGGATGAAGGGTGAGAGTGGGCATTTTGATAGGACAGCAGAAGGAAGGGGGGGGGGGACATGGAGCAAAGGGTCGCATGTCGGAGTCGAACCTGGGCACGCTGCGTCAATGAGTAAACCTCTATATATGGGCGCCCGTCTACCTGCTGGGCTACCCGGGCGCCTGTCACTGCTTGATGTGAGTCGAGTGCAGATTTGAGTCGTGCATGCTCAGATTTAAACAGTTTTTGACATAAATGTCATACTGAAATTTGTGAAATAAGTTTTCTCCTTACAAACAATAACAGAAGATGGGAATCATTTCAGAAACGTTGTAGCTATCTATGGTTGATTGATGCTAACGTTAGCTCAAAACACCATTCAACTGACAGCCTTTGTTGTGTTTGACGCTAACTTGTAGCTAAGCTAGCAGTGAACCAACTTGGTTAAGTAGGTCCATTTTTACTGTGTTGACGTTACAGAAGTCTCTCGTTAGCATCTCGGAGGCTACTTCAGACGCTACAGAAGTCTCTCGTTAGCATCTCGGAGGCTACTTCAGACGTTACAGAAGTCTCTCGTTAGCATCTCGGAGGCTACTTCAGACGTTACAGAAGTCTCTCGTTAGCATCTCGGAGGCTACTTCAGACGTTACAGAAGTCTCTCGTTAGCATCTCGGAGGCTACTTCAGACGTTACAGAAGTCTCTCGTTAGCATCTCGGAGGCTACTTCAGACGTTACAGAAGTCTCTCGTTAGCATCTCGGAGGCTACTTCAGACGTTACAGAAGTCTCTCGTTAGCATCTCGGAGGCTACTTCAGACGCTACAGAAGTCTCTCGTTAGCATCTCGGAGGCTACTTCAGACGCTACAGAAGTCTCTCGTTAGCATCTCGGAGGCTACTTCAGACGTTACAGAAGTCTCTCGTTAGCATCTCGGAGGCTACTTCAGACGTTACAGAAGTCTCTCGTTAGCATCTCGGAGGCTACTTCAGACGTTACAGAAGTCTCTCGTTAGCATCTCGGAGGCTACTTCAGACGTTACAGAAGTCTCTCGTTAGCATCTCGGAGGCTACTTGGACGTTACAGAAGTCTCTCGTTAGCATCTCGGGGCTACTTCAGACGTTACAGAAGTCTCTCGTTAGCATCTCGGAGGCTACTTCAGACGTTACAGAAGTCTCTCGTTAGCATCTCGGAGGCTACTTCAGACGCTACAGAAGTCTCTCGTTAGCATCTCGGAGGCTACTTCAGACGCTACAGAAGTCTCTCGTTAGCATCTCGGGGCTACTTCAGACGTTACAGAAGTCTCTCGTTAGCATCTCGGAGGCTACTTCAGACGTTACAGAAGTCTCTCGTTAGCATCTCGGAGGCTACTTCAGACGTTACAGAAGTCTCTCGTTAGCATCTCGGAGGCTACTTCAGACGTTACAGAAGTCTCTCGTTAGCATCTCGGAGGCTACTTCAGACGCTACAGAAGTCTCTCGTTAGCATCTCGGAGGCTACTTCAGACGTTACAGAAGTCTCTCGTTAGCATCTCGGAGGCTACTTCAGACGTTACAGAAGTCTCTCGTTAGCATCTCGGAGGCTACTTCAGACGTTACAGAAGTCTCTCGTTAGCATCTCGGAGGCTACTTCAGACGTTACAGAAGTCTCTCGTTAGCATCTTATATGCTACCTGTCGCCTCTCCTCCATCGGGGAATGACTCTTTACTTTTAAGTTGTGTGTGTTTGTTCCAGAGGTAAATTGTGAGTGTGGACCCGGTTTCGTTGGAGACGGATTCAGCTGCACGGGAAACCTTCTGCAGGTCCTCCAGTCCACACCCAGGTTCTCCAACTTCCTCACAGTGAGTCAGCGTGTAACACAGCCGCGACCGACTGTTGTCTGGATGAGTGTCTAAGATGTGGATCAGGGATCACACGGGGCCAGATGATCGGATCGGATCAAATCTCGGAAATGGGTCGTTCAAAAGATAAAGAAGGAATCTGAAACCAGATTAGATCCCGGACTCCAATCCCGGTTTTAATCTGGATCAAACCTTCAGTAGGATTTGGATAACTTTGATAAAAAATAAAATAAAAACAAGATTACCCTGATCTCAACGGGAATTTTGACGGGAGGACGACACAACTGGCCCCAAAGCTGAAGATAATGTCCTCTAACGTCCTTTAACATCCTCTAACGTCCTCTAACGTCCTCTAACGTCCTCTAACGTCCTCTAACGTCCTCTAACATCCTCCAACGTCCTCTAACATCCTCCAACGTCCTCTAACGTCCTCTAACGTCCTCTAACGTCCTCCAACGTCCTCTAACGTCCTCAAACGTCCTCCAACGTCCTCTAACATCCTCTAACGTCCTCTAACATCCTCCAACGTCCTCTAACATCCTCTAACGTCCTCTAACGTCCTCTAGCATCCTCTAACATCCTCTAACGTCCTCTAACGTCCTCTAGCATCCTCTAACGTCCTCTAACGTCCTCTAACGTCCTCTAACGTCCTTTAACGTCCTTTAACGTCCTCTAACGTCCTCTAACGTCCTCTAACGTCCTTTAACGTCCTCTAACGTCCTCTAACGTCCTGTAACGTCCTCTAATGTCTTCTAACATCCTCTAACATCCTCTAACGTCCTCATAGTAACAGTTGGTCCACTTGTCTCCGCAGCTCCAGTGTTTTTGGGACGTTTTGATGAGACATTACGAGACACTTTGTCCTCAGATGTTGATGTTATTAATCTGACGTTGTTGTCTCCCGCAGCAAATCCTCAACTGTTCTACCGAGTCGGAGTCCGGCCGGCAGTTCGTGCAGCGTCTCGGTAACCTGACGGTCCAGAAGACGCTGTTCGTCCCCGAAAACAGCGGCCTGCCCGGCAACCAGGTGACTCACACGGCAACAGCAGCTTTCATACAATATCTCTTATTGCTGCGTCTGAAGGTCTGAAAACAACTATAAAATAATTAGTGTCTTAATTAGTGTCTTAATAAAATTAAATTAAATTAAATTAAATTAAATTAAATTAAATTAAATTAAATTAAATTAAATTAAATTAAAAAAATAAAATAAATGAAATTCAAACAGCAGCCTGCCCGGCAACCAGGTGACTCACACGGCAACCGCAGTTTTCACACAATATCTCTTATTGCTGCGTCTGAAAAGGTTTGAAAAAAACTATACACACAGTGTCTTAATTAGTGTCTTAATTGATTTCATTTAATTTAATTTAAAAAAAAAAAATAATTAAATTAA
>JABXJD010000832.1:37500-67500 GCA_013375575.1 Percina caprodes | reverse complement strand
GTGTGCGTGCGTGTGTATGTGTGTGTATGTTTGTGTTTGTATATGTGTGTGTGTGTGTGCGTGTATGTGTGCGTGCATGCGTGTGTGTGTGTGTGTGTGTTTGTGTGCGTGTATGTGTGTGTGTGTGCGTGTATGTGTGTGTGTGTGCGTGCATGTATGTGTGTGTGCGTGCGTGTGTATGTGTGTGTATGTTTGTGTTTGTATATGTGTGTGTGTGTGCGTGTATGTGTGCGTGCATGCGTGTGTGTGTGTGTGTGTGTTTGTGTGCGTGTATGTGTGTGTGTGTGTGCGTGTATGTGTGTGTGTGTGCGTGCATGCGTGTATGCGTGCATATGTGTGTGTGCGTGCATGCGTGTATGCGTGCATATGTGTGTGTGTGTGTGCGTGCATGCGTGTATGCGTGCATATGTGTGTGTGCGTGCATGCGTGTATGCGTGCATGTGTGTGTGTGTGTGTGTGCGTGCATGCGTGTATGCGTGCATATGTGTGTGTGTGTGTGTGCGTGCATGCGTGTATGCGTGCATATGTGTGTGTGTGTGTGTGCGTGCATGCGTGTATGCGTGCATATGTGTGTGTGTGTGTGTGTGCGTGCATGCGTGTATGCGTGCATATGTGTGTGTGTGTGTGTGTGATCTGGAGGTTTCATTCAAGAACGTAAACGATCCCGTCGGTTCAGACGGAAACACGAAGACACACAACTGCATTTAAATGTTGTTTTCTGATCAAATATGTTTTTTTATAAGTGCAAACAGACTGGTCACGCGTGATGTGAGTCACGCGTTTCCAGATTTAAACTGTTTTTGACATTACTGTCATACTGAAATTTGTGAAATTTATGAAATAATAAAGATTTCTCATTACAAACAATAACAGACGATGGAAATCATTTCAGAAACGTTGTAGCTATCTATGGTTGATTGATGCTAACGTTAGCTCAAAACACCATTCAACTGACAGCCTTTGTTGTGTTTGATGCTAACTTGTAGCTAAGCTAGCAGTGAACCAACTTGGTTAAGTAGCTCCATTTTTACTGTGTTGACGTTACAGAAGTCTCTCGTTAGCATCTCGGAGGCTACTTCAGACTCTCATTCCCCCTGCTCTGGTGTGTCCCCCTCTCATTCCCCCTCTCATTCCCAATGCGCTGGTGTTCCCCCCTCTCATTACCCTTCTCATTACCCCTGCTCTAGTGTCCCCCTCTCATTCCCAATGCGCTGGTGTTCCCCCCTCTCATTACCCCTGCTCTAGTGTCCCCCTCTCATTCCCAATGCGCTGGTGTTCCCCCCTCTCATTACCTTCTCATTCCCCCTGCTCTAGTGTTTCCCTCTCATTCCCCCTGCTCTAGTGTCCCCCTCTCATTCCCCCTGCTCTAGTGTCCCCTTCTCATTCCCCCTGCTCTAGTGTTCCCCCCTCTCATTACCCCTGCTCTAGTGTCCCCCTCTCATTCCCCCTGCTCTAGTGCCCCCTTCTCATTCCCCCTGCTCTAGTGTTTCCCTCTCATTCCCCCTGCTCTAGTGTTCCCCCCTCTCATTACCCCTGCTCTAGTGTTCCCCTGTCATTCCCCTTGCTCTGGTGTGCCCCCCTCTCAAAAAAATTGGAGTAAAAAAAGAAAATTTAATTGCAAAAAATAAAAATAAAACAACATATTTTAAATGAATTTCAGAAATAAATACTTACTATTTTTATATTTCCACATTTACTTTCTAATCCTTTTATAGATGTATTATTTTTAATGCCACTCCTATAACTCCATATTAAAAAACACAAAAACCCTCCGTTTGCAGAAAATAACCCGAGCAGCTGTTGTAATATTACGGTAAATTGCCTCTTTTACCGTAATGTCCTAATCTCTGTGTGCCCGTTTCCTTTAGATTCCTGTACATTCCTAAAAGCGGTATTTCTGAATTTTAAAATACTAAAATATCTTCAAGCGCGCCACTATTAGCTCATTTACAGCTCCTTTAATATTGAAAATATTCTTTAATTTTTCACATTTCCAGTCAGGCATTTTACAGACGGACACAAGCTGTCAAACGGCGGGGTCCTTATGGGTCCTTCCTGCCCTGAGCCGCTCCGCAAGTCTCCCGAGGTAAACCGAGCACCGGAGAAAAAACCCGTAAATTAACCCGAAATCCACCTCGAACCGACCGGGCACCGGGAGTTATGATGGGCGGTAAGACCAGCGCGCTAGCCGCGGGGGTGTGCGGCGCCCTGCTCGTCGGTTACTGCATCTATTTCGACAAAAAACGACGGAGTGACCCCAACTTCAAGAACAGGCTGCGAGAACGTGAGTGTTGACCTCTTCTTCCTCCTCTTCTTCACCTTCATCGGGCCTCGGAGCCAGGACCCGGTCCGGCGTGGTTTGGTCTGGTTCGGCTCGGCTCGGCTTAGCCTGCCGGTTAAGGTTGACACGGTATAAGCTTGTGTTAAAGGCTCTGTTTAACCCGCTTTGGGTAGTTTGATGAAGCGGTCGCGCCAAACTTTGTTCGATTTTTAGAGGTTTTAATTTTCTTCTCATTAAAGTAATTAATTCACATCACTTTGCAGTGTAAATCAATACAGGACACAATTCCACAATGTATTTGGGTTAATTCGGCTTAAAGTCGACCAACCAGGCAACACAAGTTAAAGGAGAATGGCCTTCTTTTTTACAGTCATATAAGCTTGCGTTACAGGCTCTGTACATTGTGTTCAACCCGTTTTGGGTTGTTTGATGAAGCGCTCACGCCAAACTCTGTTCGACTATCAGACCTTTTTAATTGTCTTCTCAATAACTTAAACAAGTATACTTTTGCAGCGAGTATTCAGTACGGTACAAACTCCCACGAGGTATTTCACAAGATTATTTCGGAATTCAGAATTTTAGGCTCCAGGAGATTTAATATCAGCTCTAACATTAATCCTTTACATTAAAAAAAACTGTATACATGAATGTTAAATGTGTGATGGGACCTGGCCTCAAAAATAATACAAATTGTTTTGTTAATGGATTCAGTCCATCAGGTTACCCCAGCCTTGATAGAAAGAGTAGTAAATCTTCCCTGAATGAATGAATGAATGAATGAATGAATGAATGAATAGCGTGTTGTTTTATTAAAACGCAGTATGGAGAAAGTTCAACTGCTGATGTGGATATGTTATTGGAGTGAGATGATTAATGCCAAACTGGAGAAATCCACCTACAAATTGTTAAAATACCTGCTGTCGTATTCTATCTGTTATGCATCTTATTAGCAAAGTTGTGTTAAATTGACTAATTTTTCAATGGAGTTTGGTGTAACTTGGTTTTTGTTTATCCTATTCATCCAATGTGGGTTTGTTGATTACAACCGCTCTTTTTAACAATGCCCTGGGCCACACTCCCAGTTACTTGCTGACACAATACTAGACTTGCTTAAAGGGGGACCCACAACACTGACTCGTTCATAAACCTGTTACACAACACAGTCAGCCAAACGCAGATTATACACTTGCAAACTAGTCTTGTGCAGTTTTTTTATTCAGAGCATCTGGTTTCTCAAGGGTTCATTATTTTAAGCATATTCCCCTTGTCAAGAGGTTGATCCTTTTAAGTTAAACTTTTTTTGATCAACATGAAACCAAAACCCAAATTTGCGATCGTCAAACCCACCAGACTCCATGTAAATAATCACTACTTTTATCATCGTAAAACACGCTTCATTCAAAGTGGTCAGAAACTAAATAAAACTTCCAAAAGCCGTCTTGGTTCATCTTTCCTGTTCCAACAATCACTACTCTGGTCTGGTTGGAATAAACTCTTAATCCACCCATTTACATGTGGAGATATGCTGCTCTATACACACTAAAAGTAGTGATTATTTACATGGAGTCTGGTGGAGATATGCTGCTCTATACACACTAAAAGTAGTGATTATTTTCATGGAGTCTGGTGGAGATATGCTGCTCTATACACGCTAAAAGTAGTGATTATTTACATGGAGTCTGGTGGAGATATGCTGCTCTATACACACTAAAAGTAGTGATTATTTACATGGAGTCTGGTGGAGATATGCTGCTCTATACACGCTAAAAGTAGTGATTATTTACATGGAGTCTGGTGGAGATATGCTGCTCTATACACGCTAAAAGTAGTGATTATTTACATGGAGTCTGGTGGAGATATGCTGCTCTATACACGCTAAAAGTAGTGATTATTTACATGGAGTCTGGTGGAGATATGCTGCTCTATACACGCTAAAAGTAGTGATTATTTACATGGAGTCTGGTGGAGATATGCTGCTCTATACACACTAAAAGTAGTGATTATTTTCATGGAGTCTGGTGGAGATATGCTGCTCTATACACGCTAAAAGTAGTGATTATTTACATGGAGTCTGGTGGAGATATGCTGCTCTATACACGCTAAAAGTAGTGATTATTTACATGGAGTCTGGTGGAGATATGCTGCTCTATACACGCTAAAAGTAGTGATTATTTACATGGAGTCTGGTGGAGATATGCTGCTCTATACACACTAAAAGTAGTTATTATTTACATGGAGTCTGGTGGGTTTGGTCATGGTGATTTCGGTTTCATGTTAAACTAAAAAGGATCTTACTCTTTCACTAAAAGGTCTATCTCTGTAGGGATCCATCCCATAATGTTGTCATGTCATGTAACATCTGTCCTGTAGGGTCACATTACAGCCCGGTTTACGGCTGCTGGTTTAAGTGGTCTCGCTTTATACTGCTTTAAATTAATGTATTATTTGTTATTTTTTATTTATTTTATTCATTTATTTTATTTTTTTAATATTTTAAAATTTTAATTTTTTATTCATTCATTTTTTTTTTAAATTTTATTTATTTTCTTAAATTATTTTTATTGTTAGAGACATATCAGACCACTTATGACGTAATACTTTTATTTTATTTAATTTTTTTAAACCACAACAAAAGCATTTTGTGGAGCTGTCTCCTCAGCGTGATCATCTGGACTCTGACTGTGTGTTTGTTGTGTTGCAGGGAGGAGAAAGCAGAAGGTGGCCAAAGAGAGGGCCGGCATGGCAAAGGTGCGTACAAACTCTTCCTATTGGTTTGTAACACTTCCTGATATCACCAATCAGCCAATCCGCTCAGAACAAACCAGACTGCTTTATGATAAGAGATAAAAATATGAAGTTTTTTGCCGCTGGAAAGACGGTCCTTCATAAAACTGGGCTGCCTGTGCAGAAGAGTGGCGAGCTGCACCAATCACATCGCTGTATCTGATGTAGGCGGGGCCAGAGGCGAGCTGCACATATCACATCGGTGTATCAGATATAGGCGGGGCCAGAGGCGAGCTGCACCAATCACATCGGTGTATCTGATATAGGCGGGGCCAGAGGCCAGCTGCACCAATCACATCGGTGTATTTGATATAGGCGGGGCCAGAGGCCAGCTGCACCAATCACATCGGTGTATCTGATATAGGCGGGGCCAGAGGCCAGCTGCACCAATCACATCGGTGTATCTGATATAGGCGGGGCCAGAGGCGAGCTGCACCAATCACATCGGTGTATCTGATGTAGGCGGGGCCAGAGGCGAGCTGCACCAATCACATCGGTGTATCTGATATAGGCGGGGCCAGAGGCCAGCTGCACCAATCACATCGGTGTATCTGATATAGGCGGGGCCAGAGGCCAGCTGCACCAATCACATCGGTGTATCTGATGTAGGCGGGGCCAGAGGCGAGCTGCACCAATCACATCTGTTGTGTTTTTTTTTCCTGCAGCTCCCGGACCTGAAGGACGCTGAGGC
The DNA here is from genome assembly GCA_013375575.1 of Percina caprodes. NCBI lineage: Eukaryota > Metazoa > Chordata > Actinopteri > Perciformes > Percidae > Percina > Percina caprodes. The sequence continues at coordinate 61,744 of JABXJD010000832.1, read as the reverse complement.
GGTGCAGAAGTTCTTCCTGGAGGAGATCCAGCTGGGGGAGGAGCTGCTGGCTCAGGGTAAGCGTGCGTCCTGATGCGGCGGAAACGCAGGTCTGCACGAATGTCATGTCGAATCGGGGTTGTGTGTTTCAACTGCGGCGAAAAGCTCCGGCAACTGTCGGTGAAACGCAGCCTGATGTCACGCTGCCGGGGGTCAGACTGGTCGCTGTGTTTTGAGGCGACGTGAGAGTCCCGGACAGGAAACAGGAAACTACACTGCCTCTATCTCTGCCACAATAAACAGTGCCACTGCCCAATGTGGATACAAACTATATTTTTGCATAATGTGTATACAAACCCTTTATCTTTCTTACATTTCATTTGTTATGTATATACTTTCAGGAACTGAGCACCACGTGTGTGTGTGTGTGTGTGTGTGTGTGTGTGTGTGTGTGTGTGTGTGTGTGTGTGTGTGTGTGTGTGTGTGTGTGTGTGTGTGTGTGTGTGTGTGTGTGTGTGTGTGTGTGTGTGTGTGTGTGTGTGTGTGTGTGTGTGTGTGTGTCCCCTTTTTCCTCCTGCACTACTTACATTTTATACTTTTATATTTGGTGTTGACACTGTAAAGGTTTTGCTTCAGTCTCGTTGCCCAGGTACTACAGGTGTATAATGACGACAAAGGCTTTCTGTTCTAAAGACCAGGGCCGTCGGCATGGAGACAGTTTCAGCAGCTGCCTTGCCCAGTTCTCCTTGTCTTCATGTCTTCATGTCTTTGCGCCCGCCGCCTGATCGAAGCGTGTCTTCATGTCTGGTGTTTGTGCTTCGGCTCCGCAGGAGACTACGAGAAAGGCGTGGACCACCTGACCAACGCCATCGCCGTGTGCGGCCAGCCGCAGCAGCTGCTGCAGGTGCTGCAGCAGACGCTGCCTCCGCCCGTCTTCCAGATGCTGCTCACCAAGCTGCCCAGCATCAGCCAGGTACGCCCGCACCCCCGTCAACAGGAGGAGGAGGTCATGTGAACCTGTGAAACATCCATCCATCCATCTTCATCCGCTTATCCGGTATCAGGTCGCGGGGGCAGCAGCTCCAGTAGTGTGAAACATTCAAATAAAAAATAAATATACATACATTCATGCATTTATATATATATATATATATATATATATATATATATATATATATATATATATATATATATATATATATATATATATATATATATATATATATATATATATATATATGTGTGTATATATGGTTGTGTACTTCTCAGCACAATCTTCCAAAATGATTGAAAGTCATTCAAACAAAAAGTTCTCATGAAGAAGAAGCAGAAGAAGAAGTGTTGTGGTTTGTAGACGGTCCCTAAGCTCTCGTTACAGTATCGACACAGGAACCACACACAGCTGAATTAGCATTAGCATTATAGCATTAGCAACTTTCATGCATTTCTGTCACATCTTCAGCATCAGATTCACTGTGTTCACTCTGAAGGAATCACTACCCATGAGGGGGGGGGGTACTTTTAATGACATTTTGAACATGTTTCGAGGCTAAAAACACATTTATAACTTCCCCTGTTGAAGCCTGTTGGGTGCTAACGCTAGCAGGAGGCTAACACGGTGTAGGCAGCACCAACTGGTTAGTTTCTCTCTACTGACAGACCTGATTGGTTAGTTTCTCTCTACTGACAGACCTGATTGGTTAGTTTCTCTCTACTGTTTGTCTTTACTGCAGTAATCCCCCCCCCCACACACACACACACACACTCTTCTGAGATGGCAGCCTGTCTTTCATGCGTCCCCCCTGTTTCTCTCTGTTTCCTGCAGCGTATCGTGAGTGCACAGAGTCTGAGCGAGGACGATATAGAATGAGAGGATCGAGAGGGACCGACTCCTCTTCCCTCGTGTCTCCATGACGACCTGCAAACGCCTCGGCCTCCATCGCTCCGGCCGACGTGCATCGCTTCCACATCAAGGCGTCCTAAAGAGAATTCGTATTTTTTATTCCTGGTTTATCCGACAGGCGGTTTGATAGTTTGTGTGTTTGTTTTTTTTTTACTCAAATGACCGGTTTTTGGGCTGTTTTAAAGTATCTGGATCATAAAACAGAGAAATATGAGAACCCGTCCTCCATCCCCTGTCCCCCGTCCCCTGTCCCCCGTCCCCTGCATCATTCATCACAACAAAACCAATCTGCAGTGGTCCTAATTAAAACTGAAATCCTAAATAACGGTTTTTCTGTTTGGGGTAGAAATCTCTTAACCCTTGTATTGTCCTCATGTTGTCTTCATGTTGTCTTCATGTTGCCCTCATGTTGTCCTCATGTTGTCCTCATGTTGCCCTCATGTTGCCCTCATGTTGCCCTCATGTTGCCCTCATGTTGCCCTCATGTTGTCCTCATGTTGTCCTCATGTTGTCCTCATGTTGTCCTCATGTTGTCCTCATGTTGTCTTCATGTTGTCTTCATGTTGTCTTCATGTTGTCCTCATGTTGTCTTCATGTTGTCTTCATGTTGTCTTCATGTTGTCCTCATGTTGTCTTCATGTTGCCCTCATGTTGTCCTCATGTTGTCCTCATGTTGTCCTCATGTTGTCTTCATGTTGCCCTCATGTTGCCCTCATGTTGTCCTCATGTTGTCCTCATGTTGTCCTCATGTTGTCCTCATGTTGTCTTCATGTTGCCCTCATGTTGTCCTCATGTTGTCCTCATGTTGTCTTCATGTTGTCCTCATGTTGTCCTCATGTTGTCTTCTTGTTGTCGTCAAAAAAGTGACAAGTGTTTAAAAAAAAAAGGACAAAAACGTGAGAAAAAGATAAAACCGTCAACAAAATTGTTGCTTTTCAGTTTTGACGTGAAGACAACATGAGGGTTAACGCTAGAGATGTTACGCCATGTTTCTAGTACGGTGGCCGACGGGGGACAAACACACTGCAACTTAATCACAACACACGCAAACAGACAAACACGAGCTAATTAAGAAAACATCTTCATTAATTTTGACCCCCCCGGAAACGAGATGCGCTCTCTCTCTCTCTCTCTCTCTCTCTCTCTCTCTCTCTCTCTCTCTCTCTCTCTCTCTCTTATTAAGTCTATGTTGGAGAGATGTTCTCTCTCGTCCGGTGGGCGTGTCTCTAGTTTATTGTTTATTAGCTCAGGTCACTGGTGATACCCAATCAGCAGAGAGATGTCTCTCTAAGTGGGGTACCCCCACCACCACCACCACCACCACCCTAGAGGCCTGGAGAAGTTCCGCGGTGTAATGTGGATGCAGCGTTTTTGTTGTTTTCTCTGTTGCATTTTTCGGGGATGTGTGCTTTTGATTTTGCATCGTTTCTGTATTTGCAGTGTGTTTGTGTATTTAGTTGTGTTGTATTTGCAGCGTCTTTGTGTATTTAGTTGTGTTGTATTTGCATCGTCTTTGTGTATTTAGTTGTGTTGTATTTGCATCGTCTTTGTGTATTTAGTTGTGTTGTATTTGCAGTGTGTTTGTGTATTTAGTTGTGTTGTATTTGCATCGTCTTTGTGTATTTAGTTGTGTTGTATTTGCATCGTCTTTGTGTATTTGGTTGTGTTGTATTTGCAGCGTCTTTGTGTATTTAGTTGTGTTGTATTTGCATCGTCTTTGTGTATTTAGTTGTGTTGTATTTGCAGTGTGTTTGTGTATTTAGTTGTGTTGTATTTGCATCGTCTTTGTGTATTTAGTTGTGTTGTATTTGCATCGTCTTTGTGTATTTAGTTGTGTTGTATTTGCATCGTCTTTGTGTATTTAGTTGTGTTGTATTTGCAGCGTCTTTGTGTATTTAGTTGTGTTGTATTTGCATCGTCTTTGTGTATTTAGTTGTGTTGTATTTGCAGCGTCTTTGTGTATTTAGTTGTGTTGTATTTGCAGCGTCTTTGTGTATTTAGTTGTGTTGTATTTGCAGTGTCTTTGTGTATTTGGTTGTGTACCGACACCAGCATTTTGGGCGTTATCGGAGTATCTGAACATCTCTAGTGTCAACACTCTCATTTTCATTTTAATTGTTTTTATTTGTATAAAAACCTGCTGCAGATTCTGAATCTGATCTGGCGATCGCATGAATCCGCTGCTTCCTCTGACAGCGCCGCGTACAACCCGTCTCCATGGTTACCACGATATCAGTCGAAGAGTCTTCTCTCTGCACGAACGCTCCGCAAAAACAAGTATTTATTGTTGTCAGTCGTCTTTTTGTTCATTCTCTCTGCGTGGAAACATCTTTTTACAGTAAATTGTTCATTTTAAAGACGGCCCTCTGAAGGGGAATACTAATAAAACATTTGAACAAACGGTGACGTTGTCTTTTCAGTTTATTTCATGTTAACGAGTGTTTTCAGCTGTTGAGACTGTCTGACGCAGCGCTGGAACGTAACTGAGTACATTTACTCCACTACTGTACTTGATGTTGAGGTACTTGTACTTGACTCTTTTATTTTCATGTTACTTTCTACTTCTACTCCACTACATTCAGTCAGATGACAGCTTTAGTTACTAGTTACTTTAAAGCTGTCAGATGAATGTAGTGGAGTAACTAGTTACTTTAGTTACTCCACTACATTCATCTGACAGCTTTAGTTACTAGTTACTTTAGTTACTCCACTACATTCATCTGACAGCTTTAGTTACTTTAGTTACTCCACTACATTCATCTGACAGCTTTAGTTACTAGTTACTCTAGTTACTTTAGTTACTCCGCTACATTCATCTGACAGCTTTAGTTACTAGTTACTTTAGTTACTAGTTACTTTAGTTACTCCACTACATTCATCTGACAGCTTTAGTTACTTTAGTTACTCCACTACATTCATCGGACAGCTTTAGTTACTAGTTACTCTAGTTACTTTAGTTACTCCGCTACATTCATCTGACAGCTTTAGTTACTAGTTACTTTAGTTACTAGTTACTTTAGTTACTCCACTACATTCATCTGACAGCTTTAGTTACTAGTTACTTTAGTTACTCCACTACATTCATCTGACAGCTTTAGTTACTAGTTACTCTAGTTACTAGTTACTTTAGTTACTCCACTACATTCATCTGACAGCTATAGTTACTAGTTACTTTAGTTACTCTACTACATTCATCTGTTACAGCTTTAGTTACTAGTTACTTTAGTTACTAGTTACTTTAGTTACTCCACTACATTCATCTGTTACAGCTTTAGTTACTAGTTACTTTAGTTACTAGTTACTCAGAGGTCCCCACAAACACTAAAACACTCAGAGATTTCTGCAAACACTGTTCATGGGCACGCCCAACAGTTGGTGGCAGTCAGTCAACAAGTTTTTAATGCCAAACAGCAATTTAACAGAAGAAGAACACGCATCCTGACCATGTCCACTGGCAGTCGGAAAAACAACTTAATCACAGATGGACGGACGCTGACCTCTGTCCAGTCCTTGGTGGGTGGAGGTTGTTGGATGTTTAGGGATTGGACCCTCTGGAGAAGATGGAGGTGGTCTTCAGAGCGTGAGACCTGCTCCACCTCAGTGCTTCTCTTCATCAGCTCAGAGATTTCCTGTTCCAGCTCTGTGATGAAAGCTTCGGCCTGTTTTTCTGTTGTTTTCTGCTTCTCTTTGATGGTGTTGATGAGCTCTCTTCTGGATCATCTGCTGAATTTCAGCCCTTCCAGCTTAAAATCCTGTTCTGTCATGTCATTTCGTTATTAAATCTTTTTGTTAATCTTCATGGGCCCTGTGCCGTTTGTAGTGTACAGTATTCTTCCTCTTCCACTTATAAAAGGGTGTCTACACCCTAAGTTATCTCATGTATAAGGTACAGTACCTAACTTATACTGTACCCCCTTTCTTCACCTCATGTTAACCCTTTGAGACCTAAGGTCATTTTTACCATTACATTACATTACAAATACCCTTTGTCTGCTTATCCAGTATCGGGTTGAGGGGGCAGCAGCTCCAGCAGGGGACCCCAAACTTCCCTTTCCTGAGCCACTTCAACCAGCTCTGACTGGGGGATCCCGAGGCGTTCCCAGGCCAGGTTGGAGATATAATCCCACCACCTAGTCCTGGGTCTTCCGCGAGGCCCCCTCCCAGCTGGACATCCCTCCACCTAGTCCTGGGTCTTCCTCGAGGCCTCCTCCTATCTGGACATCCCCCCACCTAGTCCTGGGTCTTCCCCGAGGCCTCCTCCCATCTGGACATCCCCCCACCTAGTCCTGGGTCTTCGCCGAGGCCTCCTCCCAGCTGGACATCCCTCCACCTAGTCCTGGGTCTTCCCCGAGGCCTCCTCCCAGCTGGACGTGCCGGAACCACCTGCCTAGGGAGGCGCCCAGGAGGAATCCTTACCAGATGCCCTAACCACTCAACTGGCTCCTTTCAACGCAAGGGAGCAGCGGATCTACTCCGAGCTCCTCTTGGAAATATGTTTTCTGTGGCTGCACATCAAATACTAATAAATGTGTATCTGATGACATAATCAACACATTAATTTGATGCATCATGACACACGTTATGTAGACGATATCTATTTAAACCTCCGTTAAACCCACAGACAATTATTATAACTTCCAGAAGAAATCAGTTTCTAAAGACACCAAATATGTCAAGATGGAGTTTGATTCAATTTGCAAAGAATTGCTGCACATTTAACATATGATAATAAATGGAAAAAAGTGTAAATCCGTCACCACAGGAAACAGATTCTGTAGAAAATAAGATGTAAAATATATGAATATGTACATTTGTTCCCTTTGTTGAAAATAAATCAATACCTGAAATGAGATCAGTGATTAGTTTACTCTGACAGGAGAGATGATCAGAGGGGCAGAGTTTTTACCATCATCATTATTGCATGGACTAAAGTATGGGAAGAGTTTCTCAGTGAAGCAGCAGCCAGTAAAGGAGTAGATAAGAGCTGCAGCATCTACGTCATAAAAGGAGACCAGACCCTCCTTATAATCCACAAACACCCCCACCTTCTGAGGAGGAGACTTCAGAGAGAGAAGGACACCAGGGCCAGCAAGAGCTTTGTACTCATTTCCATTTCTCAACCATAAAGTCCAGTAACCAGTCTGAGGTGCCAGTGGGATGTCTCCCTTCCTGTCAATCGACTCTCTGGCCACTCCTAATTCCCATTTGGTCTTTCCTTTAACTTGAACCTCAAAGTAAAATCTGCCTGAAGAGAAACTCTGTTTTCCTAAAACACAATCACAATAAGAAAATCTCTCTGGGTTGTCTGGGAGATTCTTCCTCACATCACTATCATTCACTTGTTTCCCATCATCAGACAGGATGAGAGCAGGATGTGCTGTATCAGGATCAAGAGTCACATCCACTGCATACTGCTGGACCCTCTTCAGCTCAGCTTCAAGCAGCTTCTTCATCTCTTCACTGAGCGTCTCCTCCAGCTGAACCACAGCTTTCACCACAGTCCCCTCATATGATGATGGATGGATGCTGACGTCTGTCCAGTCCTTAGTGCGTGGAGGTTGTTGGATGTTTAGGGACTGGACCCTCTGGAGAAGATGGAGGTGGTCTTCAGAGTGTGAGAGCTGCTCCACCTCAGTGCTTCTCTTCATCAGCTCAGAGATTTCCTGTTCCAGCTCTGTGATGAAAGCTTCGGCCTGTTTTTCTGTTGTTTTCTGCTTCTCTTTGATGGTGTTGATGAGCTCATTCAGGCCTCTCTCAACAGACTCCTTCAGAGAAGTTAAGACCTGAACACCTTCTGCTATCTCTCTGTCTGCAGCTTCCTCACTGAGCTCCACTGACTGTTTGATCTCCTGAATCTTCAGTCGTCTCTTCTGGACCATCTGGTGAATTTCAGCCCTTGTCTTCCTCAGCTCGGCCTTCTTTCCTTCATATTCTTCTATCAGAGGAACAACATCATGTGTCTTGTGGTCTAAAACAGTGCAGAGCATGCAGGCACATGTCTGGTCGGTCTTACAGAACAGCTCCAGAGGTTTATCGTGCTCCGTACACATCCTGCCTTCCAGGTTCTCCACAGGGTTGATCAGCTGATGTCTTTTCAGACCTGACGTGGTCAGATGAGGCTCCAGGTGAGTCTCACAGTAGGAGACCAAACACAACAGGCAGGACTTCAGGGCTTTCAGTTTGGTTCCAGTGCAGACGTCACAGGGAACTTCTCCTGGTTTGGACACTTCTTCACATTTTTGGCAGCAGTCATGAGAGTGTGAGAGAAAAAAATCCATGTAATTATAAAGACAATTTCTTTTACATTTTTATTTTTTTTTAAATAGCATTTGTGGGTGTTATGTCTTTGCGTGTGTGTGTGTGTGTGTGTGTGTGTACAGCTGGAGAATGCGTTGCTACAGAGTGCAGAAGTTGTATTAGCAGGTCACAGGTAACAATATTTTCCCTTAAAGTATTGTGTGTCTCTTTCATCCTGAAAATACAAATTAAAAAGGGTGACTGACCTCGTGGTCCTGAGCCGGGGTCTGGCAGACTCTGCATCAGATCATACCTGTTGATCATCTCTAAAACCTTCTTGGTCACCTTCAGAGCTCCATCTAGCTGATAGGTGTTCACCATCACATCCACTATGTCCTGCCTTTCTGCGTTCTCCAGCTTGGACACTTTGATGGTTTGGTAGCCTTCCAGGAGGTCTTGCTGTAGATACCATTTGAATTTCATAAATTCATCTCCTCCTAAATCCTCCAAAGTGTTGATAAGGTCCACTGCCGTCATCGTGACTTCCTGCTAAAATCAGAACTTTTGATAACCTGGAACACAAATGTATCAGAGCAGAAGTTCTCATTGGCCGACACAGGATTTAAAGACAGGTGCATGGCCCCCAGGGTATTTGTAACTTGCGCTTGCAAATCTTTTTTACTGCATTAGAGCTCCATTTGTGTCAACAACCAGTCAAGAAACCAAGATGATACATATCCTCTTCTTCCATTTCAAAGCTGCATGGGGGACTTTACTCAGGTCAGACTTTGCTCCTGATAAGTTCTTCTCTAAGCAATGACTTAATAATTGCTATCTGTCTGCTTATGTAAATGTGTGATAAAGTAATAGCATAATAGATCTAATTCCTCTCTTTATAATCCTGACGTGACATCTTTGCATTGTTGGATTAAAATTGCAGACTTTAGTTTGTGTTCATGATGTAATCTATAAAATAAAATTCCAATCAAAATGAAATAGATTAAAATAACTGTACCTTTTTAAAATAATGCCACAACAACAATGTCTAACAGTTAAAAAAAAAACTAGAAAGGATTCTTTAAAATAGAAAAACTCAGATACATGACCATAGTTCATTAGAGTAATAATCTATATATTGTCCTCTGCTGCCATCCTCAGGAGTGTTAGAGCAACAGTAGGCAACAAGTCTCAACAAGACTGAAAAACTATATTCTAGTTCCCATATTTCAACGTCTGATATGTAGAAATAATAACTAAAAACTAAAATAACCCAACTTAATGTGAATAAGATTTCTTCAGGCTACTCAAACAGCAAAGGAGATCTATGCTTGATTAGTGTTGCCTGATTCTTTACTTATTGGGTAATTAGAGTTCAAGTCTATTGGCTGCAGGGGGGGGGGGTCCACAGTGTAATATTTCAATATGCACGCATTAAAGTTAATTTGCCTGGCAAAACAGTTGAAGTCCTTGTTACATTACACAGTAATAAAGGTCATCATTGTTAAGAGGTCAAACGTTTTGGATGCATTTTTACTTCTTCCAACCATCCAGTATATTAAATTAAAAGTCAATGTAGATTTTCTTATTGCAATAATATCATAATCCTGCATTGAATCGTTGTGAAAACCAAACTTTCTAGATGTTGTTGTTATTTTGGACAGGTCATCATCAAAAAAGCTAATTAGTACATTCCTGATTTTGTCCATGTTTACATTATTAAAAACTTTACTTTGTTTAGCTTTTCATATAGCGAGACGTCTGATTGTTTTGTAATTTATTTATTTTAAGACAGGGACAGCGCACAATAAAACATTAATCTTGTCCAACAAGAGAACATGTGTTGTCCAGGTTCCAGCAGAGCCTGAGACAGACTAACCTCTGGGACAAGGCCGTTATATTACTATTAGCTGGGCAACGATTAAAATTTTTAATCGCGATTAATCGCATAATTTGCCCGATTAATCGCGTTTTTTTAATGTTCTGCCATATTAACAAAAGTGCCATAACATTTGTTCTGCAAAAACTTACCAGCATTTTGTTCATAAAGTAGCAGTTAAATAAAATATTTAGTGTCCATCTCAACTTAAACAAGTTATCATCCAGAGTTGGATCCATCTGGTTGGAACGTGTTGCTAAGCAACGCCTTCTTATGTCCACGTTCATCTGTTGTTGCTGTAAAGCAGAGACACTGAGGGACACTGTCCAACGCGCTGTAAAGCAGAGACAGTGAGGGACACTGTCCAACGCGCTGTAAAGCAGAGACACTGAGGGACACTGTCCAACGCGCTGTAAAGCAGAGACACTGAGGGACACTGTCCAACGCGCTGTAAAGCAGAGACACTGAGGGACACTGTCCAACGCGCTGTAAAGCAGAGACACTGTGGGACACTGTCCAACGCACTGTAAAGCAGAGACACTGAGGGACACTGTCCAACGCGCTGTAAAGCAGAGACACTGAGGGACACTGTCCAACGCGCTGTAAAGCAGAGACACTGAGGGACACTGTCCAACGCTTTGTAAAGCAGAGACACTGAGGGACACTGTCCAACGCGCTGTAAAGCAGAGACACTGAGGGACACTGTCCAACGCGCTGTAAAGCAGAGACACTGAGGGACACTGTCCAACACGCTGTAAAGCAGAGACACTGAGACAGAGCGCTGGAGACCAAAGCAGGGACATGATCAGAAGGCAGAAAGCTGCAGCAGCGACCAGATCTCGTATCTATTCGTACTCTCTGTGCTGACTGCGGTGACTTTATTTGACACATTCCACTGCTGCAACTTCAATAAAGTGTCCCGCGCATGTCTCAGCATAATGTCTCAGCATAATGTCTCAGCATAATGTCTCAGCATAATGTCTCAGCATAATGTCTCAGCATAATGTCTCAGCATAATGTCTCAGCATAATGTCTCATCATAATGTCTCAGCATAATGTCTCAGCATAATGTCTCAGCATAATGTCTCAGCATAATGTCTCAGCATAATGTCTCTCCTCTGTTTTCATTCCAGTCAACGCTGAGAGCATCAGCGCGTGCATGTTGTAGCGTGTAGTAGTCTCCAGTGAGTCCAGTAGTCCCCAGTGAGTCCAGTAGTCCCCAGTGAGTCCAGTAGTCCCCAGTGAGTCCAGTAGCCTGTGAGTCCAGTAGTCCCCAGTGAGTCCAGTACTCCCCAGTAGTCCCCAGTGAGTCCAGTAGTCCCCAGTGAGTCCAGTAGTCCCCAGTGAGCCCAGTAGTCTCCAGTGAGTCCAGTAGTCCCCAGTGAGTCCAGTAGTCCCCAGTGAGTCCAGTAGTCCCCAGTGAGTCCAGTAGCCTGTGAGTCCAGTAGTCCCCAGTGAGTCCAGTAGTCCCCAGTGAGTCCAGTAGTCCCCAGTGAGTCCAGTAGTCCCCAGCGAGTCCCTTTTGCAGTCCTCTCCTTTTCATACAACTCGTGTATTTTTCTTGTGATGGTGGTCTTGAGGGATCTCAGACCTGCCTCATTGTTGCGATTCTCAGTACTGGAAGTACTCCGGTGATAAGAAAATTAAACTTTGCAGTATTTACAAAGCCTGTGAGCAACAAACTTTTACAATAATAAAGAAATAATAAAAACTGCGTTAACGCGCGATAAAAAAATTGTCGGCGTTAAGTAATTAAATAGTTAACGCGTTAATAACGCGTTAACGTGCCCAGCCCTACTTACTATATAAATAATAATAATATAACTATATAAATAATAATAATAAAACTATATAAATAACGGCCATGCTGATTCCACACAGACAGCTTTGTCAAGGCAGTTTGGGCTTTAGATTTATTTTACACAGTGGCCATCGTTAATGACAATTATTTTATAATTGAATCATTATTTGTCATTTGTCTTGTTGTTTTAGCCTCGCTAGCAGCACCACACCAAACACTACTATATGGACCAGGAAGATGACATCATCATCAAACTACAACTTTAAGATTAACACGTGTGAGTGGAGTGAGTGGAGCCCCCGTAAATTTGCCCTTCCCCCCAAAAGGTATCTATCTTCTATTCTAGAGGCCTGAGGGCTCAATGGCAGGAGCATCTGATCTGGACTGGGACAACCCTCCGTTTGCCAGCTGGCATTTTGCCAGATTCTTGACTGAAGTTCTTTATGTGGCAGTCCCGCCCAACTAAAACACCACAAACTGTCCCAGCCTATCACACCTCAGCTCCACCCAAGCCCCGCCCTCTTTGCCCATATTAGGATTACCCGGCTCCAATAACTGACGGAGACAAACTGCAGGTTTCAACTTGTCCCTTCAGAAACCTCTGGATGTGGTTTTCCTCAGTCTATAGTTCAGGATTAAATAACCCTAATATTAATAAGGATCTTTTATCTTGTTGTTGAGGACGTGTGTCCACAAATCAAAACCAAGACAGATTTACACTTTTGATGGGATGAAGGTTGTGACACACACCTGCCAATCAAAGCAGCTCTCGTTGGGACACTCCCTCATATCTCAGCAGTGAAGTCAGCGGAGATTAAAATCTAACTTGTTTCCTGGTGCTGATTAAATCTGACTCAACTGAACATAAAAAGGCTCATTTTGGCCAAAACGTCCCACATCATAGAATAATTACTGAGTTACTTCAGATCTTACAATAGTGCTGAAAGAATGAATCACTGCTCTCATCTTAAAGTATATCACGTAGCCCCAAAATCTCCCCAATGATGGGCGAGTTCCTCCATCAAAGGTGTGTGATGTTACCTGTCAGGCTGCTCCGCTGTTAAAGTCCCGTTCAGATGAGGTCAAAGAGACGTCGTCCCTTCATCAGCAGACACTGACAGATGCTGCTGCTGTCTGTCTTCATCTGACTGACATCCGTCACATCGGCACACCTTTATATCCAGAAAGGTCATGTGACCTGAGAACAGGACCCGGTCGGACCTGTAGGGCTGCCAGTCAGTGCTCTGATTGGACAGTTTTCAGGTTAATTATGTAATGAGGGAGGAACAGTCGGAACTCGTAGCAACATGTAGAAAGAGTTTGACTCCAAGGAAACTGACATTAGACTGCTGTACATCCAGTGTTACTCCGTCACTTACTGCATTGGAGTGCTGTGGTATCAGGACTACATGTTGCTCTGAGTTTTGTTATTCTGGTGATTTGCTGCCACCACAACTGAACCCATTAACGAACTAACTTTATAATTAATCGTCACCCACACAGAGTGTGTGTAGTAAAAGTTGTTTCTGCACTTTAACCCATCCTAAGTATTAGGAGCAGAGGACATAGAGTCGTTTGTGTTACCGGACCATTGTAACACGGCATCCTGAGGGTCTATCAGTGATTGGTTAACAGCATAGTGACTCCATGCTGGCTGGCTCTCTGGGTCCTGGTCCATCCAGTGGTCGCTCTGTGCCATAACACCAGGAAGTGGTGGACATGGAAGCTGGTTGCTATGGTTACTGTAGTGCAACAATCAACATGACAGTGGAGTCAGCACTGCGGTTTTTATGGTGTTCACCTGTTTAAGTTGAATAAAATAACACCTGCATGATTTTAACAATATAATAACTATTGACATCTGTCTTGACGGGGCTTATATACAACAGCAGGACGGTTTCATGCACAACTTTGAGCTAGAAATAAAACGCTTCTTGTTTTTTAGATTGCTAATCCAAATATAAGCTCATCCTGTTCACTTAGATACATATTTTAGTTTTTTGCAGTGATGTGTGTGCCTTTGACCACTGAAACTAAAGGAAAATATATTTGTCTTTGGTATGATTCTTGAAATAAGAACCTTCATCCAGTTTGTCTTACAGATGTTTTGGACGTAGTTTAACCTTAAAATCACTGTTGTTGGAACCGAACATTTCCTCCTGCCACTGCTTCACATTAAAAGGTTCATTAAATCCAACTTGTGTGTAAAGCAGCTTTTCTGTTCTCACTGCTTCCTCAGGCCTTGTGTTCAACACCTGCTTTATTTTACAGCTTTTATTCTACAATCACATATTTACACATTTCTTTGACTCATAAACCATCTTACAGAATTCATGAAACAGATAAAAAATGGCCAAAGTGACCAGTAATTATCCAAAAGACTTTTCACACAAGATAGAAACATCCATTAACTTTTTATAGCCGGTATAACAAGGACACATACTGTGTTCTGGAGACATTATGGGATGTAATAGGCCGCACTCTTAAATGAAGCTTCATGACACAATGAAATATTCAGCAATATGTTTTCTGTGGCTGCACATCAAATACTAATAAATGTGTATCTGATGACATAATCAACACATTAATTTGATGCATCATGACACACGTTATGTAGACGATATCTATTTAAACCTCCGTTAAACCCACAGACATTTATTATAACTTCCAGAAGAAATCAGTGTCTAAAGACACCAAATATGTCAAGATGAAGTTTGATTCAATTTGTAAAGAATTGCTGCACATTTAACATATGATAATAAATGGAATAAAGTGTAAATCAGTCAACACAGGAAACAGATTCTGTAGAAAATAAGATGTAAAATATATAAATATGTACATTTGTTCCCTTGAAAAGAAAATGAATCAATAACTGAAATGAGATCAGTGATTAGTTTACTCTGACAGGAGAGATGATAAGAGGGGCAGAGTTTTTACCACCAGCATTAGGACAGGGACCGAAGAATGGGAAGAGTTTCTCAGTGAAGGAGCAGCCAGTAAAGGAGTAGATAAGAGCTGCAGCATCTACTTCATAAAAGGAGACCAGACCCTCCTCATAGTCCACAAACACCCCCACCTTCTGAGGAGGAGACTTCAGAGAGAGAAGGACTGAAGGGCCAGCAAGAGCTTTGTACTCATTTTCCTTTCTCAACCATATCGTCCAGTAACCTTTCTGAGGACTCAGTGTGATGTCTCCCTTCCTGTTGATCGACTCTCTGGCCACTCCTAAAGTCCATGCAGTCTTTCCTTTAACTTGAACCTCAAAGTAAAATCTGCCTGAAGAGAAACTCTGTTTTCCTAAAACACAAACACAATCAGAAAATCTCTCTGGGTTGTCTGGGAGATTCTTCATTACATCTCCAGTATTCACTTGTTTCCCATCATCAGACAGGATGAGCCAGGGATTAGCTGTATCAGGATCAAGAGTCACATCCACTGCATACTGCTGGACCCTCTTCAGCTCAGACTCAAACAGCTTCTTCATCTCTTCACTGAGTGTCTCCTCCAGCTGAACCACAGCTTTCACCACAGTCCCCTCATATGATGATGGATGGATGCTGACCTCTGTCCAGTCCTTAGTGCGTGGAGGTTGTTGGATGTTTAGGGACTGGACCCTCTGGAGAAGATGGAGGTGGTCTTCAGAGCGTGAGAGCTGCTCCACCTCAGTGCTTCTCTTCATCAGCTCAGAGATTTCCTGTTCCAGCTCTGTGATGAAAGCTTCGGCCTGTTTTTCTGTTGTTTTCTGCTTCTCTTTGATGGTGTTGATGAGCTCATTCAGGCCTCTCTCAACAGACTCCTTCAGAGAAGTGAAGACCTGAACACCTTTTGCTATCTCTCTGTCTGCATCTTCATCACTGATGTCCACTGAGTGTTTTATGTCCTGAATCTTCAGTTGTCTCTTCTGGATCATCTGTTGAATTTCACCCTCTGTCTTCCCCAGCTCGGCCTTCTTTCCTTCATATTCTTCAATCAGAGGAACAACATCATGTGTCTTGTGGTCTAAAACAGTGCAGAGCATGCAGACACATGTCTGGTCGGTCTTACAGAACAGCTCCAGAGGTTTATCGTGCTCCGTACACATCCTGCCTTCCAGGTTCTCTACAGGGTCGATCAGCTGATGTCTTTTCAGACCTGATGTGGTCAGATGAGGCTCCAGGTGAGTCTCACAGTAGGAGACCAGACACACCAGGCAGGACTTCAGGGCCTTCAGTTTGGTTCCAGTGCAGACGTCACAGGGAACTTCTCCTGGTTTGGACACTTGTTGCTCTGAGCTGCTGCTGCTGGCTTTCTGTTGAGCTGACTGTCTGAACTGAGCAACCATCTCAGAGATGAAAGTGTTGACCCTCAAATCAGGTCTTCTGGTAAAATGCTCCTTACACAGGGGACACAGGTTCTGGTCATTAGTATTCCAGTGCTCAGTGATGCAGTTCTTGCAGAAGTTGTGTCCACATGGTATGGCAACAGGATCAGTGAACACATCCAGACAGATGGAGCACAGAAACTGATCTTCAGATGACAGAATGCTCACAGCAGCCATATCTACACATAGTGGGAAAGAAAATAAACATGTTATTGATACTACAGTTTTAATTAAAGCAGTAAGCAGTGGTGAATGGGCCCTCGCACATTGGTGTCGGGGATCCTGATGGAGCGCTGGTCTACGTGGCTGTGCATTTCTGGGATAATCAGACACTGTGTGTGCATGAGTTAGACATTATTTGGCGTGGAGTGTGTGACGCTGAAAAAGACGTATTGTACATTTCGTACCACTTCCTGTGGCCACAATGTGGCAACAGAGAACACCCACTAATGAAAGGTCATGTTGCTGTAGACCATGTGTAGACAACACCATGTGAAGCTGATTCTGATCTTCATGTTAATCAGATGATCATTAACTTCCTGCTGTCAGTAGGTGGCGCTATGACTTAATATAGGCATGTAGATGTCTTCAGAAATGTAGGGCAGATTACACAGCATAAAGTCAACATACAACAGCTTCCTGTGTTATGGTGAAATATCCCAACCCTGGTGTGTGTAGGAGCGCTATGGATCCCGCTGGCCAAGCCCGACCTCAATCCCTGCAGAACTTTGCAATTTCCTCCAGTTCTGACATGTATTGCAATGTTCAGAAGTTTTTAAGTATCCAAGTTCCCAGAGATGGCAAAAGTACTCACTTCCCGTACTTAAGCAGAAGTACAGATACTTGTGTTAAAGAATACTCTGGTAAAAGAGGAAGTACTGATTAAACTTCTTTATTGAAGTAACAGCAACAAAGTACAGGCTTGGAAATGTACTTAAAGTATAAAAGTAAAAGTATCCGTGTGAATGACAAAGCTTCCTGGACCACACACACGTTACTAGAGAGAAGCTGAGAAACTTCAGTGTTCATGGAGAAAAGACTCTTTATATGTCACTGGCTCCATTTTAAATGGATGTCTGCCAACAGGCCTAAAACATCCCATAATATGATTATTGGGACAGAGACTGGGACTCCAGGTTAATAAGAGTCTGACTGAGCAGCAAGATATGAATTCAGTTGTGATTCTGTGAGAATTCCCAGATCCAGTTTCTCTTTGTTAATCTTCCCCTTCACATTTAAAGGAATCTACATGTAGGTGCATGTGCTCAGATATGGCTTCTGGAGAGAAAAGAAAGGATTAACTGTAAGTTTTTCAGTAATATTAAAAGAATCTGTACAAACCAACATCTGTTAGTGCCAGGGAGCGTTGAGCGCCTCATTGTTTGTGTAAAAAGAAACAAGAGTGATGACTGTTACCTTCAGGAAATCATGTGATGGTCACGTTGTTAGGGGCGGGGCTTCCTGTTAGATTTCCTCTTTTATTTTGGTAACTCTCTCTCTCTCTCGCTATGTCTCTCTACCACTCTGGCTTGCTCTCTCTCTCTCTTGCTCCCCCCCCCTCTCTCTCTCTCTGTTGCTCGCTTGCTTACCCTCTCCTTCCCTCCCCCTCTCTCTCCCCCTCTCTGTGTGACGGTGCACCGAGCTGTCACCAACACGCCCATTAAAGCTCTACTCTGAGAACCAGACCAGGATCTGTCCACACCCTGTTGGTCCACCAGTTTTATTAAAGAACACCACTGCTAACAAAGCTCTGCTTACTCAACACTTCCTCCTGCTCCTTCACAATAAAAGCCTCCCACTGCTTCTCTGGTGGACAGCTTTTATTGTGACACAGCCAGAGGAAATAGAGGAAGTAGTGTGTAGGAGGCGATCAGTAACCAGTTCCTAAAGTCCTGAGACCCCCCAGAGAGACTGGTTAAAGCTGTTAAAGTGGGCTACTGTATAGCGGCCTGCAGACAGACAGCCGACCTTATGTTGTTCCACATCTCACAGGAAATGAAAAGAGAGGAAGTTCCTTTCTGAGTAGAGCTGAAGTTTCCTGTTAATCCTGCTTGGAGGAAGTTAAACCTGATCAGCTGGACTCACCAGTGGTCCAGAGACTCTGCTGGGCTGTTGAAGACCTGATGAAGTCCCTTTGACTTTTCTTTCAGAGAGAAACAGAGACTCGTCTGGACTGCAGCGCGGCGACACTCTGACAATCTTAACTTTCGTTTCTGGAGTGTGACGTTGAAGCTCTCCTCTTTCCACTGCTGCTCCGCCTCCTGCTGCAGCTCTGGTGCTGGTCTCCTCCCTCTCATGTGCCCTCTTGTTGGGAAATCCCCGGCTGGTGTCTGGTTGCTATGGAGCAAAGGTCATGCTAGAACTGATTTATTATGTCCTGAAACTTTAAGGGGCAAACTAACTGTGTGTGTGTGTGTGTGTGTGTGTGTGTGTGTGTGTGTGTGTGTGTGTGTGATCGTGTGTGTGATCGTGTGTGTGTGTGTGTGTGTGTGTGTGTGTGTGTGTGTGTGTGTGTGTGTGTGTGTGTGTGTGTGATCGTGTGTGTGTGTGTGTGTGTGTGTGTGAGTGTGTGTGTGTGTGTGTGTGTGTGTGTGTGTGTGTGTGTGTGTGTGTGTGTGGCGAGCCACCATGCTGCCTGCATGAAGCAGCACGCCCAGAGAAGTAATGAACCACTTCCCCTGCTTCCTGTCTTACTGCACCAACTAAAATGTACGCACGCTGTTTGTTAACAGGAATATTTCCATGTGTATTGTTTATAATTTAGAGCAGTGTCAGATTCTTGTATTCTCAGGTCCTCGGGTTCTTCTATGCTGGCCTAAAGGCTGTGATGGGTTTTGAAATAACCTTCTGATGACACTGTAGACTCACCAAACAACTGGTTTGTGTTGAAAACGTTTGTGAACATTGCCTCAGTATATATTATATATATATTATATATATATATTTCTGCAAACATCTCCAGCTGAACAGCAAACACTCCAAACAAGCTTTGAGTAATGAAGCCGACTTCATGTGCAAACACAACACACGTTGGATTTGATGGATTGTTTCTGCTGCTTCATGTTGAGCAGTGTTCCAGCCACAATATGTTAGTTTCTACAGATGCCTTAGTCAGAAAAGCCAGCGAACCTTTGGACTCCCATTCAGGAGATTTTTATGTTTTTATTTCAAACATTGGCCTGATGAAACCCTTGCAAAGCCATCTGGAGAAACACCTGGAGATCCTCTAAGAGCCCAACGAGCCATTAACCAGCAGTAAGACAGACAGACTGGACTGAGATGCTGCGTTACAGCTCGCCAGCCCCCCATACAAAGGAGGCTCATGTAGGCATCTGGATCCAGACGTGGTCCGGCACGCTAGGACCTGCAGTGCTGCATCATCACTGAGCTGCTGTGTTTTACATGTGGATGGCCTATTTCTCCAAAAGGCCCACATATGTAGAATAGAAGCAATATGGCTGTTACATATTTTCCTGTTTAATGTGGCCAGCTAGAGGGACATCTGGAAAAAAGTGAGGAACGAGTGGAAAAGACCGGCAAGTCATCGGATCACATGGAGATGTAGGCTATTATCTGGCTATTGGAGGGATGCCCTGATCTAACGCTTTCATTCCCGGTACCCACAATGCAATGCAGATGCCAGGGTTTAATAAAGGAATTGATTTTATGCTAACTGGTTGAACATGCATTTCTTAATATGACCCCCCCCCCCCCACCGACCCTATCACACCCATGACGTCATAAGGGGAAGACTCCCAGACCCTATTCCAGTCTGTGATTATCATCAACATCCATCCCTTTCATTTTAGTCTCAATAATTCCTAATTTCTGCTTTTCTAACTCAAACATTAGGTATAATTTCCTATAAATTAGGTTTATTGACCATAAATTTCCAAATGTTGTTCCATTGTTTTTTTTCCAAAGTCTCTTATAATATATTCTATTATAAGAATTATAATAATTTTTATATATAATTTACTCTACATTTTCTATATGTATTCTTATTTTTTTCAATAAGACGCTCATTGAAAAAGTCTCTTTTTTGTTGGGGGGGGGGTTGTTGCTGTAATTCAGTTCATTTTGGTGGTCGGCGTGGCAACAGGACAGGAACTCTGTCTCATCACTCCTTTGTGTTGGGATCCATCTAGTGGTGGTTCTGGGTCCCAACACCAGGTAGTGGTCTACATGGAGGCCTGTTCTGCTGCTGCAGTGGAGCAGGTCGTCATGGAGACGTGCTCGGACATGAGGAAGGCTGTCAGCTCTCAAATGTTCAGAGTTTAAATTAATACCCCGCACTCATCAATTATTGTTTGACTCTTTCAGAGAGATGATACAACATTTAAATGTGGCTTTAAACAATAATGTCAACTTCCATCATAGAAAACTAAAGTTCTTGTTATTGTCAGACGTTCCTCGCTAGAAGAAGCTCTGCAGAACAACTAGAGATGAAAACAGGAAGAATGTCTTTAACATTTAATCACACCACACTCCTAT
Source organism: Percina caprodes (assembly GCA_013375575.1). Taxonomy (NCBI): domain Eukaryota; kingdom Metazoa; phylum Chordata; class Actinopteri; order Perciformes; family Percidae; genus Percina; species Percina caprodes. Next base: position 41,094 of record JABXJD010000832.1, on the reverse strand, counting down.
CTGGAATTACATTTTAGATATTAATAATAGCATTTCTCCTGGTCAAAGGGATATTCTAACAGTCAGAATGGGAATTAAAGATATGCACAATAACATTCTTACTTGTAGACATTGTTTTTCAAGATATCTCCAACTTTAATTAGTCAAAACTACATTTAAATCCTCAAATAGTACAAGTGGCTGTTTTAATATTTAGTAGCTAGACTGGATATTTATTGCAGATATCTGTATTTAATTCTTCCGAGTGAGAAAGAACTTTCTAGATATCTGCCATAGATTTTATTAGAATATGTCTCCATCCTGTTGTGTAGACCAGTTTTTATTAAAGAAAAGCAGTAATTATTATGGGATGTAATAGGCCTCACTCTTGAAGCATCATGACACAATGAAATATTCAGCAATATGTTTTCTGTGGCTGCACATCAAATACTAATAAATGTGGATGTTTTCCTTCATATCATGCAAATTAATGTGTTGATGATGTCATCAGATACATATAATACAACCTGTTAACAATGAAGTGTAAATCAATCAACACAGGAAATAGAAATAAATCAATACATGAAATAAGTGAGAGGAGAATGCTATTCAAAATACTATCTACGACCCCCACTCGACAGCACACTGGCTGAGACCCCTCCACCCAAATAGGGCCACAGAAGGTCATTGCTGCCTGTGGCTATCAGACTATATAACTCCTCCTCAAGCATTACACACTTAGAGGGTCAGAACTGGACTAATAACACACATGTCTACATCTGAATCTCAATATTCTTGAACAATTATGTGCAATAATTCCTCAGTGCAATATCTATTTATTCACTGATGCCACTCATGTTCACGCTGTACTTTATGTTCATACTGTACTCTATATTTACACTATACTTCAGTAGCATTTAGCAACAGAATCTTTCCAACCATGGCCGTATCTACCATTAAAGGACACGGAGGTCTGGATCTCCTCTGTGTTGCCCTCACCCCCCCACCTCAAAAAAAAGAGATGAAACTGCCTAAGTAAAACTTGTACAACACCAAGATACGACTTGTTCCTCTGTCTGATCATCTTGTGTGGGTGGGGGGGGGGTGGGGCTGAGTAGGCGGTGAAGTGGATTTTGCCGTCGTAACTATCCAGTCTATGACCATCACCATTGTTTTTGGGTATAGTGTCAACAAACAGCTTTTCTTTCTAGTGACTACAGCAGGTACTTTACAGTCAAATTAGTGTATATAACTAGTAGAATTTTACTTTTCAATGCTATTTATCTCCAGACATCTGACAAAAAGCTCCCTCGCTGTCACGCTGCATATAAACAGTGCAGTGGCCATTGATGCCATCCAATATTAATGTAATGTTAGCTAGTTTCACTTGGATGAATGTTAACGTTACCTTATATGGTGTGTTAGCTGGTTAATTGTATGACTAATGTTGTTATCTTAACATTATGAGAGAACAGTAACCTTTAATGTAACCATACGCTGTTACTATATAAATAGATCAACTGAGTTGTGTTTAATTTCTTCACTGAGACAATCTGAAATGAAGAGACTACTTCAGACAAAGCTTTCTCTTGGGAAGGGACGAGATGAACAAGATCATGATGAGACCCAAAGAAAAAGGAAGGCACTGTATTCTAACAAAGTATAAAGTATTCTGGTTCTGATTAGTTTACTATGACAGGAGAGGTGATCAGAGGGGCAGAGTTTTTACCACCTTCATTATTACCAGTATGGAAGAATGGGAAGAGTTTCTCAGTGAAGGAGGAGCCAGTAAAGGCAAACACCCCCACCTTCTGAGGAGGAGACTTCAGAGAGAGACGGACTTGAGGGACAACAAGAGCTTTGTACTCATTTCCATTTCTCAACCATATCGTCCAGTAACCATCCTCAGTGCTCAGTGTGATGTCTTCCTTCCTGTTGATCGACTCTCTGGCCACTCCTAAAGTCCATTTAGTCTTTCTTTTAACTTGAACCTCAAAGCAAAATCAGCCTGAAGAGAAACTCTGTTTTCCTAAAACACTAGTAAGATTAGAAAACCTCTTTTTGGAATTGTCTCCCATACATCAGTATGATTCACTTGTTCCCATCATCAGACAGGATGAGTTCAGGATGTGCTGTCCGAGGATTCTTCAGTTGGATTGGTTGTCGTGGTTACCCTTCCTCTTAACTTTCCTCACATACACACACATGTTCAGATACACACATCTCTGCTCTGCACACACATTTCCCTTCCTGCTCTGGGCATGTCCTAACAGATCCCTCTCACTTCCCTTATTCTCTACACACACATTTCATCACATGCTTATTCATAATCACATTTAAAATCATAACCTCCTTCATTCTGTCTTCTGGTTATAATCATATTTTAGTTGATTACATTATAATTGTTCCACCAAATACATCACATTCTTTACTTCTACTTAGAGAAATAGCAGTTAAAATCCCTCCAATTCAAAATCAATAAAAAAGTGTATAAAAATAGCTTGGCTCTGAAACATGTTCACAACGAGGCAGTGTGAATGCGCAGGTGATATTTAAGGTGACCACTCTGAGAAAAGGTTTTCCCACATTGATCACACATGTACAGCTTCTCTCCAGTGTGAATGCGCTGGTGAGTTTTAAGGCTACTACTCCAAGAAAAGGTTTTCCCACATTGTTCACAGCTGTACGGCTTCTCTCCGGTGTGAAAGCGTTGATGTCTTTTAAAGTCACCACGCTCAGAAAAAGTTTTCCCACATTGATCACAGCTGTATGGTTTCTCTCCAGTGTGAATGCGCTGGTGAGTATTAAGGCTACCGCTCTCAGAAAAGGTTTTCCCACATTGATCACACAAGTACGGCTTCTCTCCGGTGTGAATGCGTTGATGTTTTTTTAAGTTACCCTGTTGTGTGAAAGCTGCCCCACATCGATCACAGATGTACAGCTTCTCTCCAGTGTGAACTCTCTGATGAATCTTTAAATGATCTGATCTTGTGAAGGTTTTGTCACATTGCTGACAGCGGTGATGTTTGACTCCTCTTCCTCTCCGTTTCTAGACAGAAAAACAGAGAGTGAGTTAGTGAGGTGCCGCTGTAGAGATCTATCTTAAACTAGAAACTATGTCCACATTTAGAGCATGTCTGAAGAACATAGTTTGACTGATGCATTACCTTTCTTAATTATCTGCCAACATCCCCATTATGAAGTTGCATTATGGGAAATGTAACATCCAGTGTTGGTTAGTTTGGGATAAATAAACTACTTTTGGTCAATTCATGTGTGGCCTCCCTTTTTATTGCCAGCCTTTAGCCAGGCGGTAACACATGGGGGGTCATCAGGATTTATAGTGCTGGGAAAGTTGTAAATGTAACATTTTCCCAGATTTTTACATTGCACTTGTATCTGTAGGGGTTATCGTGTTGTCTTTATGTTGCTGGACTAGGTCTACTGCAGTAAAGTCATTTGGAACCATTGTCCCTGATAGACATTAGCAATGAGGGGCACCAGTTGACCTTTGACCTTTTGTTTAGCTTGTTGTTGTTGCTAAATCAAACTTGTATCTCCAGCAGTATTGGGCAGTAACGATACTAGTTTAACTACTTCTCAGTAGCGTCACTG